>JALMQS010000070.1:3134710-3429994 GCA_024734495.1 Forficula auricularia
AATTATTAATTCAATGAAACTGAAAACAAAAGTTTCACTTTTTCCTCTCCAATTTATTTTGAATTCTTTCTCGATAATCAATGGATGGTTAGTGGGTTTTATATATATAGAAATAGAATAAATATAAAATATAGGGGTAGATATTAAGGGTTGTTTACCTTTGGCTGAGTGTAGGGGTCCTCTGCTGTTGCCCCGATGAATTATTGACCTCAACTAAAGCGAAAATGCTAGAGCGAAAGAATCCCGTTACGCGATTAGATTAGCAACTGGGCCAACTTTCTCCGAATAATATTCAATGAAAAATTCTCTAAGGCACTTTTTAAGCGATTTCATTATTTTATTATAATAAAATAACAAAAAAAATAAATAATAATCAAATTAAATATATATAGATGGTGTCAAAACCGTTTTTTTTTTAGGTTAAGTACTTAGATGGCGAAAATTTGTACACTCGATTTTTATGTTATTTTCTTCTCCGATGTCAGTGAAACGTTAATTAGTTTTTAATTAAGTAATCAATTGAACATAAATATATATCAAGAAAGAATTTAATTAAGGTCAAAATTTAAGATTTTAGTATAATACTAGCTGCAAGGCCCCTGTCACTTGAACACTCCCTCTCCTCCATCTCCAACAACTCTCCATTCCACCGACCCTCTTCCCAACCCCGCCTCTGATCAACCTCCAACCCAGTAAACCAACCCCCTGGAATCCCCACCCATGGACTCTATCACCACCCCTGGACCCCACCTTTCCCCTGGACCCCACCTCCTAACCCCACATAGGTATATATATATATATATATATATATATATAGTATGATAGTAGGTACAGACATACCTGGCGGTGGTCCCATGGGAGGAAAAAGTGTGAAGAAAAACGGGAGGTGGTTTTGGTGGGTAGGAATCCCACATGCTGCTGGGTACGGGCCCCAGCAGTGTCTTCTCTTTGCAGATTTCCACCTACCCACGAAAAAAAATATATATAGGTACAGACATAGCTAGACGAATCTCCTTTAGTATCCCCCTGGACCCCCACCCCTGACTCCCCACCCTACATAGAAACATAGGGACATACAGAGACAGGGACAAATGAACTTTAGTAGTATAGGATGATGTAGGTAGACACTGGGACAAATGCCCTTTAGTAGCCTCCTGGACCTCTATCCCTGGACCCCACCTCCCAACCATTGGAGGACAGACATAGGTAGGTAGTTACATAGACAGGCACAAATGGCCTTTAGTAGTATGTGATTTTTACATTGCATATCAGAGGGTTTCGTCCCCTCAGGAGTTGAACCCGAGTGCTTCAACTCCTGAAGTGACGAAGCCCTCTGATATGCATGTAAAAATATTCTACTAAAATCTTAGATTTTTGACCTTAATTAAATTCTTTCTTGATATATTTGCTTTTCACAGTGAGTTGTATTTTTGGAAAAAAATAATCCATCTGATTTTCAAAAAAAGATACTCAAACCTTCGGTTAATTATTTTAATAAATATATACTTATATATTTTTAACCGACTTTGAAAAAAAGGAGGAGGTTATCAATTCAACGGAATGTCTGTTTTTTTTTGTTTTTTTTTGTTTTTTGTTTTTTTGTTTTTGTGTTTGTTCATTTATTTCTCTCTACCATGTGGACCGATTTGGATGATTTTTTTTGCATTGGGTTCAGTCTAGTACCGGATTGGTCCCGTTGTTTTTTTCATTGGTATTGTTAAAAAACATGATCTTATTTCAAATAATTAGGAACGGTTTTTTAACTCTAGGTTCGAAAATATTAAATCGAATTGATGTCTAAATTTAATTATTTAACATTTAATATTAATTCACAGAGTATCGAGTCTAAAACTTTTCCTCAAATTTTATTTCTCCTTTTTCACCATTTTAAATTTGAATATTATAAAAACCATGATTAGATAAGATATTATGTAGCTTCTAAATCTTGTATTTTTGTTAATAACTTTATTAAGGGTTGAAATGTTTCCACGGGTACTGTCTGACAATGGTTTTTATATATATATACGAGCGGTGCCGGGCGTGCCGTAGGCTGGTGGCCCTGGCGGGCAGCGTCTCGAGATGTGATTATTAGCTGTCCGTAATTATATGTTTTGAAAAAAATATTTTTTTGAATAATGAATATTGATCAAAGAAAGATGAAAAAATATCATTAAATGCTTTATAAATACTTTATTAGAGCATGCAACCATTTCTCTCGAAGTTCCCGATCGGTTGGAAACCTATTTCTTTTTAATAATACATTTCAATATTTAAATTTATCTAAAAAGTGTCTCTAAATTAATTATATATAATAATTTTAAAATTAATTTATCTACTAAAATTTCAAATGACCCGCGCAGTAATAAATTAAGAATTAATCTCATTATCCCATTAAATCATATCTCATTAAAACTTATATTATAAATTAAATATATATAATATATATATATATATATATATTTTAAAATTAATTTGTCTACTAAAATTTTAAGAATTTATATTTTTCTTAAATTCAAAAAAAAAAAATAATTTTCGCGGTATGAATTATTTCCAAAAAATTAAATATATATTAATATATAATATATTTAAAATTAATAAATTTGTCTACTAAAATTTCAAATGAGACACGCCGTAAATCTAATATTCTAAGCTATATAGAGGAATATATTAATATATAGAGATATTATAGATATATAATATAGAGAATAGAGATGTTTTATTTGTAAAATTTGACAATATAACAACTGTCATTGAATATTAGTTGCTTTTTCTCCCACATGATCACCTTGGTGCGCCACGGGTACTGTCTGACAATGGCTTTTATAGATATAGATAGACTAGTATGTTAAGCATAATACTAAATTATCATTGTTTTTATAAATAACATTAAATTGAAAATTTTTTGTTTGAAATATTTTCATTTAATTATTTATTTATTTTTGTTAAAATAGCTGCCCTTTATTACAAAAAGAAACATCAGGAAGCGTGAATGCATTTTTGCGATGAGCATCTGCCATGGCAAATAAAATTATAACTTAAAAAGAAGGAAAAATTAAAAAAAAAAAAAATACTTGAAGGAAATTTAATTAAATTATTACATAGAATGAAAACATTGTTGGTTGGTCTCTGGTCTCCAAATAGAAACGAAATGTAATTTAATTTGAAAATTTCCTATTTCTCTTTCTAATATATAAATAAAACACGAGGATATCCATTTTAATGGGGATTATTAAAATCAACTTATATATTTTATATAATTATCTAGCTCGACTTTAATAATTAAGGAATACCACAATACTACTAGAGTAAAACAAGAATGGTTAAAAAAAATAATGAAATAAGCTGATGTGTTCTGAAGTGGTCATCTGACTTCACCATACAACCTGGCCCCTCACTTATATTTAATACTAGCCCCTGGCGGGCGGCGTCTCTTTTTATGGTTAAAATATATATAGATAATAGCTGACCCGACCACGCGTTGTTGTGACTAACTCTTATGCTTCAAGCCTAAACCACGGGACGTATCGAAACTATATTAGCAACATATGTCCGTTTGATCCTCCGATTGGTATGTCTAAATTTTTGGCCAGGTTTATAATTATTGTTCCCTTAACCAAAAATAATATTTACAGTTGAAAGATTTCTAAAAAGCTATTATCGGGCATCTTGTTTGTTTGCTTCCCTTCCCCCCTCAGAGAGGCGCTGGCGTTGTTTCCTCGAAAAAAGTATTTTTTACATGCCACACGTGTGATATCTATAAAAACACTTGTGTATAAAACACTGCTCAACCCATTACAATTTTCATGTTCATAAATAATCTTTAAACATTTTTTTTTTCTAATGTTAGATGGTTTTCAGAATTTTTTCAAATTTTTTTCACCCAACCCAAAAGAAGTTAGGAATTTTTGAAAAAAATAGCTTTTTTAAATAACCATAACTTTTTCAAAAAATTAGTTATCATGACGTTTTTTTTTAAATTTTGTATTTAAATATACTTTCAAAAAATAGATAGTTTTTTAAATCTTTGTTGCAGTATTAAATTCTTCTTCAACGATAATGTGGTTAGAACTATTGAGAATGAATGACACTCAAAAATCTTACAAACAGGGCCGCCAACACTTGTTTTTTTGCTAGTTTAGTTCTTTTATTGTTTGGCAATCTATGTTGGCTAACCTGAATTTTTTTTAGTTTTTCCTGAATTTTCCAATTTTCCAGGCAACTTTTCTAATTTTTTTTTTACGTATTAACCTGAATTGGACTATTACGAACATTATAAAAAAAAATTAACCAAATCGGTGCAGGCATTTGAGAGATCTGCGCTTACGAAGAAACAGAAATTCATTTTTATTATATATAAAATATATTTATTATATATTTACATATATTTAATAAAATTATTTACTTATAATCATGTAGGGGAGGGCGGTTAGTTTTTTTTATTTTTAGATTACTCTGGGCCCACTGATTATGTATACAAATACAAAATTTGGTTGAGTTTGGTACAAGAGCCTAGATTTTCATTTTTTGACCATACACCCCCCCCCCCATTTTGGGCGGTTAGTTTTTGCATTTTTAGACTTCTGGGGATCCACTGATTATGTATATAAAATTTGGTTGAGTTTGCTCAAATGGCCTAGATTTTTAATTGTTAACCCCCCCCCCTCCACCCCCCTTAATTTTGGGTCGATATGCACCAAAGTTTAAGCAGCTCCTAATCTCAATGCACCAAATAAGTGTGAAGTTTGGTTTCGATATTCACATTAGTTTTTGAGCTAGCTCGTCCACAAAAATTTGGCAACGCACAGAGTAACACACTAGAGGGGCTAACTGACATTTTTGACAAAACAATTATTATCTCGAAAAATATAATTTTTTCGATGTTCACTAATTTGGACTTTTTTGTAGACCGAAATGCCATGGTTTCGCCCAATTTTTTAATCTAAATATTTTCAGCCGTTTTTGAGATAATTCAAAAAAATGAAGCAAAAAAACACTTTTTACTTTACCATACAGGGTATGGTCAAGTATTGTAATCGTGTATGAAAAAGTGTTTTTTTTCCTTCTTTTTTTTCAAAATATCTCAAAAACGGCCTAAACTATTTTGATTAAAAAATTGAGCTAAACCATGGCATTTCGCTCTACAAAAAGCCCTAATAAGTGAACATCGAAAAAATTATATTTTTGAGATAGTAATTGTTTTGTCAAAATGTCTGTTAGTCTGTCCGTCCGTCCGTTAGTCTGTGCGTTATCAAATTTTTGTGGACCAGCTAGCTCAAAAACTAGTGTGAATATCGAAACCAAATTTCACACGTAGTTTTGGTCCATTGAGATTAAGAGCTGATTAGATTTTGGTGCATATCGAACCAAAATTAAGGGGGTGGAGGAGGGTTAAAAATTAAAAATCTAGGTCGTTTGAGCAAACTCAACCAAATTTTGTATACATAATCATTGGACCCCCAGAAGTCTAAAAATGCAAAATCTAACCGCCCAAAATGGGCGGAGGGTCAAAAAATGAAAATCTTGGCCATTTACCAAACTCAACCAAATTTTGTATACATAATCAGTGTGTCCCTAGGAGTCTAAAAATGCAAAAACTAACCCCCCTCCCTTATATGATTATAAATAATTTTATTAAATATTAATGTAAGTGAGGGGCCAGGTTGTATGGTAAAGTTAAGTGGATGGTCACATCAGAACACGTCAGCTTATTTTATTCTCATTTACAATACTTGACCAAACCCTGTATTGTAAAGTAAAAATAGTATATTTTAAGTTCTAACAATGACAAGTATATAAACACTAAAAGAAAAGTAATTAAATCAAACAAAAATTAATCTTCATTGTTTTCATTAACCGAATCACAGCCATCAAGACACAAAAATGAGGAGTGTTGAAGGCAAAAATTGCATCTATAGCATTTGCGCCTAAAAAGTGCATCTATAGCATTTGCGCCTAACAACAAATATGACGAGTGGATCCTATAGGTCAGAGGTCAGGGAACTTTTTTAGCCATTACCCCAAAATATTTTTCCATAGGTCGCTGTTACCCCTTATATTATTTATTATTTATTGAATTAATTGGAATTTACATGAAAACTATCTGTAAGTAAATAAAAATTGTAAACATTAACATAATTCAAACGCTTTTACTTTTTAGAAAAATGATGTTGTTTCATTTTTTCTAAAATGACTTCTAAATTAGGACTTTTTGACGTGAGCAGAATTTGAATACAGTCCTCGGCATTCAGCCGAATTCTGTTCTTCGTTTTTACTTTTAATAAAGTCATGAAAAGTACTTAATATTGTCACAACATTCCAAAAACAAGCCTATCTTGTTTTGTTCTGCTTTTTGTCTCCAATACAGAAGTTTTGCCACACCCCAAATGCTGACATCTTTTCTCTGGCTGAAATGACATTAATATTTTTCCATTGCAATTCTTTATTCAACACATTTATATGCTCAAAAATGTCGACTAAATATGCGAGATATGCAATCCATGAAAATTTTTTAAATTTATCACAAGATAATGTTTTTGATGATCAAAAAGCAACGTTGCCGGGTTTAACTGACTGCTTTTTTAAAAGACTTTCTTAAAGAAAAAATATACGAACACTCATCAGGACAAAAAACGCATAACTTTTATTAATGTTTTTATATTTTTTTAGCTTTTATTAATTTTACGATTTTGAATTCCTGGAAAAGCTATCAAAGTAAAAATAAAATAATAGTTTATAAAATATAAAATTTTATAAATGTCCTTATTACCCAAGATAGTTTAATTGTTACCCCATTTGGGGTAATTTACCCCGGTTCCCCGACCGCTGCTATAGGTCCAGCGCCAGCAATGGAGTGTTAATAAAAAGTAGATTTGTCTGATTAAAAACTAAAACTCGAAAGATTCGAAGCGTCTACTTTAAGAAAATACAATTAAGATTGAAAATTTTCCCCTATTAAAATAATAAAAAATAAAACTACTACTTTTAGATTTATAGTTTAATAAACAAAACTTATTGCTTGCTAGTAAAAAAGATATTTACTTTAGTTTATTAGAAAACAAATTAAATGCTAAACCGATTAAGCAGATTCGGTTTTCAACTAAGCTATAAAACAAACTTCAGACTTTTTCCATTTACATAACTCTGATTCTCTTAGATTTTCTTTCTTCACATCACCTGAATTTTGCCTTTCCCCTAAATCTCGAAATCGAAACTAAATAAATTCCTGAAAATCCAATTCAAACCGCGATTGATCCCTTCATTCTATATTCATGAGTCTTCTTCGATTTCAGACAGAAATGGACCTTTTTCAACCCCTATTATTTTACTTGTGTTATACTGGAATAAAATAATGGTGTGACCTAAAAGAAGCAAACTGTCATTATATAAATATCCGATTATTTAGATGTTTTTTTTATTTATTATACATTTTTCTTGCAATCCTTTTAAAACTTTAAATACACATATTTATAAGTGTCCTTTATACTTAGAAATTTTTTTCAATAGTCCTTGCGGCACTAAATTTGTAAATATTGACCATTGAAATTTGCATATTTAACACACGAACCCTATCCCGATTGATGTTAAAGCGACTGTTTCATTAAATAACAATCGTAATTTTCTTGAAATTATTTTGAAAAACTGAGAATCATTAACTGAAGATATAACAAATATTTTTCTGTTAAAATAATTGTATCAAGCGGTATTCGTTTTGTATGAAAAATGTTAAAAGTTAGGTACTTTTGATGGTTTTCATTTTTTCTCTCATGGCATGGCAAGTGAGAGATGGCGACTTGGCAACGTCGCACTAAAATTACTCAATTTTTCCATATCTAAAAAACTTCTGCAGCTGGTGCATTTGAGATTTTTAGCTAATTCTCTCAACCTAACTATACTGTTCTCATCTGCAATTTCGCATTGAGCTGTTTCATGAAGTGTTTTTTATTCTTTGTCTTTTAGCGTCCGGTAAGAAAGCAATGTTGCCAGATCCGAGAAACGACTTGCATTAAACATAATGTTTGGCTTTCTGCGCACAGCGTGAGAAGTGGGTCAAGGAAGCCGAACTGCATCTGTGTTGTTAGGGAACGTCCTTAATTAACACAGTGATTAGGGTATTTTACCCAAATCAGTTAATGACCCGCCCTATGAAATTTTAACTTTACCTGTAAAATGTTACTTTACCATATTTTTACTAAATTTGTAACTTATTGTCTGTAAGAAGAGGCCCCCTCCTGCGCGATCCAATAAAGTAGATATAATGTACTATCGATTTTTCATCTTAAAATTTTTCTATTCTTAATCTTCTCAGTAACCCTGCGCCCGTTTCTACAAATAATAAAGGACGATGTTCCATCTGATTTTCACACAGGGTAAAGCCTGATTTCCATCTTTTTTGGCCTTCCTCAGCTTCTTAGGCCCTGGGGTCGACATTCTTTTGCTATCTTTGCCAGGCTGTCCTCTCCCATACGATCTACATGGGCTGCCCATTCTCTTTTTTAATACCGACCCAGTCGACTAAATGCTTAGCTGCCTTAAATTTTTGCTGCGGACTCTATCTCTTAGTATTTTTCACTGTATGGTCCTATTTATCTTCAACTCACTTGTTCGGAGAAGTTGTTGGGTGTTAATTATATATGCCCTTGTCTCTGCAGCATATATCAACAGTGGAACCATGCGGACTTATAAATGCGTACTTTGCTCTCTCCTGACATATATGAATTTTTATTTAAATCACACATAATTAATTAAAATTATTTATTGAACACGAACAAATAATACAATAACTACGACGTTTCGATCGACCTATTCTGCGATCGTTCTCAAGTACGAGCACCCACTCCGATTATAGGTTAACTGAGCTAATCACGTGTCAGTCAGGCTTATATAGTCTCCATGTAAAGTCCAGTCAAAATTTTTTTTATATAGGTATTGTTTAATAAAAATAAGCTGACGTGTTCTGATGTGGCCATCCACTTACAACCTGGCCCTTAAAATTATTTATAATCATGTAGAGGGGTTAGTTTTTGCATTTTTAGAATTCTGGGGTCCCACTGATTATGTATACAAAATTTGCTTGAGTTTGGTAAATGACGCAGATTTTCATTTTTGACCCTACACCCCCCCTCCCCCATTTTGGGCGGTTAGTTTTAATTTTTTAGAACTTCTGGGGTCCACTGACTATGTATACAAAATTTGCTTGAGTTAACTTGAGTTGAGACTAACTAACTAACAGTCAGACTAACTAACAGACATTTTGACAAAACAATTATCATCTCGGAAAATATAATTTTTTCGATGTTCACTTATTAGATCTTTTTTGTATAGCGAAATGCCATGGTTTCGCTCAATTTTTTTTAATCAAAATAGTTACAGCCGTTTTTTAGATATTTCGAAAAAAAGAAGCACGATTACAATACTTGACCATACCCTGTATGGTAAGTACAAAATATTTAGTGTCCCGGCTATCGACTCTTTATATGATCAACGGCATAATATTATTAATAAATACTTATTTAATGATGATATTAAAATAATTGGCTAATCCTTAATTAAACCTGAACAATTAAACTGTTAATGTATCCATATAAATTTGAATTCCGTATAATATGCACTTCGAAATGATAAATAATTGCACACTAGTGAATATATCATTGGATACGTGTATCGCGGATTCTTCTTTATTACGCCATGCATCACTTTACCTAATTCTTATCTGGGGCGGTGCATGTGGTCACGTCTAGCAGCCAGTAATTCATTGACACAAAGAATACCAGAACCAAATGGATGCCATCATGGCTATGCAATTTGGGTGCTCGTAATTTTTTTCTAGTTACCGTTTTTTTTACCGCCCCTCAAATTGTTTAATCGTGCCTCTCCATCACCCTTTTGGATTTAGATTACGACAACCCTTGCGAGGCGTTTCTTCGGGGGTGCAAAAGCGGCCCTCTCCTGTTTCAGATGATTAACGATGGTTGGGTAGTTGCCATTAGGGGAGTGGATTAGTGTGTGGGGGCCTCTTACAAATTCAAGTGTAAATTCTCAGCAGAAAGGGTCTTCATTAGTTTCAGGTTGATTCAGAGTTCGCTATTGACTCAGCATTTAGAAACATTTGATTGAAATTAATCCTAATGGGCAAATGCTATACAATCCGTATTGTATGGTGTCGAGACAAATCCAACTAACTTGAAGGTCTTTTATGCCGATTTGCAAAATTAGAGCAGAATTAACAAAGATGTTCGGGGGTAATTTGAATGGAAGCTGATGATCCTACTCGAGATGAAAATTATTACATTAATTAATCAACTTTTATTTGAAAATATTTAAAGTTAAGATTTATCTGTTTTATTTTAACCTCGCTTACTCCTGTTTAGAAATGTCTGATAAGTTAAGAAAAATAATTTTCGATTATAATTTTTTCTAAGTGATTCCGATATCCAGAATAACTCGAGAAAGTAGGTTTGAAGAAAGTTGATATTGGTTCATTGTTTGTTCTTCATTATAAAAATGTGATCCGATTCTGAGGTTTCTTGTATCAGAACTTCTAGATAAACCTTAATGCTTTATTATATAGTATTAATATCTCAAGAAAAAAAAATTGTCGAAAAACGAAAAAATGGCAAGGCTATAGATTTGTATAATTTTCTGATTTTGACAGAAAATTTGATATATCCAGAATATAGAAATTTTAGTATAATTGAGATCAGAGGGTCTAGAGATGAAAAAATATATTTTATTTGAAATATTTCAAAAAAAAATTTCTGTCTAAAAAGGAAAAATTGGCAAGGCTATATATAGCCTTGTGAAATTTCTTATTTTGACAACAAATTTGAAATATCCAAATTATAGAAAGATTAGTATACATATTTGGGATCAGAAGGTCCTAGAGAATAGAAAAGATATATTTTATTTCAAATATCTCAAAATAATTTTTTGTCGAAAAACGAAAAAATGGAAAGGCTATAGCTATAGCCTTGTGTAATTTCTTATTTTTACAAAAAATTCGAAATATCAAAATTATAGAAAAATTTGTATATTTGGGATCACAAGGTCCTAGAGAATAGAAAAAAATATATTTTATTTAATTAAAAAACTTTCTATGGTAGTGTAGTAAACTTTTTTTATATTAAAGATGATTCAAAGTTAGCTGATGAAAATTTTTAAAACATAAGTCCGGCAAAAATATTTTTTTCTCCAAAAGTATAGTACTTGTTTTATTTTGAATTCTGGTCAATAGCAGGATTATTCAAGATTGAGCAACAAAAATTAGAATAATAAAATATGTAAATTTGTAGCTACAGCATCTCGATATTTAGAGCAGGGTAGCATTTTTCACTATTTTCAAAAAAATGCCTAAAACACGAAAACTATGAGACTTTTATTAAAAAAAATGTCTTGAATTGCCCTATCCGCTGTTCACGGTTTATCGTTGTAATACTCTGTATAATAAAAGAACCATTTATTGTCAATCCGAGCCTTGTATTAAATAGAAGAAAATTATTTCGAAAGGAATCAGCACATATACTGGGAACCGAGGGGTGAACCGCGACCTAATATGCTGTACACCTACTTCCACGCCCTTGTACTTCCAAATATTTCCAAGTACTTCCAAATATTTCCAAGCATATTTCAAATATTTCCAAGTACTTTCAAATATTTCCAAGTACTTTCAAATATTTCCAAGTACTTCCAAATGTTTCCAAGTACTTACAAATATTTCCAAGTATTGCTCAAATATTTCCAAGTAATTCCAAATATTTCCAAGTAAATTCCAAAATATTTCCAAGTACTTCCAAATATTTCCAAGTACTTCCAAATATTTCCAAGTAATTGCAAATATTTCCAAGTACTTTCAAATATTTCCAAGTACTTCCAAATATTTCCAAGTACTTCCAAATATTTTCAAGGTAACTTCCAAATATTTCCAAGTAACTTCCAAATATTTCCAAGTACTTCCAAAATACTTCCAAAGAGGTGTACATCTACTTCCAATCGCGGATCACCCCTCGCTGAGATCTATTGTTTTGGGTGTTTTCAATGTGCCAAAGACGTTAACATTCATATCGACAATTCTAAAATAACAATTCTGAATAAAAATGAAATTTGATTGAGATTTCTTTTGTTCAAACAAATATTTTTTATTTTATTCGCGAAACCTTATTCATCACCTGTGAACATTCCTTTCTTGTTATAATTTAATAACACTTCTTTTTCATTTCATTTATTTAATGAATACGGAACAAAGCAATCTTTGTCTTCTTGTTTCTACCAGAAGTGTCCTTAATCATTCTTTGATAAGCTCCAATGATATCCCCAACAATGAGTTCCTTTGGCTTGTCAAAACAGAAGCGCTATTTTATTTTTCACCTGCCACCTGGAATCCCTCCTGTTCTTTTTAAATCAGATCTAAAAGCGTTAACATTTGAACATAAGCCCTTTTTTCTTCATTGGGACTTTTTCTAGTCTTTTCCCAAGTCTAAGCTCCTGACATTCACTGTTTCTCGCCTTGTTTAAGAGCAACATAACAAAACAAAGGGTGTTTTTACTAAAGTAACCCAGATCCTTCACACCTTCGATTTGCTTTTAATTTAACCTTTTTTTTATCAAACTCATTGATTAAATTTCTAGCCAATTTATCAAAATAGGGGTTGAAAGTCCAAATAAAAAGAAATCCTGAAATACAATGCTTCACTATTAAGTGATAAGAAATTGCTTCATTAGCCAATGTTATTCAACATTTTTAGGAGAAAGTAAAGAAGTGAAGTAAAAGCAAACCAGCGAAAACAAATTTGTTTAAATTCTATTCATAGCTAAAAGAATGCAAACAAGTAGGTTTTTACCACTTTGTTCATTTTACTAGAAGAATAAAATGGAAAATAAGTGAGGAAGTAGAAGAAATTGTTCTGCAGGAAAAAAACCCGTTTTTAGTAAGAACGCGTTCTTACTAGTTAAAACGCGCGTGAATACCTTTAAGGCAACTAGAGTTTACAAGTTAAGTTTTGTTCAGAGGCCTGAATCTTCATTTTTGACCTTCCGCCTCATTTTGTGTGTTTATTTTCAAAAAATTTTAAACGAAAATGCCGAAAATTACAAGTAAAGTTGTAGAGGATGTAATTTTTGACATTTTCGTTTAAATATTTTTGAAAATAAACACCCAAAATGAGCGGAAGGTCAAAAATGAAGATTCTAGTCTTTTGAACCAAACTCAACCAATATCGGTAAGCTCTGGTTGCTACAAGATATTTAGTGAAACTCGTTTTAACTAATAAGAACGTGTTCTTACTAAAAACAAGTTTTTACTGCAACATATATAAAAAGAATCTACTTTTTAAGGTCGTAAAATCATTGATATTAGTACTACACAATAACCAGCCACAAAAGAAAAATATTCATCATAGACGATAATAAAACCTTTTTTATAATTATCCATATCGAAAAATAAGTTGTGATTATATATATATATAATAGCCCTGATTAATTTGCAGCAACGCTAACGTAATGCTGCCGACAGGGGGCGCTGGCGCTGATGCCGTCGGCAAATTTGAAAAAATAATTGTAATTTGAACTCGAATTTTGAAATGAAAGACTCCAATTGATTTTAAATTAAGAAACATTAAATATATTGATAATTATTCCTCCCCCCCCCTCACCACTCAAAAATTAAATATTCAATTCGCTTTTTCTTTGCGCACAGAAGAAGAAATTAATCACATCTTATTTGATTTATATTTTATATATTATTTGTTTATTTTTAATAATTTGCCACTTTTTTATAATTTTTTAAAAATCTAAATTTTGTTATTCTTATTTTTTTATTTTTACAAAATTAAACGACTTAAGACACGCCATGGCGAGTTTCTCATGGCAATACTGGAGCAGCCTGTCATACAAATAACACCTGATTTCTTTTAAATATTTGGAGCCTTATATCGATTATCGATCCCAAATTTAAAAAATATGATATAATAAAATTCTCCTCCTCACATGATCCCACTTATTTAAATAAATCTACATATTTCCATACAAAAAATATCACAATGCTGTAGATTATAGGAAAATAAGAAATACTCCCAGATTCATATCTAGAGCCGTCATTTCTGTAGCTGTGTCAGGACGAAAATGAGGCCAAACCTTTAAGAGACTATGTATTTTCGGGAGTTTACAGGTATACATTTGGAGTGTGGTTTTTTAAGAGGAATAAAATTGTTGGACTGAGACGCCGCCCGCCAGGGCACCAGCTTGGAGGGCCGAGCTTCGAGGGCGTGCCGAAGGCACGCACGCAAAGCTCGTAACATAATAAGTACTAATGAAAATATATAATAAGTACTAGTTTTTTTTTTCATTGCCTATAAAAATATTAAGAAAATTGAAAGTGAGCTCCTTAGAGAAAGACACGAATCGTCAGCTGAAAATCCACAGCCAACAAATGTTTCAATAATGTTGCCTACGAGGATTCTGTTTTGAATAATGCCTTTTGATGAGCGTGGAGCCATTTTTCATAAATAATTCATAGCCGGAATACATTGGGCCATATAGGCAGATGTAGATGCATGGAGGATTTGAACGGAAGGAAGTGGTAAGATGATGGACTCTGATAAGCAAATATTCTATTATGGGCTTAAGAGAAAACAAAAAATTCGACGCTTTTAGGATTGATTTTTTTTACTTAAATACTTAATTTAGTCCAAAAGCAAAATACTCGTAATAGATTATGACTGAATGAATATCTATTATTATTTAAATATAAATATAGAATATTTGTAATGAAATGAGTATCTATTTGAGAAAGAAAGATTGAGATTCCTTCTCAAAATCAACTTATGATATAAATCAATAAAACTATTATTTATGAATTTAGGTCAATTTATCTAAGATTTTAATAGATATGTTTATATTGCATGTAGGAGGGTTTTGTCCCCTCAGGAGTCGAACCCAAGCACTAGTACGCTATCCGGGCAACTAGTCCAGACCCTTGAGACACTTACCTCCAAACATGCAATATAAACATATCTATTAAAATCTTAGATAAATTGACCTAAATTCATAAATAATAAATATAGAAATTAAATATTACTTGAAGTTTTTTAAAGATTAAGAAGAAATACGTTTTAGTAGGGAAAACATTTTTTACTTTACCATACAGGGTATGGGTGGATGGGGTGTTAAAAATTAAAAATCTAGGCCATTTGAGCAAACTAAACCAAATTTTATATACATAATCAGTGGAACCCCAGAAGTCTAAAAATACAAAAACTAACTGCCCAAAATGGGGGCCAGGGGGTGTAGGGGTCTAAAAAATGAAAATCTTTGCCATCTCCTAAACTCAACCAAATTATGTTTACTTAATCAGTGGGACCCCAGAAGTCTAAAAATACAAAAACTAACACCCCTCCTACATGATTATAAATAATTTTCGAAGCCAGGTTGTATGGTAAAGTCAAGTGGATGGACACATCAGAACACCTCAGCTTATTTTACATATGGTATATGGGGAAAGGATGGGGAAATAGTCATTATTTTATTTTTTGAAGGACTTTGACCATCTTGATGAAAAACTAATATTTGAAGTAACTTAAAAAAAATTGAAATTATTTGCCACGTAGTTTTAATAAAAAAAACATACATATTTGGGCGATTATTTTTAGTGGAGGGGATAAAATATCAATGGCTTGGAAACGATCCATTCATAAATAGAAAGTAGCATAAAATGTACAGTCACGTTAAAAAAACATAACCTAAAATTTTAACACCGTCCATATTTATAGAATGGTTACGAGAATAAAACTTTTTGTCTGGATTGTCGCGAATGAACCTTCTTAATTTAGACCAAAAGTAAAATACTGGTAATATATTACTAGTGAATGAATATCTATTATTATTTTAATAAAAATGTAGAAATTAAATATTACTTGAAGTTTTTTATAGATTAAGAAGATATACGTCTTAGTATGGAAAACATTTTTCTCTACCTTTTATTATTCATATGGGAGAAAAGTATTGAAGAATAACAAAGAAATGGCAACCTACCTGAAAAAAGAAAAGTATTTTATTAAAAAGTAATAATTAATAAATTAAGTTATTAAAGCAAAGTAGAAAATCGTGTAAAATATTTAATTAAAATTAAAATTACTTTTAATTCTCAACAGAATGAACATTTCTGACTCTTTTGATTCTTGGTGTTTCCAGTATAATAATTTAAAGATAATATAGATAACTAATCAATCAATTTTAAATCTCGCATATAAATATGTTAATTTAACATGTTTTTAAAATGGGTACCAAAAAATCAGCTCGATTGAAAGAATTGGAAAGGGATTGGGAGGATGGAGAGGAAGGATACCAATCGATTTGATTGGGGAATAATGGAATTTAAATAATTATCGGAAAAGAGGTTTTTTTATCCTAATTAGATTTTTCCTCTTATTAAAAACAAGGACTAAAAGATAAATAAGGACACTCGATGGTGGAGAGGATTATCTCCGAAATCGAAGCAAAATACATTATTTGCCACGTAGTTTTAATAAAAAAAACATACATATTTGGGCGATTATTTTTAGTGGAGGGGATAACATATCAATGAAGCGCTTGGAAACGATCCATTCATAAATAGAAAGTAGCATAAAATGTACAGTCACGTTAAAAAAACATAACCTAAAATTTTAACACCGTCCATATTTATAGAATGGTTACGAGAATAAAAACTTTTTGTTTTTTTAATTAATGTAAAATAATTGGTTTAATAAAATTTATAAAAAAAAAAAAAAAAAAAATCAGCTCGATTAAAAATTTTTTAGAGGTCACTCAAGATTTTTAAAAAATTTCAAAAATTGAATTTTTTTTTAAACTTTTTTTCTCAACTATTTATATATAAAGATAAAAGCTAAATAAATATTTTATGAGATATTAATTTACTATGATTTAGTTTTCTAGGTCACTTGTTTCACGTTAAAAATTAAAAAAATCAAAGGAGTAAATTTTTCAATATATATATTTCAGGTTATCAACCCATCTTCAGGAAGTACAGAAATTAACTAATTCAACTTTATGAACTTAATTTTAACCTGAAAAAAGCGACTAGAAAAGTAACCCATAGTAAATTAATATTTCATAAAATATTTATTTACTTTTACATTTATTAAAGATGTTTCACCTTGCACCAACAACACAATCTCCGAGGGGTGAACCGTGGCCTAAAATCGTGTACAACTAATTCTACTTTCACTTTCATTTCCAAGTAAAAGACAGGAAATTATCTAATGAATTCCAAAGTAATTCCAAATAATTCCAAAGACGGTGTAAACTAATTCCAATTGCGGTTCACCCCTCGACAATCTCTATTAATTATTTATATACAGGTTTTTAAGAATGTGAGATTTTTCAATTCAAAAATGTTGTTATTCGAAAAGTTCACCTCACTCTGAATAAATTTTATCAAGATTCTAAGACTTTAAAATTTTTTAAATTTTGGAAAATTCCAAAATCTCAAAAGGTCCGATTATTATCTAAGATGTTAACGATGTTATTTTATTGAAATATGTATATATATATATACGAGCAGTACCTGGCGTGCCTACCGCTCGGCCCTCGGGCTGCTGGCCCTGGCGAATCTGGTGGCCCTGGCGGGCAGCGTCTCGAGATGTGATTATTAGCTGTCCGTAATTATATGTTTTGAAAAAAATATTTTTTTGAATAATGAATATTGATCAAAGAAAGATGAAAAATATCATTAAATGCTTTATAAATACTTTATTAGAGCATGCAACCATTTCTCTCGAAGTTCCCGATCGGTTGGAAACCTATTTCTTTTTTAATAATACATTTCAATATTTAAATTTATCTAAAAAGTGTCTCTAAATTAATTATTATATAATAATTTTAAAATTAATTTATCTACTAAAATTTCAAATGACCCGCGCAGTAATAAATTAAGAATTAATCTCATTATCCCATTAAATCATATCTCATTAAAACTTATATTATAAATTAAATATATATAATATATATATATATTTTAAAATTAATTTGTCTACTAAAATTTTAAGAATTTATATTTTTCTTAAATTCAAAAAAAAAAATAATTTTCGCGGTATGAATTATTTCCAAAAAATTAAATATATATTAATATATAATATATTTAAAATTAATAAATTTGTCTACTAAAATTTCAAATGAGACACGCCGTAAATCTAATATTCTAAGCTATATAGAGGAATATATTAATATTTAGAGATATTATAGATAATATAATATAGAGAATAGAGATGTTTTATTTGTAAAATTTGACAATATAACAACTGTCATTGAATATTAGTTGCTTTTATACATATATATATCATACATATATATATATATATATATATGATATATATATATATATTTGTATCAAGCAGAGGGCGATTGCATTTATGCATTAACAACTCTGTTAGTCTCGGCAAACAAAATATTTTCCATTAAATAAATTTCTTTTAATGGAATTAGCTTTTAAAATTATTTTTAAATATATTATCTTAATGCTGGATTGTAATTATTATTTATCTCAATATTGGGTTGTAATCAATGCAGGTTGAGTGAAAGTCATGTGATATGCATTAAACACGGCAAAATGTTTCTTGAATGGTTAAAAGGTTTATTCATTCCTCATCAAAGACAAGATTATTTGACTTAATACTATATAGATAGAGAGTATAGAAATAAACTTAAAAAGAAAAGAGATTGAGATGATCAATTTTGTTAAAAAAAGAACAAAAACTAATTATTAAAAGTGTATAAAATATTCATAAGAGTAAATAAAAAGTTATTAAAAACATGATGGTACTTTTTCCATTTTTTTCTTTTACATTAGAAAAACGAGAGGAAAAAGTCACCCTTTTTGGAGAATGTTATAAGGAAATAAAGGTTTTCACTTTGAACTTTCCAACTGCTTTCAATCTGAATATCTTTTTGGTTGAGATATGAATTTTATTAAAACAAAGGGCTTTGTCAAGTTTAACTTCAACACAAACTAAATAAAACCCTTGAAGTGACCCTGTATAGAACCAGAAGAAGCGAAAAATTATAAGTATATATATATATATAATATTTACTACAATTCTCATCTGTCTGATTTTTGGGGAATCGAAACAGATGAATTTTGTTCAGTTTTTCAATAATAAATTTTATTTAGAGTGTTTATATGTTAACATTTAAATGAAAACGAAAGTTAAAACTTTTATTCTATCTTATTATTTTAAAGTTTTAACTTTCGTTTTCATTTAAATGTTAACATATATATATATAGTTATACCTATATAGGTATACACTTCTTTCTTGTCCTTATCATAGAAGAAATTATACGAGAAATTAATTTTCATTATATAAATTTAATACTTATAATATTTATTTGAGACTAGGGAGTTTTTTATTTTATTTTTAACCGACTTCAAAAAAGGAGAAGGTTCTCAATTCGACTGATTTTTTTTTTTTTGTATCTATGTTACCTGATATCTTCGCCAATTGTGAACCGATTTTGATTAATTTTTTTGCATTGGGTTCTGTATAGTTTCCGATTGATCCCGTTTTTTTCATTGGTATTGGATCTTTTTATTTGTTATAATTTGAAAGTTTATATTAGGAAAATAAGGACAAGTTTTTATGTGTGACTTTTATTTATCAACTAACGTTTCGTCGACTTTGCCGACTTCTTCAGTGCTTCAAATAGTCATGTCACACATTCGTCTAAATTTTCTTGTTATCTTCGTTACAATTGAAGAGTTTTTGTTTTGTGTGAATGTGCCAAATATTTTTTGAAATTTGTGTTCTGATGGTATTCAATGGTAACGAAGATAACAAGAAAATTTAGACGAATGTGTGACATGACTATTTGAAGACCTGGAGAAGTCGGCAAAGTCGACGAAACGTTGGTTATAAAAACTTGTACTTATTTTCCTAATATAAACTTTTTTTTGTTATGTTTGTTCAGGCCGAGCGGTGATCCGCAATTAGAAGTAGGTGTACACCTCTTTGGAATTATTTTGGAAGTACTTGGAAATATTTGGAAGTACTTTGGAAGTACTTGGAAATATTTGGAATTACTTGGAAATATTTGGTAGTACAAGTGGAAGTAGGTGTACAGCATATTAGGTCGCGGTTCACCCCTCGGTTCAGGCATAACTTCTTTGTTTATAAACCGATTTTAATGATTCTTTCTGCGTTTGGATCAGTATAGCTCCAAGATAGTCAAGATACCTAAGTATGTATGTATTTATTTATTTTATGTATGTTCAGCGAGAACATTTTGACACGTGGGCCGATTTCTAAGATTCTTTTTTTATTGGAAAGGGGGGACCTTAGGGGTGATCCCATATTAATTTGGTCAAGTTCTGATGATATGATCAATGACGAAATAACGTAATTCTCCACTCGTTATAAATAAATAAAATTTATAATTCCAGCAGAAGACACACTCTTTTTTTGTCTCCTTCAATATATAAAAATTCTGCTATTCTCGGCAAAAAACTTTCAATTTAATCTCCAATTCTTATGAGGAAATAATCGAAATTATAATAAATATCTTTTATAAAAAACAAAGGGCTTTGTCAAGTTTAACTTCAACACAAACTAAATAAAACCCTGGAAGTGACTCTGTATAAAACCAGAAGAAGCAAAAAATTATAAGTAGATATATATAACCGAGGGGTGAACCGCGACCTAATATGTGGTACACCTACTTCCACTTGTACTTCCAAATATTTCCAAGTAATTCCAAATATTTCCAAGTACTTTCAAATATTTCCAAGCACTTTCAAATATTTCCAAGTACTTCCAAATATTTCCAAGTACTTCCAAATATTCCCAAGTACTTCTAAATATTTTCAAGTACTTTCAAATGTTTCCAAGCACTTCCAAATATTTCCAAGTAGTTATAAATATTTCCAAGTAATTCCAAAATACTTTCAAAGAGGTGTACACCTACTTCCAATCGCGGATCACCCCTCGTATATAACTATACCTACATAGGTATACACTTCTTTCTTGTCATTATCATAGAAGAAATTATTATACGAAAAATTAATTTTCATTATATAAATTTAATGCTTATAATATTTATATGAGACTTGGGAGTTTTTTTTTTTTAATTTTTAAGAATAATGTTAATATTTCAAAAACTTTTAAGTAGACAATTTTTTTAATTAATTTTTCGGAATTTTTTATATTGTCTCTGGAGTTTTGATTCAAATTATTATCTTAACGTGATTTATTAGACAGTAGATTTACGATATATTCAAGTTAGAAGATAAATGTAGATAAAGTGAAACCTGATGTTTGTAGTCAGGGTCGTACAAAGAAATTACTAGCCCGGTGGGAGCAACTCGTCGGACTATATTTCCTAGGCTTTATTTTTTTACTTTTCTTTACAGAAAGGTAAATTTTAAAGTAGTTTATACGATATATTGAAAATAAAATTTAAGGTAAAGTTATTCAATCGATAACACTCAGAGAAGAGAAGAGAAAACCAATGAATAATAACTAATTAATAAAATAAAAAAATATGTTTTCAATTTAATTAATTTGTCAAAAATTGGGGTCAGGTTGGTCGAGAGGATAACGTATATGGCTTCTAATCAAGCTAGCGCGCGGGTTCAAGCCCGACTCGCTGCAATTCGACTTTAATCTGATCCCTACATAATTGAGAAAAATTAATTGATGTATAGTATCGTAAAAATGGCTCACATGGGAAGTGAAACTTCTTTAGCCGTAGATGTTATTGAAATAATTTAAATTTTCAAATTTTAATAAATTTTATGTATCATGAAATATTAATGGATTTTAAAATAATAATTTAAATTTCCTTATTTCAATAAATTTTATTTGTCATGAAATATTTGTGAGTTTTAAAAAAATTATTTCTTCTTCTATTGAGTCATTTCCCCTTTATTGTAACAAAAAAATCAAACAGATACGTCACTAAAGAGTTTCACTTCAAAACAAAAATTGTGAAATATGATATACGACAAGAAGTTAAGTATTGGAAAAAAATAAATAAAAAAAAATGTTAGAAAAATCCCCAAATTGATGATGTGAATTTTTCAGACATTCTAAATTGCAGATTTTCCTAGCTTGATTATTGAAAGAGAAGTTTTTTCTAAAATCACCTAGATTGTATATTTTTTGAAAATTAATATATTTTTTTGAAGAAATTCTCAATCAAGTTGATAAGGGTCCCCCCTTTGTATCAACTACCCTTTGAAAAGAGGGTTAAAAAGTAATTTTTTCGAGATATTCCAACGAAAGTATACTCATTTAACTCTTTATAAAATATACTATTGAAAATGAGTTTAGTTTTTTGAAAATTAATATTTTTTTTAGTAGAAATTCTCAATCAAGATGATCCCCCATTTGTATCATCTATCCTTCGAAGAGAGGGTTACAAAAAGTAATTTTTTTCGAGATATTCTAACGAAAGTATACTAATTTAACTCTTTATAAAATATACTATTGAAAATAGTTTGTTTTTTTTCAGTAGAAATTCTCAATCAAGTTGATAAGAGTCCCCCTTTTGTATCAAATCCACCCTTCAAAGAGAGTGGTTAAAAATAGTGATTGGTCTCCAATAAAGAAAAACTTTTAACATATTTTAATGAATCCAAAGGAGACAATAAAGAGTGTTTCTTCTGCTGGAAAAATAAATTTTTATTTATTTTTAAAGAGACTATAGTTTCGAGGGCTTTAGCCTCTTTATCAGTCTACTTCAATTTCTTATCATCAATTCCTGTGAATCAATTGTAATAGCCCTAGAAGCACAATGTTTCAAACTATATAGTGCCTATATAGATTCTTAAAATCTATATAGGCACTATGTAGTTACTATATAGTTTGAAACATTGTGCTACTAGGGAGACTGGCGAAAGAGGGCAAAGCCCTCGAAACTATAGTCTATTTAAAAATAAACAAAAAAATATGTTTCCAGCAGAAGACATTCTCTTTTATTGTCTGCTTTAATTTATAAAAATTCTGCTAGTCTCGGAAAAAGAAACTTTCAATATTTTTAATGATTTTTCTTCATGTTTCAGAAATTCAAATGAATTCATTAATTTTGCCCGTTAGAGAGATATATATGGAAGAACATATTGCGTCATAGATATAATAGAGTCAATAAAAATAGAGCAATTTTGAGAATTATTCTCATAATGATTTCCCAATTAAACTTGAAATTATCCATCCAACCGCCCACTATTATAAGATTAATAAATAATTTTGATTATTAGAGACTGAACTTTAATGCCCGGTAATTATAGAAGGGAGACAAATTCTACCTTCTATATAATAATGCTTTTAAACTAAACGGAGCATTAGAAAGTTTCTTGAATAATCAAGGTGATTAGAAATTCATGTAGGTCAACTTTACAAGAATATCTATTCATAAAGGAACATTAGCTAATAGCCAATTGAATAGAAAAACTAAAATAGTTCTTTATTTTTTTCTAGTAAGATTTTTGATGTAGATTTCGAGATCGGATTGCGTGTGATCAAAAGAGTCATTTCTAGAAAAGAACCAGCGAATTCATTGTTAGTAAACGTTTATTCATATATTTATGAATAGGAAAATTAGTACTTTTGAAGAGGTTTAAGAAGGATATTAAAAATTATAACCGGTGGAAATAAAAATATAATGGAAAGTAAAAATTAAAAAGAAAAAAGCTTAAGGGGTAGTTATTAATACTAAGTATAAGTTAAGTGGTTTATAAAAAGAGTAACATGATGATACTATATACAGAGTGGGCCACAAATATCTACCACATTTTGAAGAGGTATAAAAAATAAAAAATTTAACTAGAAAATAACTGAATATATTTTTGAAAAGAACATAATATAATTTTTTTTTAATATGTTTTACACATTATACCTATTAGACAAAAAAAGGGGGGGGGTCAAAAATGAAAATTCTGGCCCTTTAGACAAAACTCAACCAAATTTTGTATACATATACTATGGACCCCCAGAAAGCTAGAAATGAAAAAACTAACCAAATTTTGTTTACATAGTTTGGACGAAAGGCCTAGAATTTTCATCTTTGACCCCCTCTCTCCACTTTTTCGTCTGATATAATGTTTAAAACACATTTAAAAAAAAATATTTTATGGTCTTTTCGAAAATATATTCAGTATTTTTCTAGTTAAATTCTTTCATTTTTTATACCTCTCAACATGTGGTAGAATTTTATGCTCCACCGTGTATTTATTTGTTTTAGTATTTGTTTTTTACTTATTTATTTAGATAACTCGACGCCTGCAATTTGATAGGGTAGGCATTCGGTGAGCAGTGATGCTAAATATGTTGCATAGTTGTCAGGGATTACGAGAAGTCCATAAATATTGAAGGAGACAATAAAAGAGTGTGTCTTCTGCTGGAATTATAAATTTTATTTATTTATAACGAGAATATAGTTTCGAGGACTTTGCCTTCTTCATCAGTCTATTACAATGTATTCACAGGAATTAATTTATGAATGAAAGTTTAAAATCTTTCATGTGGTTAGGTTAAGAAAATGAAGAGGGCAAAGCCCTCGAAACTATAGTCTCGTTATAAATAAATAAAATTTATAATTCTAGCAGAAGACACACTCTTTTATTGTCTCCTTCAATATATAAAAACTCTGCTACTCTCGGCAAAAACTTTCAATTTAATAGTCCATAAATAGGTATGGATATAATTTTAAGTGACTTTTTTTACCTGCAGGCGTTTAGAAATGGGTGATCTTAAATTAATGAAAAAATTGCACTAATTCGCTAATTCTCTCTTTATTAATAAAAATTATGAACGAATTTGCTATTTTAAATATTTTGGAAGTTATAGGACTTATCGTTAATCCCTGACAAGTATACAATAGGGAGGTCCTTATTTTGGGTATTTTCAAATTTTTACACTGAAAAGGGCTCATATGGTTAGAAATAAATAAAAAAAATATCCCCTAAGTTTCAAGTATCTATCTCAACTATAACCTGTGCCCCCCAGCGATGTAAGTTTCTCATCTAAATAACATGGTTTTTGGCATTAAAATATCAATTTTTTATATCAGCCAAAGTAGTGGTTCGAAAAATTTGAAACTCTATAGACTTTATCCTTATAATACTAGTTATACATCAGAATTATTACAGATTTTTTCTATTATAATTTTGGAGTTACAACTAGATAAAATACTGCTATATCTTTGTGTATTAAGTTATAGACTCCAAAATTATAATAGCTAAAAATCTGAAAAAATTCTGATGTATATCTAGTATTATAATGTCGGATTTTGCAATTTTTTTTTATAAGTCAAGGAAAGAGAAAATTAGTGTTTATAATTAAAAGCTAAATTTACTAAAAATCTATATTTATAAAATTAAGGTTTTGTCTGTACATTGCTCCAAATCACGCCAAATTTTGGTTGCACACGTTTTAAGCAAAGTTATGAACGAAAACACCCTCAACAAAATTCCTGTCTGTCTGTATGTATGTCTGTCTGTTTCCATCGTTTCCGAAAAGTTGCTCACGATTCACGTAAAAACGGCTGAAGGGATTATTATCAAATTTCATATTTACATCAGATGTCTTCTAACTTACGTTTTTAGCTATTTTTAAAATGAGCAAATTTGAAAGGGATGTGATTTCTGACTACTTTTGTTTAAAAAATTCCCCCAAAAAACCATCCAAAAATGGGGGAGGTCAAAATATGAAAATTCTTGCTTTTGGACCAAACTCAACCAAATTTGATATACATAATCTGTGGGTCACTAGAAGGCTAGAAATGCAAAAACTAACCACCCAAAGGAGGGCAGAAAATGAAAATTCTTGGAGGTCCAGGGGGCGTGCCCCTGTATCAAGAAGGCCGCCGAAGGCGGGCCTTGCAACTAATTTATTATAATTTATGGGTCTAAACTGGTTTTTAGAATAATCTTTCAATTTTGATAGGAAAATAAAATTTTATTTCGACCAAAATTAGACCTTTATTAAAATGATTATTTTATATTGAAATGAAAAAACACCATTTCGTTAAAACAATCTCGGAAATTATCGATTCAATTATAAGTTTAGTGATATAAAAATAAAAAATCCCGTATAAAATTTCATGTGGTAATTAGAGATCAACCGAATATATAATAAAATTCATAAAGCAAGAATAATTCACCCATTTTTTTGTTATCATAAATAACATTCAGCTGAAATTAAACCACGTGCTAATCTCTGATACAAATACGCGGCATTTTACATTAGCAACCACCAAATAAATTTGATTCTTAAACCACGGGAATATTTATTTCGATCTCTTCTAAATATTATTACTCTCACCTACAGTAGATTGGACAGCACAATGACGCACTGAATTGTTTAAAGTGGTGTCTGTAGCGATGAAGCCTTCACACGCACTCGCAACCAGCGCATGCATACTCTCGTATCGCATGTGACCCTGAAGATCCACGAATGGTATCGATCAAGGTATAAGTGTATACACATAGGTATACGTGAAATATAGCGGGCGTATATTCCACCCTCGCGAGTGTTGAAGCTATCAACAGCTGGCGAGTTAACAACAGCTATCTAGACAAAACCTTATGCCACCACGAGTCCAACCTCAGTCGAATGGAGCTAGGAACTTTCGTCCCTAGGGCTTTCTCCATTCCCCATGGCACCATTTGTTTTCAACAACCTTTGGTATGGTTGTTCGAGGTTTCTCTTGTACATGATTTTTCATGCTCCACCTCTTCAGATTCGGACTCTCTTCCCACAGTCCCAGTACGTGATCGACTGCATGTGCGGTTGGTTAACCTGATGTGATTGCAACATCACATACACCTGACAAACCGCCTGCAAATCGTCCATACCGGTTCACATCTGCTGCAAAACAGCCATGTTAGGAATGTTTCATTTTTGCACAATCAGAAGCATTGTTCGCTAAGCAAGCTCTGAAACGTTAGGTAGTCAGGCGCCTGCAAAGCGTCCAATAAGGATCACGCCCGCTGTAAAAACAACCAGTAGGATGTGAAGATTCAGGATCTTCAGCCCAGGCCCGTGTCCACTTGTCGTTTGGCCGACGACTCGCCGCCATTTAGTCCATTCCAGGCGGCTTTCTGCCTATACCTCTTATTATTTTCTGTGCAAAACAAACCCACCGTGATGCAGCTTATAGGATGTAGAGATTCAAGATCTCCAGCCTAAGCTCGTGAACCGGTTGTCCGCTTGGCCGGTGGTTTATCACCTTTTGTGCCAACCCAGGCTTGTCTGTTAAATCTGGAAGTCGACAACCTCCTCTACATGATATATGACCATGTAGTTATATTCGGACTACATGATGTCAACCATGCATACCACAGTCAAGTGGCACAGATTAGCGTGCACTGCAGTAAGAAGGGCCGCCATACCCTTATTCTAAGGGGCTTGTAAGACACCAATTGAATGGCAGCCGCAAACCACTTAGGCGTGCTCACTGGGCTATTTTAAATCAGAGGCGTCGCCGTGTGCCTTATCATGATGGATAAATCCAGTCGTGATACGTGAGCCGGTACAATTCACGTACGTCCCCGACCCACACTGATTAGCATTTGCCTTTACACAAGGGTCGCTACTCCTTATGTATCCTAAGAGACTTAGGTATAATCTATATACAACACTCGTGGGGAACGTACAAGTGCCTAATTTGTCCTCCCAAGAGCAATGTCTCTCAGGTGGAATACACGCCTCGAGTACTCCTCAAGAGCGGTGTATATATCTGGATCCCGGAGCAGCGTTGCAAGTTCACTGTTATTTATTTCCGGGATCTCAGCTCTTAGCTCAGCGTACGCTGGGCAGTCGAGCAGAACGTGCTTCCAGTCCTCTTGAGGACTGTTACACATTATGCAACCCGCGCTCCCCACGAGACCGCGTTTATTCAGGAATGAATTCATAGAGCCATGGCCAGTCAAGAGAAAAGAGAGGTATATACTTGGGAAGAAATGTTTATTTTCACTTGAAAATGTCACATTTCTTATAAAGGTGAACGTAGTTCTGCCTTGAGGTGAAGAATTCCAATCAGCCTGCCATTTGCTAATTAGTCTAGCTTTAATGGTGTCCTGGATCTTACCTCTTTCCAATGTCAAGATATCCTCGGATTCAATTATTCCGGGATAAGATATTGGTAATTCCCTTCGTAGCCGGTATTTACAATTCCGTCTAATTGCCTCGTAACGCCAGGGGAGATCGCCATTTAATACCTCCAGTGCTGCCGTAGAGACGGTCCTACAAGCGTTGACACATGATCCCAGCGCAATTCGCTCACACGTGTTAAGCTTGTCGATACCTTTCTGATATTGAAGTATACTACACCAAACGGGTGCAGCATACATGGAGCAGGCAGTGAGCAATCCTTTGTAGATTAGACTGGTGGCTTGTTTTTTCAAGCCCCAGTCCTTTCTAGTTATTCTCCTGATGGCCCCTGCAAGGGGCAGAAGTTTATTCTTGAGCACCGTTAGGTGATTGTAGAAGTTCATTCTCTCGCCTACAGTGACACCAAGGTATTTGACCTCAGTACTGTATTTAATTGGCGTGTTGTTAATTTTGATATGAGGAGGTCTGGTTAAAGCCAGTTTGCCTCTTAGCAACATCGAGAATGTCTTATTTGTGGATATGCTCACTCCCACTTTATTGCTCCATTCGTGTACTTTACCAATATTCAGGGTACCTAGTCTTTCGACTTCGGCCCTGCTATCGGCCTCTATGATCAGCAGCACATCATCGGCATATGCAACGACCTCGCAACTGACTGAGTGCAGCAAAGGGTCCAACACCATATTCCACATTTCTGGGCCACATATGGAACCCTGCGGACAGCCTCTTGTGACTGTTCTTGACATGACGCCCTGTTTGCCAACCGCAATCACCTCTCTATCCGAGAAGTAGCTAACCCACAATTTTATGTCAGGAGAGCCTAGAGCACGTAGACGCTCAATAATTGCGGGCCAAAGCAGGTTGTCGAAAGCCCCTTTAAAGTCGATGAAGATCCCAAGCACATATTTTTTGGTAGAATCATTTACTACACGTAGGACGTGTTGCCAGGCGTCATCCGTAGATTTGCCTTTTCTGAATCCATATTGGGATGGGTGCATGGAATCCATGATCCGCTCCCTAAGGCGCAGAACCATAAGTTTTTCCAGCACTTTACCCATGACCGGTAACAGAGTTATTGGTCTATAGGAACTGGGGTCCGTACGAACTTTGTTCGAACTTTTAAGTAAAGTGATTACTTCACCTCTCTTGAATAGGCTAGGGAAATTGCTAGAAGCAATGCATTCCCTGTAAATAGATGTCAAGCAATCCGGCGAAACTTTCCATAAGGACCTGATCATCTCTGGCATAATGCCGTCGAGACCTGGTGCCTTTCCCATATTTAAATCACTTATTGCGTACGCAATATCATTTGGATCCAGTTCAGCAATTTCAGCCGAATCGCTATTTCCGATTTCGGCTACTGGTCCTTCAGGGAAGAATTTGGTCATAAGCAATTCCATTGCTTCGCACCATGTTTTGGTTTCTATACCGTCAATAATTATTGACGTTATACCATATGAGGAGCTATTTGCTCTTCGGCATATTTTGTATGCCTGGCCCCATGGATTGTTGTTGCCAACTTGCTCGACAAATTTTTGCCAGTTCCTGTTTTTAGATTCTTTTATCTTTTGCTTGTAGGTTTTTACAACCTTTCTAAGGCTCAAGCTAGCCGAAGAAGTCTCTTCATCCCGCCTTCTGGCAGACTGAAGAACTCTCCTTCTGGATTGAACAATCCTTCTTAGTCTAGCAAGACCCTGATTCCACCATTTGACCTGTCCCCTTCGGGCAGGCCTGGTTGTGCTGGTCACTTCATCATTGACTTCTGTGATCCATTCCATAATCAGCTCGATCTTGCGATGCGTGGACAGGGTTTCAAAATCTGGAGTAATAAATTTTGTTTTCTTCGAAGACAGAGTCTTCTCGTATTTACTCCAGTCTAATCCCCTGGTATTCCAGCGCCTCTTCAAGTCAACGCGATGATGGGGATCAGGACTTCTGGAATTAGTTAATGTGATCACAATAGCATTGTGGTCACTTATACCCCATTCCTCTCTGACTCTCCATGTGGTACCGTAGTGATTCAACAGGGTTTCATTGACGATTGTTACATCAATGTCACTACTTCCCATCCCCGAGGAGAAGGTATACTGGTCCACAGCCTCATTAATAGCAATCAACCCGCTGTTCACTACGTACTCTGATAGCTGGTCTCCTCGCAAGTCCCGAGCCCTACTGGCACCTGCATTTTTGCTGTGCCATAAGGGTGATGTCGCATTTGCATCAGCCCCTATTATAAGAGGTAACTCGGAGGTTATTGCTCTTATTTTCTCGATCATTTGTATATACGGCTCGATGCTATCATCAAAGTTGAAGTAGACCGATGCCGCATATAGTTCCTCTTTTTCCGTTTGGATGTGGACTAGAACACAATGTGCATTTGTCAATTGACCGATGCAAAGGACCTCCCATGACGTGTTTGATACGACTATGGCGGCCTTGGTTTTTTGAGGAATCGAGTATACCCGGAGCTGTGATGGTAAACCAACAACAGCACCGCGGCTTGTGTAGGGTTCCTGGATCAGGCATAAGTCAATTCTCTGTTCGAGAATTCTTTGACCGAGGTCCAACATCGAGTTATAGCTTCGGGCACAGTTGATTTGGAGAATGCTCAATGAACCCGCATTACCCCCCGTCGCGGTCTCCGTGTCTCGTGGGGAACACGTGGGACCTGTAAAATGTAAATTATTTTCATTATTAGTATTGTTTTTTGTTTGCATGTTAGACCCACGAGTAGAGACGAAATAAAGACGCATAGACAGGTGACGCTCATTCCATCTATGGGGGACTAAATACACACAGAGTTGCCCTGTTGCTCTGCGGAACCCAAAACCCCCCTTGACACCAAAAGACTTGCAGGTTCGTCATTTCCTGATGTTGACCTCGCAGCACCGCAGTCATAGAAGTCGATGGGCGAGACACGGAGCCAATCATGACCAATTTTGCAACCTTGACCCTATACGGGTGATCTTCATCGGCGATTATGAACTTTGTATATTGATAAGCAAATTTCCAGCAGTGCCCTCAGCTGCTGTTTAGATCTATAGTTAAATATTCTTATCTGAGTTGTATTTAATAAAAGATTCATTAATTATTATTGTCATAAAGAAGTGACAACTATTCTTGGAATTGCTTATCAATCATTATGGCCACCATCAAGCCATTCGCCGTGAATACTTAGCAAGTATTTGTACCATAGGGTATTTGCTTTGCTATTGTGCCATTGATTGGTCCGGACGCACACACCGCACGACCAGGCCTCGGGCCGCAGGGCCTACGCATCTCGGCGTACTCAGCATATCTAGGGTAGTTCCTAAATATACCAATAGGATAGCATCCTTATCTACACATGACATAGACATGACATATCATACGATAATATATCGGGGCCGAAGCCCCAACGTATTAAAGAATAGTAAAGATACTATATCGAGATGTTTGGTTCAAGCCGACATTAACTGGTTCATGTGAGATCTTGTCCGTCTCATTATGCTACTGTCAAGACGCGTTCAACATCTCATCTAGCACGTAGCAGTCACCCGTGTGATGTGCCCAGATGCTCGACCACGAGAGAATGATTTTGATAGAAGGAATGGCAATCAAGGTCTGTTATGACTACCGCAGTCAGCCAAGCATGAGCCCGAAGCTACTGTACCCAACTTAACTGCACACGCTACCACAAAATCAACCCCATGGGTGCAAACCGTGACTCACCACAAGGATGGATCCTTACTACTACGGCCATCAGACACGGATTCCGGGTCGAGGGCTCGCATACCAGTCCAGAGGAACTAGAGGCAAAATACGACAGCTCACCACCAAACCACCCGACATAAAAGGCATATTTTGGATAGTTCCTAAATATGCCAGGACATAGTGTATAACTATGTACGTCTAGGTGCCTAGTGGGGCTGTCGTACTATTTGACATGAAAAGTATATTTGGATAGCTCCAAATATACAAGAACATAGTGTGTTACACTATACATGTCACTTTTCCTTTTCTTTTTCTTTCTTTCTTGACATGAAAAGTATATTTGGATGGCTCCAAATATACAAGAACATAGTGTGTTACACTATACATGTCATTTTTCTTTTTTCTTTTTCTTTTTGACATGGCAAAAAACGACATATATAGTGTGTTACACCATATATGTCGAAAAAAAAAAAAAAAAAAAAAATTATATATGATAATCAACGCATACTGCATATCCAGAGTCCTACCAGATATACCAAGAAAAGTATTGCATACTGTATCGCCGAGGATCATATACAATTATCTAGACATAAAAGTGTATATTTTGGATAGTTCCTAAATATACACGGACATAGCGCATTTGCACTATATATGTCAAGATGTAATATAGTAGACACTATATTATTATTATTGACATCTCAACATAATATAGTATATTCAAGAGAAATCCTAAATATACTAAAAAGATAGTGAGTCACTATATATGTCGAGATGGCAATATCGCAGTGGTGACGTTTAGTTTCGCTCCAACTAAGTCGGAGTTACTTGTATCGAGGCCCACGGAGAGGAAGTCACTTGCTAGACCTTGACTCAACCCTAATGATTCAAAAGGATTCTATGAACCTTCCTCCAGAACCTTCATTAAGGGAGTCAGAGTCTTCCCTCGATACTCTCACCTACAATAGGGAATAGTTGTAATGGTAATACGCAAGCGTGCACAAATTAGCACACACAGTCCCATTATTAATTAGTTCAATCGCATTCTATGCGCCCCTCAAACGATGCTCGCCATCACCAGAATATCGACATAGGAATTTTTGACTCATCAGAATATAGCCCGCCTCAATTAAACCATTGTAAAATGTCAGGATTAACCAACATATTGATCGATTTGAATATGGACAATTATAAACATCTCCGTGATCATTAGAATAGTAGAAATGAAATTCTCTTGATTTTCCAATGAAGTTAATTAATGGACAAGCTATCCATCCCAGGTACCACAAGAGATTCTACGAATATCCACCAAATATATTAAAAGTACACATATATTCCAATTATCCTCAGGAGATTCTTAGACTACGAGCTTTTTCGTGCAGCGCCTTCGGCAAGCCCTCGAAGCTCGGCCCTCCGGGCTGGTGCCCTGGCAGGCAGCGTCTTCGGTCCAAAAATATGTTATTCCTCTTCTAAAAACCAACAACTCCAAATGTATACCCGCATGTAATCTTTTCGAAAATAGACACATAGTAGAAATAATTGGGATTTTTTAGGTAAAAAGAAAAGCTGATGCCAATCTTTTTTTAATTGATTTTTGTTAAATGAAGTCGTCAAATTTAACTAATGACGGTTTTTTCTTCAAAGGGAGAACTTTAGATTTCAAATTTTTGCGCTGTAATTTGTGATGTTCCTGCAAAAGCATATGCCGACTTTTACAAAGGGACATTCTGGGTTTTCTTCTTGCTCCAAAATGTTTCGCGAAAGGTTCATTTGTTAGAAATAGAGTATGTTTCCCTTATAAAAAATTTTAGATTAAGAACTGATTCGAATTTTAGATTAAAAACAGATAGGCAGCACCATACTGGTACATCTGTCTTGGAAAAAATCCTAAATTTGATATGATAAAATCTATCCCATTGACTATATGCATTTAATTTGTTTAGGGGTAACCAAAAAATTGTTGGTTAATTTGTGGGTCAACGAGAAACCTTCTAAAAATTATCTCATAAACAAATTTCTCAAATGTCTGATTCTTTAATTAACCAGAGGGAAAATAAAACCAGGGAATTCAATAGAAAACCACGGTCAATATTAGAGGCTAACAGATGGAAGGCGACTGAATTTAGACAATTTTTATTGTATACAGGTCCTGTTATATTATAACCAACTTTAAGCAATGACAAATATATCAATTTTTTAAGTTTACATATTGCTGCAACTATTTATCTAGTGGTAATTCCAAATCTCCAGAATACATAGAATATGCTGATAAGCTTCTTAATTACTTTGTGAAATCTATTGAATTAATTTACGGTTCTGAAAATATTTCACATAATATTCATGCTTTGTTGCATTTGACAGATGATGTTAGAGAGTTTGGGACATTGGATATGTTTAGTGCATTTCCTTTTGAAAATTTCATGCGAGAATTGAAAAAACTTATTCGAAAAGCCTTCTCAGCACCACTTGATCAAATTGTCCGTAGACTGTACGAAAAGAAAAAGCTAATATCATTTTTAGGAACAGCAGAAAAAAATATCCTGTAACCCATGAGGAACATTATGGCGGGTCATTGTTGGACAATCTCGGGATCCAATCAGCTGATTAAGTAATAGAGTTTAAAAAAGTGGAAGATAGGAATTACTTTCTAAGTTCTTCGGAACCGACGACAATTGTGTCGTATTGCAAAATAATAATGTGATTATTATAAAAAAATATCGTTTTTGCCAAGCAAAATGATGGAGATTATTTATTATAGGCCAAAAATTTCTAAGTCAAAAATCATTTTACAATATTCCATGTGAGCTACGTCTAGTCGGGGATTTTTGCTGTTAGTAAGCTTCGGGCCTCTGGAAGCATGGAAATATTCCAACTTGATCCAATAAATGTGTTGGATTATTAGAATTCAAAATCACCTTGTTGTTTTCCCTCTGCTTCAACTGAATGTTAATTTTTATTTATTTACACTCATTTTGATAGGGTGTTTTATTTTTATTATTATTATTATATATATTATAAAGTATTTTTGTTTAACAACAACTTTATTTAAGAGAAGAATATCCTAAATAAAAATCGTGTAGGTTATTTTTATTATTTGATTTTTAAAATATTTTTTGTATTAAATTTATATAATTTTTAACTTTTAAAAAATATTTTTGTTAATAGAGGACTTGGACAATATGCAAGTTCCCAGAAAGAAGGAACAATTGAAGTAATACCCAATTCTTGGATTTCTGGGCAAAAAAACCTCCCTATTCAAAAAAACAAATTATGTCTTGCAATTCTATAGAATGCCGAAACGCCGTTACCAATCCCTGGAATGAGTTCATCAGATAGAAATATGTAGACATGCAACATAGTAGGTAATAATATATTTGAATTTTGAAAAATTTGAATGGGCTGAGTTTTCTATTCGTCATTGATAAATAAAAATAGTAGAAGGAGACAATAAAAGAGTGTGTCTTCTGCTGGAATTATAAATTTTATTTATTTTAACGAGACTATAGTTTCGAGGGCTTTGCCCTCTTCATCAGTCTATTACAATGTATTCACAGGAATTAATTTATGAATGAAAGTTTTACAAAAAAAAAAAAAAAAAAAAAAAAAATGTAAAACTTTCATTCATAATTAATTCCTGTGAATTTTTATTGAAATAGACTGATGAAAGAGGAACTTGGTAGTCTTCGTTATAAATAAATAAAATTTATAATTCCAGCAGAAGACACACTCTTGTCCTTCAATATATAAAATTCTGCTACTCTCGGCAAAAACTTTTCAATTTAAAAATAGTAGATTCACGGAGATGAAGTTTAGAACGAGCATTTAAATTTTCACAAAGAATAATCAACGAAATTATAAGTAATATTTTTAAACGTAATTAAAACAATAAAATTAGTAAGGTAAACGAGAATTTAATTTTTTAACATAATTAACAAATGCATAAAATTATAACAAAAATAACAATCATAGCAATTATTGTGATATTTTATCACATTCGGCTTGTATGTCGATTTTTGAGTTGATCTACGCTTCTTGAAATGTTTGTCCAGAGTAAATCTTTGATTTTAAATGTCCCCAAAGAAAAAAATCGTTGGGAGATCGATCGGGGGACCTTGCAGGCCAGCTAATCGCAAACCTCCTGGATCAATGATTTTATTCTCAAATTGATTATTTAAAAAAACAACAAACAACGAAAAGTTTTTAATTGAAAAGTTTTTTGTTTTGCCGAGAGTAGCAGAGTTGTTGATTCACAAAGGAGAAACAAAGAGGTTGTCCTCTTCTGCTTGATGCAAATAAACATACACACATATATATCGAGATGATATATCTCGTATATATATTATTTATTTGTTGGAGACTCGTAGTTTCGAAGACTTGGTCTTCATCATCAGTCTTTATTCAATTATAAGTTTTTTTTCATGGAGTCAATATCATGCGGACACTGAGTGCTCCGGTGTTCTTTCGCACTCAAGCAGAGGACAACCTCTTTGTTTCTCTTTTGTGAATAAAAGTTTTGACTTTAAATTTTTTAAATAAATATCTACATCTCTTAAAATCGTTTTGGACTTTTAAATTATGAATTAGACAAAATCTGATGTAATTATCTTTTAGAATTTTAATTCTGCTCAGTTTTTGTATTCTAATTATGCTCTAAAAATAACTAAAGACATCACTATTTAAACGTCAAATAGAAACAACAAATGAAAATTCCTTGTTTGCTTTAATAATTCCATGGCCTCAGTGATTTTTGTAAAAATACAATTATTTATAATGTTGATTATTAGGGTTCTGAAATTTCAAAATTTGAAAACAAAAATATGTTCGGATTCAGTATTTTTTCTCTACAAAAACCTATAAGAACTTTAACTCTAAAATAATTAGGGAAGCAAATAAATGCACATTCAAAAATTAACATTGTAATCGCTATGCTGCGTCGGCCAAGTCACCACCCTGTATATAAAATATATATGTATATGTATATGTATATTATTTATTTGTTTGAGACCACAGCCTCGAAGGCCTGGCCCTCATCATCAGTCATTTTAATTATAAATATTATTTTTCATGGGGTCAGTATCGCTTAGATATTGAAAAAAATTTTTCCTTCTTTCTCCAAGCCTGTCAGGCAATCAGAATTAAAAAAAAAACAATTTTTAGGTTCACATTTTTTAAATATATCTACCCTTTTTCTAACAAAGGAGGGCTGAAAAATGGAGGAGTGGGGGGTTATTACCTTTATCCCCTTTCTTTGATCTAAAATTGTTTGTTTTGACAGAAAAAGGGTAGATATATTTAAAAAGAATGTCATCCTAAAAATGTTTTTTTAATTCTGACTGGCTCACAGGTTGGGAAAGAAGGAAAAAATGTTCAATATCCAATCGACACTGACCCCATGAAAAAAATATTTATAATTAAAAAGACTGATGATGAGGGTAAAGCCTTCGAAACTATAGTCTCAAACAAATAAATAGTTTCATTTGCATCAAGCAGAGGACAACCTATTTGTTTCTCTCTATGAATCAACAACTCTGCTACTCTCGACAATAAAAACTTTTCAATTAAATTTCTATTTACTTTAGAGTGAATTGTTATAGTAAAGACGTTTACACTATACTCCTTCACAGAAGAGTTAAACAAGTAAAACAATCTACTTGTTTATAAATATATATATAATTGAAATTTAAACATTTTGGTACTAGAACGACCTTTCTACAAACGTCCGACTAAATTGAAACTAGCCTCCATAGGCCAAAAAATTAAGCCACCCCTCTACCAAGGTTCCCATGGGAAATTGAGAATTCCGATACGCTATCTGGTGGTCTAAATTGAAACTAGCCACTGTAGGCCAAAAAATTACCTACCAAGTTTCCCAATACAAATCGTGGTAAAAAGGACAATTTGAAATCCTCCTACAATCATTTAAAGTTAATAAAAATTTTTAAAAATTCACCTTAATTTTGCTCAATGAGATCTTTACAACTCCATGATAATCATTTTTTATTTTCGGCCCCACAAAAATCTGATCTTTCCCAAAATAATCATGTTAATAAAATTTTAATATGATTTTCGATATTGGGAAAATAATTACACTTAAAAATTTTAAATTTGTATTTTTCTTAGTTTACAAGCTACAATGCTCTAACAGACGGTCGAATAAACAAGCATTATAGCAACCCCTATGAGCTCCGAATTACTTTTTTTACCAAGTTCTAAAAGGGAAATTCTACTTAATTATTACTTAGTCGCTATAAAATATTTTTTGAATAATTTAATTCATTTTCTTTTTTAGAAATACTATTTTTTAATTTTTTTTTATATTTATGTAAATATAATATAATTTATGATCTTTGATGGTTTATTTATTTATCTCAAAGACTAAAGTTTCTACCCTTTGATATAAAAGCGAATTATAGAAAGATATTATAAATATTTAAATCAGTTGAGGTTTTATAAAAGTTATAAACATTAAATGAATTAGTTTTAAAGACATCAAAGAAAACCTAATGTGATTTTAAAATTAAATTTTAATAGATTTGAGTATACATATATATCTCATTAAAAGAATAAATTAAATGATAGAGCAATGTTAAGTACATTTTATGACTTTTCAAATGGATTGAAATTACAGATAATTCAAGTAAAAAATTACGGAAAACAGAAGTCAGAGGTCGAATGGCAAGTCATTATTCTAACAACTCAATTAGTCCGTTCGCTGGTATTGTACCTAAAATGAGACCAATGTCTCAATTGCAAGGAGAAAGTTCTAATAAATAATTTCACATAATTTTCACATATCTCAAGGAGTATATCGATATATTTTCAAAATATATCGATATAAAAAAATTATTCGATATATCGTTGCCAGCCCTACCCATGGAAGCAGGGAATTTCGATACGCTATCTGGTGGTCTAAATTGAAACTAGCCACCGTAGGCCAAAAATCACCCAATAAAAATCGTGGTAAAATAGGATAATTTGAAATCCTCCTACAGTAATATAAAATTAAATGATAGAGTAATGTTAAGTACATTTTATGACTTTTCAAATGGATTGAAATTACAGATAATTCAAGTAAAAATTATGGAAAACGAGTCCAGAGGTCGAATGGCAGTCATTATTCTAACAATTCAATAGTCCGTTCGCTGGAAGTGTACCTAAAATGAGATCAATGTCTCAATTAACGGAAGAGTTTTAATAAATAATTTCATAAGCTAAAAAATAAGCGGCCAAGTGCAGTGAGACACAAATCGCAAGGGTAAATTCATTTATCATCCAACATAATTATATTATGTTATAGCAACCAAAAACATTATCCGAATGTTTTCTACATTTTGATTCAATCGCGAATCAACTGTAGGGAATTTTTGTCAAATATTGAGTGAAAATAATATTTGAACTTATATATTTCTAACTTGAAATAATGATCTTAAATAAATTTTTATAATTTTCTAATTAATATAACAAAGAATAATTGCTATATCAATGAGAATTGTTTTGACCGCGCTTATTTGAAAAAAGATATTTATCACGAGACTACTGCGGATTACGCTATTGAAGTCTGTGGAGTCTTAAGTCTGGACCAAGAGAGAAAAGATGTGATCCACTTAGCTACAATCCAACGTCATTTCGCGTATAGCCCGCTAGACATTCGGATGGATCACCAAGTGAATTTGAAATCTCAGATGTTATATATTTAATCTCCCAGTCCAGAGCGCTCGGTCTATTAGCATGTATGTTAGATGCTTGCCATAAATTAATCGAATGTTTTCTACATTTGATTCAATCGCGAATCAACTGCAGGGAATGTTCGTCAACATTGAAAGATGAGATTAAATATATAACATCTGAATTTCAAATTCACTTGGTGATCCATCCAATAGTCTAGCGGGCTATACGCGAAATGACGTTGGATTGTAGCTAAGTGGATCACATTTTTTCTCTCTTGGTCCAAACTTAAGACTCCACAGACTTCAATAGCGTAATCCGCAGTAGTCTCGTGATAAATATCTTTTTCAAACATAAGCGCAGTCAAAAAACGAGTGCTCGATGATATAGCCCAATTATTCTTTGTTATATTAATTATAAAAAGTACAAAAATTTATTCAAAAACATTATATTTGAAATCACTTACCTTAATCTACTTTCAAGAAATTCGACAAATTTTTGATTCATAATGTTGAAAATTTATACGAGGGACACATTACGATGCTTCTTTCTGCCGTGTAAGTTCGACTAGGGCATCGAAATAGCATGCATATTAGTATATTTTTAACCGACTTCAAAAGATGAGGAGGTTCTCAATTCGACTGATTTTTTTGTCCATGTTACCTGATATCTTCGCCAATTGTGAACCGATTTTGATGATTTTTGCATTGGGTTCAGCCTAGTTTCCGATTGGTCCCGTTTTTTTCATTGGTATTGGACCTTTTTTGATATGTTTGTTTAGGCATAACTTCTTTGTTTATGAACCAATTTTAATGATTCTTTTTTTATTGGAAAGAGGGTGTCCCATATTAATTTGTGTTAAAATGGGGGAAGGAGGGTCAAGAAATGAAAATCTAGGCCCTTGTACCAAACTCAACCAGAAGTGTATGGTAAAGTCAAGTGGATGGCCAGATCAGGTATCAATTTATTATTATTATTATTATTACAAGCTTTTATTTAACTTGCAATGTTTGTTTGTATGTTGGTTTAGGTTAAATCTTGAAAGCTGAATTAGAACCACTTCCTCTTATCCTATGGAGTTGAACTTTTACATGTTGGTTCATAGCGGAGCCATAAGTGGGCAAAACAGGACAAACCAAGTGAGTCCTTACTACTTTATTATAAAGTTTGATTGTAAAATGAGTAAATTCTCTCAAAGAATTATAATAAACATTTCAACCATCAAAGCATTAACAAATTCATAATTAAAATATTTTGTGAACCTTTATTAATTAAAAATTATTTATAACTTCTGGTTTTGAAATTCCGTTAATACCTAAATAAATACAAAGTTCATTTTTCTTTACAAACACTGATAGTGTTTTAAAAAGAAAATTAAAATTGTGCCTAATGAAATCACATTTCCATTTGAGACTCGACAGTCTCCTCATTTAAGGGCAATGTACTTGGAGGGGGCAGCTGCCACCCCAGGGTATATAGGGGCTATTATGTAAACACATACAAATCACCAACGAGGCGTCTGCACCCTGATTGCTTCCTGTTAACGCAAACGTTAACGTTAACACCCTATTTGATTGTCAAAAGCATGATCGACCTGGTGCCAATTTCAGTTCAAACAAACCTCAAATTACTTGTAGCTAATTAGCAGCTAAGTCACTCACGGATGAGATTTTGTTTCATCTTAAGGGAGTTCGGGACAGCTTATCTATCTGGTTGATCTTCGAAAAAATCTTTTGTATTTCACCAGACTGACAACTTCTGCCTAAATTTTTAAATAAAAAAAATTCTTAATAAAATTTCGAATAAAAATCTTTGTTTTGATAATATTAATAAAAAGAATATTGAGATAAATTTATTATCATTATAAAAACATTTATTTAACACAAAAACGATTTCAATAAATAGATTTGGAATTCTGCACTGGTGATTTTGTTATATGTTGGCTGCAAATAACTTTTTATTTTTACATTCATGAACGAGCTTTTCGTGCGTGCATTCGGCACGCCCCGAAGCTCGGCCCTGCGAGCTGGTCTCTGGCGGGCAGCGTCTCGATCCAAAAATTTTTATTCCTCTTAAAAAACCACACTACAAATGTATACCTGCTACCGAAAATACATCGTCTTTAAAAGTTTCGCCTCTTTAATTTTCGAATTTTCGAAGTTGAGATTTTTGTATATAGGGATAAAAAGAAAAATATTCTATTCTATTTTTTGTAAGAAGTGATTACTGTTCTGTTCTGTATTGATAGGGTTGTTATTAAAAAGAGAAAAAAATTGTGTTTTTTGTGAATGTGCCAAGTATCTTTTGAAAATTGTATTCTGATGGCCTTCAATGGTAACGAAGGTAGAAGAAATTTAAACGAATGTGTGACATGACTATTTGAAGCCCTGAAGAAGTCGGCAAAGTCGACGAAACGTTGGTGGATAAATAAAAAAGTCACACATAAAAAATCCTTATTTTCCCAATAAACTTTCAATATTATTTAATGTTTCTTAATTTAAAATGAATTGGGTCTTTCATTTCAAAATTCCGAGTCAAAATACAATTATATTTCAAATTTGCCTGAAATTTAATGAAAATCGATTGGAGCCATCAGCTGACAATTATATTTCAAATTTGCCTCGTTAATTAATATATATTTAATGTTTCTTAATTTAAAATCTATTGGTGTTTTTTTCATTTTCATTCGAGTTCAAATGAATACAATATTATCTCGACACAAAGTATAAATCTTTTTTTTTTAAAGAAAATTCTCTCAGCGTTGTTACAAATTAATCTAGGCTCTTATATATAGTTATTGGATAAAAATGCTTGGTAGGTTTCACATTAATGTGAAACCTACCAAGTATTTTTATCAATAATTTTTAAAAAATGTTTCACCAAGTACCAACACCAAATTCCTTAAAAACTCTTATATATAGTATATAACAAATTAACTAGACTGTCAAATCTATTGAAAAATGTATCATTCGATTCATAAAAGTTGAATTATTGATCTGTATAAATTTGATGAAAATGGTATAATTTGTATAGAAGTTATGGCCCTTTTAAAAGCTCCATCCATTTACTTCCATGTTAAAGGACAATTTTCAATAATTTATTTCTCAATAATGGGACAAACGATCAACTTCAAATTTCGGGCATAAATATTTAATACATCAATGATGGTAAAAATTTGAGAATTTTCTTATAAAAATGATAAAAATTCACTTAAGGGTTAGGAGACGAGAAAATGTAAAGTTAATATTTTTAAAAAATAAAAGAGGGTTTGCCAGAAAAATAAGTAGGGTCTAATGTACTATAAGACCAAATTAACCAGATAGATAAGCTGTCCCTAACTCCCTTAAATGAGATCAAGAATATAATATTATAGTTAAATTTTATTTATAACTAGCTGCAAGGCCCGCCTTCGGCGGCCCTCTTAATAGCCAGGGGGCGCACCCCCTGGACCCCCAGCCCTCGAACCCCACCCCCCGAAACCCACCCAACACCCCCGCCCACCCAGCCCGCCCCCACATCACAACCCGCACCCCACCCACCTCGGATCCCGCACCCCATCCACCCCGTGCCCTCCAACCCTGCGCACCACACCCCCGCTATGCCCCTGGACTCCACCCCGCACCATCCCCTTCACCCCCACCCTACTCCGCCTCACTCCTCACCCCACCCATATTCCACCCCCGCACCCAGTTTTTGCATTTCTAGCCTTCTAGTGACCCACAGATTATGTATAGAAAATTTGGTTGAGTTTGGCCCAAGAGAAAGAATTTTCATTTTTTGACCCCCCCCCCCAACACAAACATTTTGGGTGGTTAGTTTTTGCATTTCTAGCTCTCTAGAGGCCCAGAGATGTATACAAAATTTGGTCCAGTTTGCTCCAAGGGCAAGAATTTATAATTTTTCACCCTCCCTCCCTTTTGGGTGGGTTTTTGGGGAAATTTTTTAAACAAAGGTTGTCAGAAATCACATTCCCTACAACTTTGTTTATTATAAAATTTGGCGTAGGGTTAATAGTTTAGGAGTTATTTGATAATTTTCATTCGTGGGCCCCCCCAAACCCCTTTCTGGGGTCAAAATATCAAAACGTTATATAGCTAAAAACGTAAGTTAAAAGACATCTGATGTAAATATGAAATTTCATAATAATCCCTTCAGCCGTTTTTACGTGAATCGTGAGCAACTTTTCGGAAACCACTGAAACAGACATATCTACAGACAGACAGCCGACAGACAGGAATTTCGTTGAGGGTGTTTTCATTCATAACTTTGCTTGAAACGTGTGCAACCAAAATTTGGCGTGATTTGGAGCAATGTACAGACAAAACCTTAATTTTATATATATAATATATTATAGATGAAAGTATTATTAATTTAAACTATTATTGGACTAAGTTCAAATATTACCTATTTAATAGATTCTATTAATTAATTATATGTTATAAGCCGCGTTTTAAATCAAAACTAATTGAAATACACATAATTTATTATAGCAGAGCGCACCTCTATTTGACTTTGAATACATCATATGCCTATACAGATAGACAAAGTTACCGCATTTCAATTTATCCTTGTTCAGGGATCAGAATAATTATTAGTTAATGTTAAGTTTATTTTCAACTAATCTTCTATCATCAATAATGTATTTATTAGGCAAAGTTTATATGAAATGCATAGATTTTTTTATTTAAATTGATTCCCTTGTCTCTTCTGAGTAAAATCTTCTAATCTAATATTGACCCACTTCACATTGAGCTGAGTATTGTGAAATCTTGCACGTATTCGTGAATCATTAAAATAATATCAAGTTTAAATTTTTGGATCGAACGTAAACGTTATGAGAATGTTGAAGAAGTACAGAGAAACCCCTCAAATCCGAACGCAAAAAAGAAACTTATTTATTTAGTCATCAAACAATTATGTATATATTCTACATTATAACCTTATTTTACATAATTAGTTGAAAAATTAACAAACAAATACAGTTAGCATACCTAACAAAGTGTAAATGTGTCTACATACTTATGTCATCGAGGATTGAAAAACGGTAAAAGTTATTTAAATTCTTTAGGTTAATCACTTTGCAAAAACAATGAAATAATATTAGAAACACACAAAATATCACTTAATCTTTCACTTGATATCAGTTATCTTCAATTGTTGAAGCTGGTTTTGGCTAATCAGAACAAAGTGAAATCCGAACAGACTACAGCCCCAATTATGTAGTTCGGATTTGAGGGGTTTCACTGTATCAGGTTGTTGTTTTCCAAAATAACATCTTAATTGTTTATTTCCGGGCTTTCGATCTTTAATTTAATCGTCTTCACGGTTATAAACTATACAGTTGAATTCGACTTGATTACTATAATGTCCAGGGGCAAAAAAAATATATATATATATATTATTTAATAAATATTTTAATAGATTTTGAAGGTAAAAAGTGAAATAATTCCATATATTAATTGATAAAGGAAACATTATTCTCGAAACGTTTTAGTTTCAAAAAAAAATTGAGGTATATGCTTAAGACCACATGACAGATGTGAAAACGATAACTTATATGATGGCTTAATTGAAAAGTTTTTATTTTGCCGAGAGTAGCAGAGTTGTTGATTCATAGAGAGAAACAAAGAGGTTGTCCTCTGCTTGATGTAAATAAATAACAAATAAGTAATATAAGTATATACATATATGTGTGTATGTTTATTTGCATCAACCAGAGGACAACCTCTTTGTTTCTCTCTATGAACTTATATGGCATTTATAATTCTACGACTAAATCGAAAAATAGATATACTTAGTCCAAAATCCTTAATAAAAAAAACTAACATTAAATATATTTTAAAATAACATAACGTAAATATATTTTTAACAACTCCATAAAAAATAATTAAAAGTTTACTTAAAAAATTTATTTTTTTATAAAAATATAAATTTTAATAATTTTATTATTTTTTGAAAAGGAATAATTAATATATTTTGCGACAATGATTGAACTGGTACTAGATAAAAGCCTCAACGCGTCACGTGACGGCTTAATTCCACACGCTGCCCAGGAAAATAAATGAACAGGAGCGCCAAAATTCAAATATAAGATATTAATTTGAGCTTACAGTTAATGCTACAGCGGCCTCTGTGGCTTGAATTGGTATGTGATCTAGACACAGAGCCCATCCGTGACGCGTGGGAACTGTTACAGCGTGACGCGTGACGGCTCAATCCCATTTACTGCCAAGTAAATTAAAAAGTGTGCAAGGCGCATCAAAAGAAGTTCACTTCAATAAATCTTCTACTGATTTATGAAAAAAAATTTCGGGAAATTACCATACTTAATGTAGATTTTAATTTTTTATTAATTTAGATATTATAAATTTCCCTTCTGATTGGTTTTAGCTGAGATTTTAATAAAAATTAAAAAAAAATCTTTTATTTTCCTATCGTCGTCGGGATCGTCGTCGTCGTCGGGATTTCTTCGTTGCCGAAGATCCTTCCCTCACTCAATTCATTCCCGTTGCCGCCTTCGTTCATGAACCTGTTGGTGGCTCCAGAGACCGATGCGAGATCGGATGGTTCTTTGGCATTGAGAACAGATATATGTCTCAGTGCCGCCTGTTCTTAAGTTGGTGTGATTGGGAAAGATGCCGGAATTATTGTGGCAGATGTTACGCCAAGAGCCTCTGTCTAGTTTGTTGGTGAAGAAGGGGTGGGGATGTTTGGTGATGAATGAGGGTGACTGTGCATAGGTTAACAGGGGGGCTTGCACGTGATACCCCGCCTGCTGCTACAGGTACAGGCTCCGATCCCAGTGGCACAGATAGCTGAGACAACTAGTGAGAGTAGGTACCTTTAAGTAGCAAAGACAGTAGCCCAAGTCTTCAGGGCTGGGGAACGCCGCCGTACTTTTGAGAGCCTGTCTCATTCCGCCGCCGTCCATAGAGTAGGTAACCTGTCCCTGTCCCTACCCGGTCTAGGAGACCATTCCCCAGCTACGCCAAGTACTAGCCCTACCTAGACCCCCCAACACTCTTCAGCTTGCTGACCTGGTTTCCCGCTGGGGTTGGTTACCCAAACCTTCCGCCAGGTTGCTCAGCGTAACAGGGGCACCACGTGTAGGCGAGTGTGGAGTTGGGGTGGAGAGGCTATGTGGTCGCTGGTGACCATATATTGCGCATCACACCCCAAAGCCCCCAATATTTTTTTTTCAATATTTTATTTTCCTATATACGCACCATAGAGTAATATAGAGTGGAAGGCTCCATAAGGAGCCAATGTATTTTAGCATATTCGAGTTACAGAGCTCTCTGGCGAGACCAGGTCGAAACCATTGGGCAATAAATGGCGGAAACCGCTCTCTTCGGGGCAAATTTTGGCGACATTATCAAAATTAAAAAATGCGCTTATATATATATAACATAAAGGGTATGTAACTTTTATCTATGACAAAGGCTTTGAATGTTCTATGATCCTTGGATAACTCCTAAGAACTAAGAGTTTTCGTCCTGCAGTCACTAGAGAGCGCTTTTTTGATATACGTTAGCCTTCCACTCTATATTACTCTATGATACGCACTTACTCGACAATGAATACAATTGCTAAGAGAGATTAGTAAAATTATCAACTAAATATAAAAATGGATTTATATAAATAATTACACTGATGAGAATCAAGGTCATTGAGATCATATGCGTGATCCTGTGCTTTATCTTAACGCGGGGTGCCTTATTAGTAATTTTTTTTTAACTATTCAAAAATCACCCTTTTCGATTTTATTCCGTAGGGATCCGGTGGGGCCACAGCCCCCTTCTGATGGGAATATAACTAATGGACTAAATTATTAAGATTAGTTTGGATTTCCATGTCAATTTTTATTTTTATATTGGGAAATGTCAAATCAGCTGAAATTTGACACACAAGTTTTTATTAAAAAACTACACTTCTATGCTCAAACCTTTCGCTGACATAAAATGCCGAAATACTTATTAAAACAATTTTCATTGCCCATATTTATTTTATTTATTTTTGCAGGCAGAAAATTTTTAAATTGAGTAAATTAACAAAAGATCTTAGAAGCGAGCCTCTTCACTAAACCCTAAATAAACAGACAGGCTATCGCCTCTTTTGGTAGTATAGGGTGCATAATTAATTCCCGCCCCCTTTGGTCCATTCTATTTTTTACAAACTGGAATGTTTCCAGAATATACAAGTTCAATATCATTAAGTAATTTATAGATAAATTTTAGTAAAATATATATGTATATTATAACACATAATAAGTACTCGAGCGAAATTCCCCGGGCGAAGTAAATGGTCTCCCAAATGCTTATGTACTTCATAAAAGGGCTATACATTCTCATTATGTTAAATAATAGATTAGTTGACTCGGCCACCGAAGACCTTTTGCAATTGAATACTAAAACGTAATAAACTGAGCGAAAATCGCTGGGGCTGAAAAAGATAATCAGCCAACAACCATAGGGGATGATATAATAATAATAATAATAATAACACTTTAGTTTTAAACGATCACATTTCCTACTTTATTAAAATAAATATTAATTGTTTTCAACGCAGAGTATCGAACATTTTATACAGATTAAAGTGGAGGGGATAAAATATACATTTGATAAGATAGATAAGAAAGAATAATGTTAATATTTTATATATAATAATGCACGTTGTCGTCTTCTCTTTAAAGTAATTATTTCCATTAATGTCTAAAATAGTCCCCAAACTTTTTAGAGATAGAGCCACATAAGAACAATGAAAACTATGGGCGGGCCGGAAATAACATATTATACCGAAATTATATTAATAACTAGCTGATATTCAGGGAGCAAGCCTCCTGGACCCCTTCTCCTTGCCTTTAATCCTCCTCCATTCTTTCACCAATATTCTCACCGTGATTATTTATACCCTATATTACTCCAGAAATTTCTCTAAATTTGTCAGTAAAATTATCATCTCAATCGAATGAGTAGTTTCAGAGTTAAAGCGTAATAAAGAAACAAACAGAACCGGAAGCCAGAGAATTCTACTACAATTAATTATCTCCAATGAGGCTTTCAAATAATTACAATCGAACTTCACTTTTTCTTTAAAGAATTTTATAGTCGTGTCATAAAAATTCCATTATAATAGAATTGAATGGACAAGAAATAAATAAATTAAATCAGCCATTAGCCTAGAAAAGAAACAAATTGTTTATCAATAATTCCAAGAAAAGAATCAAAACATAAATAAATAATATAAAAACAAACCAATTCACAAAAGGCCGGTATGCACAAATCGTTAATTACCTCCTAAACAATTGCTGCTATCAAAAAATTCATATGAACTTTTTTGTAGGAAAATTTATCCTCTGTAACTTTTATTTGAACAATTTTTTATCTATCAGCAAGTGATACCGAGATATTTCCATAAAACTGATTTGTTAAACATTTTTCACATATTTAGGATACACTATTACATGATATTAATATTTAATATAGTCAATATTTGTGAATTAATTCTGTAGTAGCCGGGAGCCGAATGGAAAAGTTTCAAGGACCGGATTTGACCCCTGGTCTAAAACATTAGAAAAATCATTTTTAGGCGTTATTTTTTCTATCTGTCCGCTTGTGCAAGTGAATTTCCATAACTCAAATAACGAATTTTGTGAAAAGCCCCTTTGAGCTCCAAAGTGATTTTTTTTTTATTATTTTTGTATTTATTTACTTATTATTATTATTTTTTTTAATTCTCAATTCTCATAAATGTGAACATTGATTTCAAATAACCAATTTTATTCCTCGTTAAACGTTTTATTGTTTAATTACAATTTAACAAATCTAAGTTGCTGAAGAAATTATAATTAAACAACGAAACGTTCAATGAGGATTAAAATTTGTTTTTAAACCAGTGTCCACATCACTAGGAATTTACTATTTTAAAAAACTCGAAAGCCCCGGTTTCGATTCTTAGCTCGCCCAAAAAGTGTATGACGATATTTTACTTTTTAATTGATTAATTACTTTGTATTAATAATTGCTTCTTTGTCAAGTCTCAAATTTCTAACTTAAGGCTGATTCACACGGAGCTTTTTCTCTTACTTGTTCGACTAACTGTTAATTTGGAGGCAGGGAGGAGGTCGAAATGACGTCACTCCAGACTGTTTTACTAGCATGCTTGCTTGATTCAAAAGATAGGGCATGTTCTAAAAAAAAGTTTAGTTACTTGAAGCTGGCAGAGGGCAGCCAATCAGAAAGTATTATTTTATCACGTGGGTGACATGGGTAAAATACATCAGCTGATATCACAGAGCAGCTGATATTTTGTTTCTCAATGTTCAACTTTTTACTTCAATGAATAAAGAGAATATGCCTTCCAAATTCGTCTGCGATTGATAATTTCTCCAATAATATTATTGTTAGCCATTTTTGTTTGTATCTGAACTGAAACTGAAAGATGATAGACCAGCTGTTTGGCCTAAATCATGCACGCGCAACCTAGCCGGCTAACTTAGAAATTTTTTGAAAAAGCTCCGTGTGAACACAACAGGCAAAAAATCAGCCTGACTAAATTAGCTTCAAATTGCAAGTAGGGCGAACAAGTTAAGAGCAAGTAGTAAAAAGCCTCGTGTGCACCGGGTTTTAATCTCTTTGACGGTAGCTGGCATAAAAATGCCAAATCACTAAAATTTGCCGAAAAAATTTTGAGACTTGAAAAAATTGTCACTTTTTCTATCTAAAATAAAATAAATTTGATGGAAAATAAATCTGAATTCCATAAGCTATATTTGAATCTTTAAGGTTTTAATTTTGATCTTAAATCGGTTTAAATTTCCATTCTCCTATTCTATATTTAATTGGTTGAGGTTGTCTGCGTTTATCGAACTAGACGTTTGCTCTGATTACTTTTCCATCGTATTCCCTTTTGTTTTTGAAATCTTTTCAAATAGCCTTTTATAAAAAGAGAGACCCAGAGAGAAAAGATATTAAAATCATTTTGCATAACAACAAAGCGTTTTCATGTTGGCCGCGTTTATATTTATATTTATATTTATCTAGTGTACTTTATAGAGGTGGGGTTATTAAAAAAATTTGAATACCGCTTTTCACCTTCACGAAGAAAAATTACGATTGCGTTTAATAACGTTTTTCTCTGAAAGAAAAAAAAAGAGATAAAATAAAATAAAATTCGTTTTATTTGTATTTTCAAGTAACCTACATCGGTATAATTATCAAGAAAGGGTAATTTATCGAGAATGAATATTCGAAATCATTTTTTTTTACTCCAAATTGGAACTTTAAAAATTCAAAAGTAGTTAAATAAGTGAATTATTAATTTCACCAAAGTGAAATCGATACTAAATATTTAAATAGGGAAATATTTTTTTTTAATTAGTATGGAGCAGGGGTTCCCAAACTACGGCCTGGGTGCCAAATCCAGCCCTTAAAACTTTTCATTCAGGCCCGCGGCTACTACATAATTAATTCACAAATATTCACTATATTAAATATTAATCTATATACATAAAATGGAAAAGTATGTATATATGTTCGTATGATCCAAACGATCTGATTGGCCAGTACATAGCCAATGGCAAAGAGTTAAATTATTAGAACGATTGTGAGAGGTCAGATAGCGATCGTGATTAGCCAATGCGTTAAATAAATATTAAAAAAACTTGTCCGTCTCGAGACGCTGCCCGCCAGGGCAACCCATCCGGAGGGCCTAGGTGCAGAAGACGTGCCGAAAGCACCTCTGGGGCAACTAGTGCCATATAATTATTAATAGTTATAAGATTCTTCTAAAACTTAAGGGACTTAATTTTTAAATTGAAAGGTTTTTTTGTTCACAAATTAATAAAAGACAATAATTTCAGTTAATTATTATTACTATTTATTTGATTAATTCACTAAACAGTTTCGGTCACCACTGGTTGACCATCTTCAGTATAGTACTGAAAAATGGAAAAATGAAACATTTCATAATTTCTTTTAAAGAACTACATAATACAAAAAATAAGTCTAGTCAACGATAAGTGTTTTTATCAATTATTGCTATATATGATTGTTATAAATGTGTGAAATATTTATGTTAAACTAGTTAAACTTCTGAATTTTCCTGAAGATAGGTCTACAGCCCAAAATATATATATTGAAAAAATTTACTTCTTTTATTTTTTTAATTTTTAATGTGAAACAAGTGACCTATAAGTCTAACTCATAGTAAATGAATATTTCATATAATTAATAAGTTGTTGTCGGGAAATAAGGAGAGAAGCTTATGCAAATATTTTTTTATTTTATGCCAACGTTTCGTACACTTTGTTGACTTCCTCAGGGCTCAAACAAATTAATTTCTTTGCATATTTGTCAATTTATAAATATTTATTCTTAGCAAACACATATAGGCACAGATTGAAAAATCGATGGGCATAAATAATCAAAATAATTTAAATAGAAAATATTTTCAATCTGTGCCTATATGTGTTTGCTAAGAATGAATATTTATAAATTGACAAATATGCAAAGAAATTAATTTGTTTGAGTCCTGAGGAAGTCAACAAAGTTGACGAAAAGTTGGCATAAAATAAAAAATATTTCCATTTGCTATTGCCCTTATTTCCCTACAACAACTTATTAATTTAATCGTTGGACATAAATAATCAAAATAATTTCATATAATATTTATTTACTTTTATCTTTATTAAAGATGTTTCACCTTGCACCAACACCACAATCTCTATTAATTATAAGTAGAATTAAGTCTATTTTTTTAAATGTATTTCAGTTTAAAACGAGCGTGTGAGAGAGCTTCAACGTGGCTGTTTTTAGTTGATTTTTGTACCTGTTAGAATTTAGAAAAGCCTTAACTGAAAATGATGAAAAAATTCCACAGATTTACTCTGTTCCATCTTTATCAACGGCAATTTAAAGCGAATTTGATATCCCAAATATTTTGAGAGTTATAGGGTATTGAACCCTCTGCATGCAGCCCTAGTCGTACTTATCCGGCTTATATTTAGTATTGATAAGTTATATTAAATAAAAATAAAAATCCGCCTAAAAAATGATTTATGTTAGCTTTAAAGATTGACAAATTCATATAATTTATGGTCGAAAAAAAAATGAGAAAATAATTCACAGCTCTATGTTGATTATACAAAGCCGAACAAAAACTGTCAATTCATCTGACTCCCCATAAGTTATATTACATCATTATGATTTCATAAATTTATCTTTGTATTAGATCAAAACCCGACAGCATCCATCTAGTTTTTATTTAAGCTCAAGTTTGGAAAATCTGAAATCGGATTATTGGATCATTTCTACGAAGGAATACATAGCACTTTAGGATAAATATGGTATTTACTCTTATTAAACGAGCAAAAATTGTGTATATATATCCGGTCGGGTTCTCGAAAACGGCTCTAACGATTTGGATGAAATTCACTGGTTAGGAGGGTTTTGTGTTGGACATTCGATCTGTCACGGTCTCATCTTCGGCTAAGTTGTTTTTGATAGGTTTTAACAATTAATTGAAATAATTATTCACAGGTGGTTGTCTCGATAAAAATGTATAATTACATTTTTATTCAATTTCCATTTAATAATTAATTGGTTTTTCAATTTTAAATTCCACTAATAGATCATTATAATTATTATTATATATTAAAAGTTAGGTAATTTAATTGATTGAAATAGATTGGGAGGATTGGAACCAATCGACTTGATTGGGGAATAATGGAATTGAAATAATTATCGGAAAAGAGGTTTTTTTATCTAATTAGATTTTTCCTCTTATTAAAAACAAGGACTAAAGATGAATAAGGACACTCGATGGTGGAGAAGTAATCTCCGGAATCGAAGCAAAATACAATGTATACATTAATTAATGTAAAATAATTGGTTTAATAAATTTAAATTAATTTAATTTAAATTTAATTGATTAAAAATCGAGTTTTAAATCTCACAAATTCGATAAATTGTTAATTAATTAAAAAAATAATTATACCGTATTTATTTATATGCAGTGATGAGGCGATGTGCGGGGTTCCGGGGGCTGGGAGGGGGTGGATATGGGGGGTCTGGGGGGTGCCGTGGTGGCCGGTTCTGAGAGCGGGGGAGGGGGGGGGCGAGGAATTAAAAATAATATTAATATTTTTTAACTGAAGCAAAAAATTACCGAGCATCGCTCGGTGGCCAGGTACTTATTATTATATAGCATCATTCGTATCTATATTAAATTTCATAAAAGTGATCACATGGATAAATTAAAACACAGAGTTTTTATTAAGTGGGCCAGACGTTTCGTCAATTTATTTTTACTTCCTCAGTAGGTCGTTTTAAACGCATTATTATCACTCTTTATCAAAAACAGTTTTTCTATAAGACAAAACATCATGTTATATTAATTTTCATTGATCTTTCTTTAGCCCATTCTTGACTCACAATAATTTTAGAAGCGACTTTTTTCTTGAAAAATTAAAATTTATCGTCGTTTTATATAAACATAAGATGATCAAAAAATATCCGGTCAGCTCAATTTAAAATTCGTGTACACCTGCTAGAGGTGTATTTTTTTAATGTTGGTACACCTTTTGTTTAACATTACCTCCAAATTTCAGCTTGACCATTTGTGTTAACTACAGCGACTTTCATTACATCAACCTTTTGCTTATCTTCGATTTTCAAAATGGAAGAAATTGTCAGTGCCTGTCATCTGATTGGCTATCCCAGTGCCTCCATTTACCATCTACCGTTTGTTAGTGGTAAAAAGCATTTACTTTGCGTCATACAACCGGCCCTTAGTCTGTTGGCTAACACATTAGGATGCACTAACACTCTTTTGGTGTATTTTTCACTGAAGCGAAGTATGGCCTTCTTGACACTTTCCAAAGGGATGTCATGATGAATTATTTTGTTGGAGACGTAATAAGCCGCGCCTGCGATGACACGCAACATTTTGTTTTGGAACCTTTGTATGATGCTAATTTTGGTGATACTGGCGGTGCTCCACAGATGAATTCCGTAAGTCCAGACGGGCTTATATCTGACCGTGTCACATGTTATTAGATATTTAAGCAACCATACTATGTACTTGGAATCAAAGTAATGCTACCCATTTAAATCTAGCTTGGGTGTAGAAAGTACGAAGCCACTGCAGAAAGTACAACCTCTGCTACCCACAAGTGACTCAAGGGGCTTTTTCTCCTAGTTAGAAAAATAAAAAGAAGGAAGATAAATTGTAATTTATTAAGGACAGTAATAAGAAAATAAAGAGAGAGATCTTAAAGGTAAAAAGAACACTTTGATTTAGTATTTAAAGGGGCACATATAAAAAAGATCAACCATTTCACTATTACATAAAAAGGTCCACCAGGGCTTCTATCCGCATATCTATACAGATCATAAGGGACTTTTATATAGTTTGTTATAAAATGTTGGAAAATTGTTGGAAAATTTTTTAAGGTGTTTCGGAATTTTTTGTTTACTAGATGAGAACGGTGTAATTGAATTAAAGAATCGAATTTAATGTGTTTTGAAAGGTGTACATTTATATATAACTAGCTGACGACCGGGCCTAATTGAAATTTAAGATGATACTGTAACTATTGAAAGAATGTGCTGAATGAAATTGATTCAACAATAAGGAAAGATTTATTTAACACATTGGCTAAGCATGATCACTATCTGACCAATCAGAATCGTTCTAATAATTTAACTCTTTGCCATTGGCTATGCACTGGCCAATCAGATCGTTTGTATCATACAAACATATATACATACTTTTCCATTTTATATATATAGATATTTAGGTCGATTTTTCGAACCTTCATCAGTACCTGAGATGTACATATATTCTCCCACGTTGGTAAAAATTGCCTATCTTTAACGATCAAATGTGGCTAAACGGCTTAAGCAGTTTTAATTTTTATGCATGTTATACGACGCCAAAATTTGTGCTCTTTCATTTTAATAAGAGTAGAATCTTCTGTAGGACGCATGGTTTTCCAGTTATAAGCAAAAATAAAAAAATGTCTAAAATTTTCATAGTTTTTAGGTCATCAAAACTTTAGCACCATCTAGAAACCGTCTCAAACTTATATAACTCTTATTTGGGATGACCGACGACGAATAAAATTATTTCCAGCTTGTGCATATTTATTGGCCAGTAAAAGTCTAATTTGCCTGGATTAATGTGAATATAGAATTTAATTAATCAAGTATGTTGGTGCCAGCTATTTGGACATGAAAGTAGAAAATTAAAAAATTATCATTGATTACGCGACGTTTCGCCAATTTTATTTTGGCTTCATCAGACGAAAAGCACACACATCATTTTTTCATCTTTTCTTTCTTTTCTGACTAGATCAACAAATGATATTACACGCAACATACCTCAATGATTATAATTAATTTTGAGATATAATAGATTTGCACATATTTCTGAATTAACTCAATTGTAATTGAATCTTTTTATGGCCCAAAGAATTATTTAATTTATATAAAAGAAAGAGTCAAATGACAGGATTATTATAACATTCTCTTAAATAAACAGATCTGATGTTAACAACAAGGATTCTAATCATATTCCACGCCATTAGAGCATGACATCACAATATTTTTTTAGACTGATGAAGCCAAAATAAAAGCGGCGAAACGTTCCGTAAATCAATGAGAATTTTTCGATTTGCTTCTTTCCTGTCCAAATACCTGCCAACATACTTGATTAATTAAATAATATGGATGTTATGGACTTTAATAATAGAATTTAATCTTTTCGTTATTCATATTAGCGGCTATGAAGTGGCCGGACTATCAGAGAGAAAATTGAGTCTTTCAAATTTTTCACGTTTTTCCCCCATGTTTATTTGTGTTAAAGCGGAATAATTGATAGTTAAAGTCATGTAGTGTGTCAAGCTATTCCTGAACAAGATAGATGATTTACCATATTATACACAATATTAAGCTTGAAAACAAGTAGTTATAAAATATAAGTTGAAAAAACGCATTTTTATATTAAAAGATAAAAGGTTTAGTTTATTATATATAAATTGAAAAAAAAATTGTTTCCCTCAATGAATATTCAATTTAGTAAAAATTCAATAGGTGTATTAAAAAATGAAACCATTCTCAATTTGAATCGAATAATTTCGTATCAAAATTTAATCTCCTCGCCTGGTCATTCTGACATTGTAATCTTTCTAATTCCCTTTGTGGAATATTTAATCTATTTGATCCCAGGGACATAAGTGGAAATGAACCCAGCAGCAACGCTCGAGGATTTGCCTCCAGGTCATTGCTGAAGTTTATTGGGGCGATCATACAAAATAGAAGGAATTAAATGGACCACGAATTAGATGATAGAAGTGGAAAATGGAATAAGACATGATATAATCATGGAGGGAATTAAGCTAACATGGGAAGTGAGAAGCCATGCGGCTATAGATTTCTATATAGAATCAAATTACAGATACATACATATGGGGAATTCCACGCCAAATGGGACGGTTTGAAAAATTTTAATTTTAGATTTCCTTCATTTTTTTGAACTCTTCCTGGTAAATTTTGAAATTTTTTGATCACCGGTTTAAAAGATATCGAATTTTGGTTTTTCGTTCATAACTTTTTCAAAAATGGTCCAAATTCAATTTTTTTTTAATATTTGTTTTTCTACATACTTTTTAGAAAAAAATACAAAAAAAGATCGCCACAATCCACACAAAAAGTTTTAGCCTCGTAATCACTCTATAAATATGAACGGTGTGAAAATTTTAGGTTATGTTTTTTAACTTGACTGTACTTTTAACGCAACTATATTCTATTTATGAATGGATCGTTTCCAAGCCATTTTATATTTATCCCCTCCACTAAAAATAATCGCCCAAATTTGTTTTGATTTTTAATTTATTATCAAAACTACGTGGTAAATAATTTCATTTTTTTTTAAGTTACTCCTAATATATTATTCTAACAAATATTAGTTTTTCATCAAGAAGGTGAAAGTCATTCAATGAAAAAAAATAAAATAATGATCATTTCCCCACCCTTTCCCAATCTACCATATGTAAAAAATTTCATTTTTAATCGCAATTATTTCATGTTTGGTGTTGTAAATCGTCTTAAAATTTTAACAGTGTGTGTATTATACTTTTAATGACTTTTCTTTTTTGGTAAACAACTCAAGCTTGAGTTGTTTGCCATAAAAGAATTTAGTCTTTTTGATTTTAAGTCAATTCTTCCAAGTTTTCAGTAGAGGTTGCCATTAATAGTCAAAACATCGAAAATGGAATGCAATAAGGTTATTCCTCTAGTATTAGATAAGAATCGATCGTTATTTTTTATTTTAAGCCGATTCCTCCATATCTTCAGCAATGGTTACCAATAATAATCGAAGCGTCAAAAATTTAATGTAGAATTGTTATTCCTCAAGTATTAGATGAGAATCGATGGCTATTTTTGATTTTAAGTCGATTCCTCCATGTCTTCAGCAATGGTTACCAATAATAACCGAAATGTCAAAAATCCAATGTAGAATGGTTATTCCTCGACTATTAAATGAGAATCATCATTATTTTTGAATTAAAGTCAACATGAACTGCAAATTGCAACTGATATCTGATTAATAATAAAGGAATAAACATATTAATATTTCAAATGAATTTGGATAAAGTTTAGCAACGATCCGTTGCAGTTTATTTATAAATTAAACTCAACTAAAGAGATTTTTAATATTTTAAGTTTCATTTTATTTTTATTCATATCATTTACTGTTTTATTTTAAACAAATTAGTTTTTGTTAAAAAAATCAACGAATATCTTCAGGGAATGAATCTTTAATTACCTATAAGAAAAAAGGTTTATTTTAAAAAAAAAATTAAGTGTTTTTGTAAAAAATTGCTTGTTTACAATTTTTTGTCTAGATTTATTTTACCAACATTTTCAGTTTGGAATAATAATAACCTGAAATCTAAAAAATATATTTGAAAAACTTTTTGATTTGACTTTTGTGACATCACAATTTTTAAGATCTCCGGGCGCCAACTTTCACATTTTGTCCCAAATCTGAGATGACCTCCCCTCTTATTGTATGACGTAATTTACGGACGCCCCCTTATTCCCACTGATTCAGATAATCTATTTTTCAACTCTATTATGATTTTATCTGAAACCGAGTATTAAATGAATTCAGATAATACTGTTTATCCGTGTATGTAACCTTATAACTACGAGGGAAAAGATTTATTCACCACATATAATCGAGGTGTGTATATATCTATTCAAAACGGAAATCCGAAATTATGACCAATTATTATCCTGTTTGTTATTTAGCTACATGAGCACAAATATAACCATCAAACATCATTTAGTTAAAACGGCGGTATTTAGGGGCTTGAATTCATCAGAATTTATTGAAAAATTAATTTATTATTATTATTATTCATTAAAGAATTTAAATTTTAAGGTAGTTGTTTCGAAACAATACTAGCAAAAAGTTAATGAAGAATATATTGAATAGACAGATTCATAATTCATAAGCCCAAAAAGTTTTTGCTGTTTATGTACCACTATTAGCCAATCCCGGGCTCGTATGACAAATCTGACAACACTGTCCAAGCTTGTCTATATTTTATCATAGAAATATCAGATAAAGTACATTTTAAAGGGAGATTTATAGACAAAAAGTTCTTAATAAGCGATGGCTGGAGCGAAAAAACGTCAAAAAAGGTGTACTAAATTAGGTTAAATAAAGGCGTTGTTCCCAGGTTGTTTTTAGTGTAAATGTTTCATTATAAAATGTATAAGAGTCTGAAAAAATTTTAGGGAAGATATTCATCTTGTATTTGGGGCTTAAACCCAAGGCACTTTCTCTGCCTATCTTTGGAATTTAATATCTCTGGAACTATTTATATTGTTCATAAATTTCGTTTTGCAGAATTATTTAAAAAGAAAAACAAAATTTTTAAAAAATCTTATAAATTGGATTGTTTTAAGGGTCTCAGACCATATTTAAGGAGATGGAGACGTTTAAAGAATTTAAAGACAAAAAATTCCAGAAATTTTTAAAAATCTTATACCATAGTATCTAAGACCATTATTTACCGAGTTAGGGACGTTTAAAATTTTAACCTCTTAAGGTCCAATGTTCCTAATTAGGAACACTGAAAAGAAATGCCTATAAAACATTAAAAAATTCAAATTTCCTAAGGTTTCTTTAATAGACCACTGATCCTAAACTGGAACCTTTCTTTTATCTATGACTGGAACTATGTAGTCAATGCTCAAAAGTTATATTTTGCACCATCTATAAACTAGTAGTAGAGATAGAAACAGCAAGTGCATCACCTGTCATTCAGCACATGGGGTGTTTCTACAAGTGTTTTTTTTCGACTTTATGGACAATATTAGACAATAACAAAAATACAGGTATTTTAGTAGTTTATGTAAGAACAGTTACCAGCTTAATTTATTATATATTTCTGTATCACAACTTCCCAAACCAAATACATATTTCTCAATGTTCCGAAACAGGAACAATAAATAGGTTAGGTTTTTTCATAGATCCTAATGTGGAACAATGGACAATTAATGTGCAATTTCAATGTAATATTTTTTTAGTGAAATATGTCTTATTTACCAAGCCCTACAAAGGCATCTCAAGCAATATAACCCAAAAAAACTAAATAAATGGGGTTACAAGATATTTGTTTTATGCGATAGCGATGGTCTGATCCATAACTTTGAAGTATATACCAGAAAAATTCTCACAGAACCTGGGAAAGAAGATATAGAAGCCAGTGGAAACATTGTACTTTGTCTAGCAAGTGTTATTTCCTAACCATCAAAACCACTTATTATTTTTTGACAATTGCTTTACCACGATGAAACTTCTTACCAACCTTTACAAAGATGGAATATACTGTTTGACCACTGTAAGAAAATATAGAATCCATGGTTTGGTGTTTAGCAACGACAAGGATATGAAAAATAAAGGCAGAGACACATATTATGAGGAGTGCATTATTGCACGAAATGTCATATATATCTGTGACCTTCTCCGAGAAAAGGGACCTAGTGTGTCAAAAAACGGGTTTGGACTTAAGAGTGGATTCTGGTATCTAAAAGGGTGTAGAATAAGATTATAAAAATTACTTCAAATTAACATCAGCTTAGTAACAAAATTACAAAAGAACCAAAATTGCGAAACAACTTTTGAGATATTGATAACACTCGTTATACAGTTGGCACAAGACTGAAGCGTCACTTTATTCTTTTTCCTTTCTTATAGTTATTTTTACAAAAAATTACGTCACCACATAGGCATGACGTCACCAAAGTCGGCACCCAATCATAACTAACCATACCAAATCGCATCTCCCAACTGAAGGTGTATTCAAAGTGATAATGCGTTATGAAACTTTAAATGCGTTTTTCTCAAAACTTCATTTTCACACACTAGGTCCCTTTTCTCGGAGAAGGTCACATCTATGTATAAATAAAAAAAGAAATTGTTTTGCTGCATTTCATATATAACTTTGTGGACCATTGTTCCAAACCAAGAACATTGAGTTTTTTTGTTATAATAAAAAAAAATAACATTTTTAATTAAATAAGTTGTTTTCACAATCATTCTAACCATATTTTTCCCCAAAAAATTTTTTACTCACCTTTTCTAAATGTGGACTTTAAGAGGTTAAAGACAAAAAATTTAAAACATCTTATAAATTCAATTTTTTTAAGGCTCTCAGACCATTATTTACGGAGATAGAGAGGTTGAAATATTTTAAATAATAATCTATTTAAATTTTCAAAAAAATCCTAAGAAAATGTATTTCGTGATAGGTACAACTACCTTAATGTCAAAATCGAGATTTAAGTAGAAAATATTTTTATATTGCATATTATAGGGGAGGATGGAACCATCTGTGATATCCAATGTAAAAATATTTTCCACTTAAATCTGGATTTTGACCTTAAAATTAAAATTTTTTCTTGATATATTTGGTTATACCGTGAGTTGAATTTTTTAAAAGAATCCATCTATTTTTTAAAAAAAGATACTAAAATCTTCGCGTTAAATATTTTAATTATTATTATTAATATTAATTTTTTTTTTTGAAAAATTTATAAAGCTTCTTATATTTTGGAAAGTTAATGTAAATTAATATACATATTTGATAAAGAGAGAAGTTCATTCAAATATTGATTTAAAATTCACCTTTTCCAAAGGAATCCTCCCTTGATATTAAATATCAACTCATGTGTAATTAAGGAAGAATCTAAAGAGAAGCTCGTCAAAAAGCTGAGAAAAGATGGAAAATTTTAAAGGTAATTTTAGTTCAAACAACTTCGTTTTGTACATTATTTTCAAACTCATTATTATGCGCTAAGAGAGATACAAACCAGACGAGAAATGATTTTCATAATAATGCCACTAGTACTAAAAGTATTCGGGAAAAATGTATCAAAATACTAGTACAATAAATAAAGGGTTTGAATCACGAATATGTATTGTCCCTTTGGGAGCTAGTAAGAACAATATAGAATGTATTTAATAAATCCGGAATTATATAGTGTGGTGTGGTGTGTCTAGCCCCAGTGTTTTATTTATAGTGGCACTGTTTTCAATTTAAACATTTTCATTGATAAAGGGAAGAAATTCTCCCGAAACGTTTGGATTTATAAATTCGGGAATTATATAGTGTGGTGTGATGTGTCTAGCCCCAAGTGTTTTATTTATAGTTGCACTGTTTTCAATTTAAAAATTTTCATTGATAAAGAGAAGAAATTCTCCAGAAACGTTTGGATTTATAAATTCGGAATTATATAGTGTGGTGTGATGTATCTAGCCCCAGTGTTTTATTTATAGTGGCACTGTTTTCAATTTAAAAATTTTCATTGATAAAGGGAAGAAATTCTCCCGAAACGTTTGGATTTATAAATTCGGAATTATATAGTGTGGTGTGATGTATCTAGCCCCAGTGTTTTATTTATAGTGGCACTGTTTTCAATTTAAAAATTTTCATTGATAAAGTGAAGAAATTCTCCCGAAACGTTTGGATTTATAAATTCGGAATTATATAGTGTGGTGTGGTGTGTCTAGCCCCAGTGTTTTATTTATAGTGGCACTGTTTTCAATTTAAAAGATTTCATTGATAAAGGGAAGAAATTCTCCCGAAACGTTTGGATTTATAAATTCGGAATTATATAGTGTGGTGTGGTGTGTCTAGCCCCAGTGTTTTATTTATAGTGGCACTGTTTTCAATTTAAAAATTTTCATTGATAAAGAGAAGAAATTCTCCCGAAACGTTTGGATTTATAAATTCGGAATTATATAGTGTGGTGTGGTGTGTCTAGCCCCAGTGTTTTATTTATAGTGGCACTGTTTTCAATTTAAAAGATTTCCAAAGAGAAACAAAGAGGTTTGATCCTCTGCTTGATGCAAATAAACATATACACATATATATCAAGATGATATATCTGTATATATATATTATTTATTTGTTTGAGACTATAGTTTCGAAGACTTGGTCTTCATCATCAGTCTTTCTTCAATTATAAATGTTTTTCATGGAGTCAATATCATATGGATACTGAAAACTTGGTGTTCCTTCGTCACTGGAAAGCTAGCTTAGCTTAGTTGCTAGCTTTCCAGTGACGAAGGAACACCAAGTTTTCAGTATCCATATGATATTGACTCCATGAAAAACATTTATAATTGAAGAAAGACTGATGATGAAGACCAAGTCTTCGAAACTATAGTCTCAAACAAATAAATAATATATATATACAGATATATCATCTTGATATATATGTGTATATGTTTATTTGCATCAAGCAGAGGACAACCTCTTTTGTTTCTCTTTGTGAATCAACAACTCTGCTACTCTCGGCAAAACAAAAACTTTTCAATTAAAAGATTTCATTGATAAAGGGAAGAAATTCTCCCGAAACGTTTGGATTTATAAATTCGGAATTATATAGTGTGGTGTGGTGTGTCTAGCCCCAGTGTTTTATTTATAGTGGCACTGTTTTCAATTTAAAAATTTTCATTGATAAAGAGAAGAAATTCTCCCGAAACGTTTGGATTTAAAGTAAACCTTTTGAAGATTGTTTTTTTAAAATATTTGTATTTTTTTAATTATAAAACAATCAATAAATATTTTTTCTTTTCTATATGAATTTTATTATAATCTCTCTATAATTCTAATAATAATAAAGTAAATAAAATTTAAAAATGTAAAATACTAGGTAGGTTTCACAAAAATAAAAGACAAGAAGATGGTTAATAACATGACTATATATATGTTGAAGTAAATACCCGTTTTAGTATGAACGGGTTCTTAATACTAGTTTAAACGCGTTTCACTGAATAACTTTGTGGCAACTAGAATTTACTGATGTTGGTTAAATTTTCCTTTAAAAAATCTTGAAAATAACACCCGAAATGAGGCGGAAGGTCAAAAATGAAGATTCTAGACCAAACTCACCCAACGTCAGTAAATTCTAGTTGCAACAAAGGTATTCAGCGAAACACGTTTTAACTAGTATTAAGAACCCGTTCATTCTAAAAACGAGTTTTTACTGCAACATATATTTAGTAATGCTATTAAGCATCTTGTCTTTTATTTTTGTGAAACCTACCTAGTATTTTATATTTTTTAAGTAGGTATAATTATAGATAGATTATAATAAAATACATAATAGAAAAGAAAAAAATTATTGATTGTTTTACATATTATTTCAGGGTACGAGCCCATCTTCAGGAGTTCAAAGAGAAAACTGAGTACAAAAATATAAAATAGTTTAGAAGTAAAATTGTTTTCAAGTTTTTAACAATACGAGGGGGCGGAGGGGTAATGGTGGAAGGAAGGGTTAAAACTTATCTAGTATTTTTTATTTAATTTTCTTTACTTTATTAAAATGTGTTTCACCAAGAACATATGGTACACCATTCTCCCTTAACAAAATATTATTATACTTATTATAATCTGCTTTGGCGACGACGACGACATGATTTTTTTTAATTTTAAAACCCACTAATAGTTCATGAGAAATAAAATTTATTAAAATTAGTAAATTTAAATTATGGTATTAAATTGGGGAACGAAGAAAATATTTCTTTTATAAATATGGTAGACAAAAGAATCAGCCGGGTTTCGAATCGGGAATCTTCGCATGTGCGCTGCGATGTTTTTCATGAGAGCTTTAGCTAGTTTAAATTATGGTATTATTTTAAAACGAGCTTTTCGTGCGTGCCTTTGGCTGGTGTCCTGGCGGGCGGCGTCTCGGTCCAAAAATGTTATTCCTCTTAAAAAACTACACTCCAAATGTATACCTGTAAACTCCCGAAAATACATACTCTCTTAAAAGTTGCGCCTCATTTTCGTCCTGACACAGCTACAGAAACGAGGCTCTAGATATAAATCTGGGAGTATTTTTTTTTCTATAATCTACAGCATTGTGATATTTTTTGTGTGGAAATATGTAGATTTATTTAAATAAGTGGGATCGTGTGAGGAGGAGAATTATATTATATCATTTTTTTTTAAATTTGGGATCGATAATCGATATAAGGCTACAAATATTTAAAAGAGATCAGGTGTTGTTTGTATGAGAGGCTGTTCCATCCAGTATTGCCATGAGAAACTCGGGCATTCGTGTCTTAAGTCGTTCAATTTTGTAAAAATAAAAAAATAAGAATAACGAAATTTAGATTTTTTAAAAAATTATAAAAAAGTGGCAAATTATTAAAAAATAAACAAATAATATATAAAATATAAATCAAATAAGATGTGATTAATTTCTTCTTCTGTGCGCAAAGAAAAGCAAATTGAATATTTAATTTTTGAGTGGTGAGGGGGGCGGGGAGGAGGAATAATTATCAATATATTTAATGTTTCTTAATTTAAAATTAATTGGAGTGTTTCATTTCAAAATTCGAGTCCAAATTACGATTATATTTCAAATTTGCCGCAAATATACCGACGGCGCTCACTGTCGGCAGCATTATGTCAGCGTTGCTACAAATTAATCCGGATTATTCTATATAGTATTCACTACGGAGTCCAGAGGACATAGCCCCCTAGCCAGTAGAATTTCCGCTGAAGGCGGACTTCGCAGCTGGTTATCTATAAATTACTTGACAATTTGGAACTTGTATATTTCAGGAACATTCCAGGTTATAAAAAGAGAATGGACCAGGGGGAGGGTGGAGGTCAGGAATTAATTATGCACTCTATAGAAAGAGGCAAAGGCGAGTATGTATATTTTGAGCTTAGTGTGAGGGGTAAGGTCGTAATTACCAAGACTTGGCCAACAAGAGTCGACTTCAAAGGAAGAGGCAATAGCCCTGGGCAGCCTAATCAAAGGTGCTGTTGAGACAGGAAACTTTCTGTCCCATCAAATGTGCATTTATTCATTTATCTGCTTAAAGTACAAAAGAATTGAACTCTCTAGAGTGAAAAATTGAAGTGATGAGCAAAATAGTAGAACACAATTAAGTTTCTAAAAAAAAAAAGGTGAAACTTTTTTTATGACTTCACGTTTGATGAGGTCAAAAATTTTTACCCCAACATAAGGCCTTTTATTTTTCACTTTTTATTAAAAAAACAAAACAAAACAAAGAAAACTGAAATGGCCATCCACATGACGTTATCATACACCTGGCTCCTCTCTTATATTCAATATTTAATAAAATAATTTATAATTATTTACGAAAGACCCCTTCCCTCCTCTTAATTTTGTAACCATTAACTATTAATCATATATTATCTTTTACTTTACGGGGTATGGTCAAGTATTGTAATCGTGCATGAAAAAAGTGTCGTTTTTCCTTCTTTTTTTCGAAATATCTCAAAAACAGCTGAAACTATTTTGATTAAAAAAATTGAGCAAAACCATGGCATTTCGGTCAACAAAAAAGCTTTAATAAGTGAACATTGAAAAAATTATATTTTTTGAGATAATAATTTTTTGTCAAAATGTCTGTTAGTCTGTCTGTTAGTCTGTGCGTTACGAAATTTTGTGGTCGAGCTAGCTCAAAAACTAGTGTGAATATCGAAACCAAAGTTCACACGTAGTTTTGGTCCATTAAGATTAAGAGCTGATTAGATTTTGGAGGATATCGACCGAAAATTAATGGGGGTGGAGGGGGGATAAAAATTAAAAATCTTGGCCATTTGACCAAACTCAACCAAATTTTGTATACATAATCAGAGGGACCCCAGAAGACTAAAAATGCAAAAATTAACCGCCCAAAATGGGGGGGGGGGTTGCTGGGTCAAAAAATTAATAACTTAAATCTAGGCGATTTGAGCAAACTCAACCAAATTTAGCATACATAATCAGTGGGACCCCAGAAGTCTCAAAAATTCAAAAACTAACCGCCCAAAATGGGGGGTGAAGGGTCAAAAAATGAAAATCTTGGCCATTTACCAAACTCAACCAAATTTTGTATACATAATCAGTGGGACCCAAGAAGTCTAAAAATGCTCAAACTAACCACCGGGGGGGGGGGGTCAAAAAATGAAAATATAGGCTCTTGTACCAAACTCAACCAAATCTTGTATATACATAAACGGTGGGCCCCCAGGAGTCTAAAAATGGAAAAACTAACCCCCTTCTCCTATATGATTATAGATAATTTTATTAAATATTAAATATAAGTGAGGGCCCAGGTTTTATGGTAAACTCAAGTGGATGGCCACATCAGAACACGTCAACTTATTTAATATAGAAACCTCTGTTTCTACTGGATTTATAAAAATAAAAGTTTAAATAAATTACAATCAATAATTCATAGAATATAATGCTCTATTTACAGGGAAAATACGTTCCACGAAAAATCGTGCAAAACGAAACCGTGTTAAACAATAATATTATTCTAAAATGATACAAATTATTCCACCAAAAAAAAAATTAGATTCAAAAAGATATAAACACCAAGAGTCACAAGAGTTTGTCATCTACTAGATCCAAGATGGAATGGATTATCTTTAATTATATTTTAGACGGGTTCTTATCACTCCCTAAGGAATCAAATTGAGAGCCATTAAAATTTTTATTGATAAGATCAATTTTAGCCCTAGGAATTTTTGATGGCTTCTTCTAGTTTCTATACAATAATTCATTTTTATTTTATTGTTATCGAGGTATTACTGATCATTTTATGAAAGTAGAAATGGAGATGAAATGCCCAAAAAGTGAATGTAAAAATCTCATCAAAGCAGAATGTGACAGCCAATGAAATTCTAATTCAAATTCAGTTATTTGATTTCTCTAATAATAACATGTTATTAACAGTAGGTACTGTGATTATCCTCTATTGTTACGAAAAGAGGGAGAGTCTATAATTGATGTAATTAAACTATTCTCTAAATAATCCATCAGAAGACAAAATAGATCTTTTTCGCCCTAATTTTAAATCCATTTGAATTCATAAATATTTTTCATCAAAAATAAGCCAGACAACCAAAGAAATTCAAATTCCGTTGTTTGATTTTCTTAATAATAACATGTTATTAACAGTAGCGGGCTAATTGTCTACTGTTATGAAAAGAGGGAGACTCTCTAATTATAAAGAGAATCAAAGGGGTTGTCCTCTGCTTGAAGCAAATAAATACACACACATACCTATATGTTATATCGAATATACCTAAATATATATATAAATGAGCCGTTTATTTTGAAAGTGGCCTTTTTAAAAATATAAAATTAATAAATATTATAAAATAATCGATTATTAATAATTATATTCAATTTTGAACGCAATTAATTGACTAGTTTTTAAGAAAATGATAAAAAGCTAGAAAATTGTAATAAATGACTCGCTGATGCCGGGTGACTTACGAACCAGCCTCTTGATAAAACAGAGAACAAAAGAACTATAAATGAGAAAGAAAACGATCTTATTTTATCAATTTCATCTATCTGAAGATTTATCATATAAGAAAATATCATTTTGGATAAGAATTTTTTAGTTTAAAAGAAATTGTATAAAAAGATTCAATTTCTTTAATCCGGGACCGAATCAACTAGATATGGCAAAAAGTTTTATTTATTTTCTCTTAGATATTTATTCAATCTATTGAAATGTCATTCGTATGTGTTATTGTCATTTATCTTTTATATATAAAATTTATTATTAGGAAATTTTTATTTTAAAGGTAGTTTATTTGAAGTCCAATTTTAAAAAACGCTAATAACTCCGTTGAAAATATTTTTAAAAATATGAAATTAATAGGTATTATAAAACAATTAATTATTAATAATTTAATTTTATTTTTAAATAAATCGATTCAGTACTTTTTGAGAAAATGGTCAAAAACACTGAAAACCGTCTATGAAAGGCCGTTTTTTGGAAGCAAAAGAGATGCCTTTGAAAAAGTTAAAAAAGTCATATGACACGTAACATTGACTTGTGGCATGCTGGTGACTTTTTAAAATGTTTCTCAAACGGCTTTTCATGATGGTTTTCGGGGTTTTTGACGATTTTTTCAAAAAGTACTTCACCGATTTCATTCAAAATAGAATCAAATTATTAATAGTTAATTGTTTTATAAAATCTATCAATTTCAAATTTTTTTAAAAATTTTCAACGGAGTTATTAGCTTTTTCTCAAATTGGACTTCAAATAAACTATCCTTTAAAATGCAAATTTCCTAATAATAATTTTTTGATATAAAAGATAAATGAAAATAACACACAGATATGAAATTTCAATAGATTTGAATAAATATCTAATGAGGAAAAAAATAAAACTTTTTGCCATTTCTAGTTGATTCGCTCCCGGAGAGAAGAAATTTGATCTTTTCATACAATTTCTTTTAAACTACAAAATTCTTAATCAAAATGCTATTTTTTATATAATAGACATACTGTGAACCTTCAGATAGATGAAATCGATAAAATAAGATTGATTTCTTTCGAATTTATAATTCTTTTGGTCTGTTATATCCAGAAGATGTCTCGCCTTCAGACACCTTATTTGTTATTGATTCAAGTCCATTCACTCTACAATATTGGAATATTTTTTAATGCGTAAACTATTGATTTTAGAAATTTCAGTAATATTAACTTTTCTGTTTTAAATTAAATGTTTTTAATAAAGGTCATTATATGAATTTGTGTACCTCAAAGGGTTAGGCAGTAATGGTGAAATGTATGTGGAAAGTTAGATAAATACAGCTCTAGCGCCTGAGATATTGTACATAGGTACACTAAAAAATACACTATTATTTCCTTAGGGGTACGACTTGAGCGACCTTACCTTATTAAAAAACGCTAATGAAGAAACATTTTTTTGCCCGTTTGAAAGAGTGTCGCAACAAGGGAGATAGGGAGAGAGCATATGGCTACAAAAGTGTCGCCTGCCTACGTCATCACTGACTCACAGTCCGCCATCTTGGATCTTTCAAAACATTGAGATTTCCATATGATGGTCCTATACTAATATATATATCATTTTACCTTCGATTTTCAAAATTATAAGGTCACCTAAATAAAAAAACTAATAAAAGAACTATTTTAAATTATAGTTTTTTGATTTTTACAGATATCTAGAGAAAATTGAAATTAATTAAAATTATTTCACATAAAATAAGATGAATATACACAAAATAGTCATAGGAACATATACTGTATTTTATATTAAAGAAAAACGTGCTTATATGAGAGTATTAGCTCTTTGTTAAACATGTATTTCTCATTTGATAACGTTATGTTTGGCAATGTTTTGAACTATGCAAGATGGCGGTCTAGCTTCTTTTTCCCCCCGCTTCAGGAGACAATTTCCTCTCCTAAGTTCTAAGCTTACAGTCACTCCCTATCTACCTGGTCGCAACAGCCAAGGACGTCATCTTGATGGTTTGATTTTCAAAAACTAAAATTACATTTAATAAACTTTATATTGTATAAGATTAAACGCTTTTAATTCTAATAGTTTTGTTTTCTTTCTATTTTCAAAAATGATTTTTTTCGGGACACCCTATATTTAGAACAGTTGAGTTCTATTCTGAATTTGTCTTACATATTTCAAATTGAATTTATATGAGTCCATCCGATATTATTAATATGATATCTGAGTGAATGGTCACCGGGATGGAAAGGTTTCATCTCTTGTCAGATGAATCCTGATTCATTTCAAGGAGATAATAGACAGGGAGAAGTCAATCTCGGGTATCTGATCCGGGTCTTCGGCTTAGTCCCTTCAAACCTCAGCTATTGGATTTATAGAGACCGAGTGATTCAATTTACTATTCTCGGAGATTATCTCAATTAATTCGAAGAACTATTTATCATAATTGAGTTAAATTAATGTATTTACTAACTAAATAGATTCCTTAGGATGATAAATCAATTATTTTAACTACAGAGGTGATGATCATTTCAAAGAGAGAAATATTAGATACTAGCTGCTCCAGGCGGGTTGCCCTGGCGGGCACCGTCTCGAGACGAACAAAAGTTTTTTTTAATATTTATTTAACGCTTTAGCTAAGCACGATCGCTATCTGACCAATCAAAATCGTTCTAATAATTTAACGATTTTCCATTGGCTATGCACTGGCCAATCAGATCGTTTGGATCATACAAACATATATACATACTTTTCCATTTTATATATATAGATAGTTGAATACAGTGAAACCTTGATATAACAAAGCAGAAGGGGATTAGAAAATATTCATTATTACAAGTAATTTGAGGTTTGTTATATATATAAGGCGGTCAGAGCTAAAGTTGATCAAGTCCATAAATGATAGTTTCGAGATAATCAAGGTTGATGTTTATTAACTCTAGATGAATCCCAAAGTGATATTAAGGATAATTTTATTTTATTGTTTAGTCCCGTCAAATCGTGCTCAAATGGACCCTTATTGGGAAAGTTTTGGGGTAGTTCTGATTTTTTTCATATACCGATATGTTTTTTGGGGTGCTGAATCCAAATTTGAGATCTCCCACCAAAATTTCGTGACGCAACATTGTAGAAAATGCAAAAAATATGAAATTTCCATTTTTTGGCGGTTTTTCGCTTATAACTCAAAAACTACCAACTTTTCGTAAATAACCTTCCTATTCAAAATGGAAGTTCATAAAATTTCATACAATTTTCATTTTTTATTGCAATTTTTCAAAACTTCAACATCATTGCCGCACGGTTTACCATTTATCCAATTAAGATGAAGCTTTGTTCGAATTGTAGCAAATTTAATCTAGTTTAAAAACGTATAGTGTGGTCTTTGTCGAAAACGTGCTTCTTCACGGTCAAAATGGGAAAATATCGAGAAAAAAGTGCGAGGTTTTGGGTGACCGTGGGGGCTGCCGAGATCGAAATCTTGGATTTTGCGCTTGAGTTTTAGGGGATTTAGAAAAATGTGTTATTATAATTCGAGGAAATCGTTATATTGAGGTTATTTGAAAAGTTCTGGGGTTAAAATAAATGTTGAATTTTCGAATGTCGGGATTTTGGTCTGTTGGGATTTGGCTGTCGAGATTTTGGGCTTTCGGAATTTTAGCTGTCAGGATTATAGGTTTTTCTAGATTTTGGCTGTCAGAATTTTGGGCTGTCAGAACTTTGGGCTTTCGGGATTTTGGCTGTCGAGATTTTGGGCTTTCGGGACTTCGAGCTGTCGGGATTTTGGGGTGAACTCTTTGAAACTACATTTAATAAATATCAGATGTCTCCAAGAGTATGTTTTAAAAGATTTATAAATCTATAGGTCATGAGAAGAATCTGGTCAATGCATTTTTTATAAATTGCATTTTTCAAAACCAAAAGGAAAATAAATTTACTTTTAATGTTACTTTCTTTTTTATTTATTTATTTATTTTTTAATATTGTTTTGATATTAAATTTACTTTTAATGGTTAAATGAAAAACAAGCTTAACACGCTAAAATATATATGTTTTATTTCTTATTATATATTTTATTTTGAAATTCCAATTTTCTTTATTCATAAGATATTTATAACGACCAAGTTAGATGTAATCGATTCAATACCGGATTAATTAAAGTTCATTTAAGAAGTAACTAAGAAATTATCGGAAACAATAGACATTTGTTTAATGGTCCATTATGGAAGGAATTATCTTTTCAAAACTCTCTTTCAGCTACTAAATTCGAAATTAATATTCATGTTTACTTAATTACATTAAGGGAGGCTTTAATACAAACAAGAAATCAGATGAGGGAAATTTATCAGGTCCCGGAAGGTAAATTAATGTCAATAAATAAAGACCAAAAGAAAATTGAAATCAAATAAATGGGTGAAATATCTGTTCTATAAAGATTTAAATTCGGTATCAATTTAAAAGCGATATATTTTTACTTTACCATACAGGGTATGGTCAAGTATTGTAATCGTGCATGAAAAAAGTAGATTTTTCCTTCTTTTTTTTCGAAATATCTCAAAAACGGCTGAAACTATTTTGATTAAAAAAATTGAGCGAAACCATGGCATTTCGCTCTACAAAAAAGCTCTAATAATTGAAAATCGAAAAAATTATATTTTTTGATATAATAATTGTTTTGTCAAAATGTCTGTTAGTCTGTTATTCTGTCTGTTAATCTGTGTGTTACCAAATTTTTGTGGACGAACTAGCTCAAAAACTAGTGTGAAGTGATCTCATTTATTTTTTGAAAATATTAACTTTACATTTTCTCGACCCCAACCCTAGAGGGTTCGTGACTGTTTATCATTTTTATAAGAAAATTCTCAAATCTTTACCATCGAATCATTGATGTATCAAATATTTATTCCCGAAATTTGAAGTTGATCGTCTGTCCCAATACCGAGAAATAAATTATTGAAAATTGTCCTTTTAACATGGAAGTAAATGGACCGAACTTTTAAAAGGGCTATAACTTCTATACAAATTATATTCAACAAATTTATACAAGTCAATAATTCAACTTTAATTAATCGAATGATACATTTTTCACTAGATTTGACACTCTAGCTAATTAGTTATTCATAAATGTAAAAAATAAAAAGTTATTTGCAGCCAACAGAATATAACAAAAACCCTAGTTTAGAATTCTAACTCTATTTCTAAATGTTTTTATAATGAGAACAAATTTATCTCAATATTCTTTTTATGAATATTATCAAAACAAAGATTTTTATTTGCAATTAAATTATTAACATTTTTTTAAATTAAAAAATATAGTAGGCAGACGTTGTCACTCGGCAGAAATACAAAAGATTTTTTCGAAGATCAACCAGATAGATAAACTGTCCCGAACTCCCTTAATCAGTTCTTTGTTTGGGAGATATAAACATTATGGTTATTAGAATCCAGACACATAGAACCTGAAACTCATTTTTAGCTTGCGTACTCCGATGTCTTTTTTTTTTTAATGATATTGATGTGAGAAGGAGATACACCAGAAGGTGGATCCCCTAAAGGCCTGTATGGGCGTCCCCTCCATCGTGAAAAGAACAGAGTAGAAGGAAAAGAAGCCGGGATCACGAGCCAATCTCAGAAACTTAGATACAATTCAATATCCAATTTACTAAGGTTTTAGGGGCTTCGAGCAGTGGTAAATTCTCCGCGCGATAAATTCGGTTAAATTTATCTCCCACTTAATTTTTATTACCAGACCCTATACTTACAGAAAAAATGTCTGGGTATAGCCGGGAATCGAACCCGAGACCTCCGGGTTGCCAGTCAGTTATTCTGACCATTACACCACGGAGGCGGACACTCTTCACAGGGCATAAACATTATGGTTATTAGAATCCAGAGACATAGAACCTGAAGCTCATTTTTAACTTACTTACTCCGATGCATTCACAGGGCCAAGAGCCCTACCATCGCCTCATTTTTAATCAAAACACACAGAGAAAAAAATCATGAATTAAAACACAGTTTCCCAACGTGGAGCCCACGTCCCACAGGGGGGTAATTTGATTGTTAAGGGTGGCAATTCAGAAATGAGTTCGTTCAGATAAATAATATAAATAATAACTAATTATTAGAATATAAAAATTATGTATAAGTATGTTACAGAGGGTGCATGAGAATTTTAGAAAGGTTTAGGTGGGACATGGCACAAAAAGGTTGGAAAACACTGCTTTAAAATGTTCCAAGTATTTTTGTAAACAATAAAAAATGAAATTTGGCTTTTGGGGGCGTTCTAAATAAGCTATTTTGATTGGAGACTTACCAGAAGTAAAACCTTCACTGTCCGAGTAAATTCATGCTGACTTATAGATTAGAAGAAATGATGTATATCCATACCTGCAACAAAGAAAAAAATTAATAAGATAAAAAATATTAAAATATTTATTTATTAAATTATAAACGAATAAGAGTATCTAAGAAGTGAATAAAATTATCAAAAAAGCAATTACAATAATTTATCTCCAGAAGAAAACACTAGATACAATTTGTAGGGCATGAGATTATTGATAAAATCGTTACCTACAATTAGTTGTTCAATATCTTGTTATAGCGAGGAATATTTCCGATTGTACATGAACACACACACATTATTAAAAAACAACAAAAACAACCTATTCTCTGCCATATCCGGCACACAAGGTACTATGGTGACAAAATTTGAAGGGCGACTGAAATCCAAAAACTATTGGTGACCCTATTGTTACATTTTAGACTTTTCTCTCTTGTTTTTAAGTTTACAGATATTATTATAATTATTTTGCTTAAATAATTGAGTATATAATCAAAAAAATTTGAATACTGTATCAATTTGTATTACAATATATGTATAAGGCTTCATGAAACAAGACATGTGCCATATAAGAGGATGTGTTTAGGGTGCAATATTGCTTAAATCTTCTCCTGAGCATATTGGTGATTGATCTTACAAGTAAGTTAGTTTGAACACCCATTAATTTTAAGTTTTGGGAATATTTTTTTGATTTGATATTTAGATCTAAAAAAGTTATATTTATAAGTCAATTTCTAAATTTAAAATTCTTATCCTATAAGGTTATGCAAATTTTTAAAGTTTAGAACTATTTACAGTGGGTCCAAAAAGATGTGTAACTAATTTTTAATGGCTACTTGGTACTTCTGATTCCGCCATATTGGCCGATAAGTCTAGCTCTAATGGCGTCCTCTGAGTCCGCCATATTGCCTAATGGCCTCCTCTGATTCCGCCATATTGCCTAACTCAACTAAAACTATCATTTAATAGCGTTTTCTGATTTCGCCATATTGCTTGAATCATAGGTGCCAGGAGTTTGATTTTTATTTATTTATTTATTTATTTTTTTGGGGGGGGGCTCAAAAAATATAACAGCAATGTAGAGCTGAAAAACTTTAAAGGGTTGTTGTATGTTTGAAAATTTCGGGTGACACATTAAATAAATGAATCGGAGTTGAAGAAATTTGTTAAGTCGGGACCTTGTGAATTCAAACGTTGTAGGATTGGTAAAAGATAGAAATAGCAATATCAATATCCATATATTATTCTTTAATAAATTGAAAAAATAAAGACAAAGAGTGAATTTATACTCAACATTATAATTAATCAATTTTTATTATGAATATTATTTATCCCCAGTAGATATTATTTAAAATTAACTGTTGAATAATTCATCGAAAGTTTAATTAATTGCCATACCTTCTTCCATCTAAAAGCAAAGGTTTAAATACTTTAAGAATTCTATAGAGAATTTATTAATGAATTTAATGAATCTATATAGGAATTTTTATCTTGAGAATAAATCCCTCAGAAAGATAAGAATTTAAGTATTCTTAAGGAAATTCTAAAATTAAAGATACTCGCTTTTATAACATCATATAATTCTTATTTTTTGTCGTAATATATATAACATTCATTATAAAAAGATAGTATAAAATCTAAATGTATATATATTCATCCATTCCTTTATATAGATCATATTATGATCTCTCTCTTCTCTTTCTAGTCATTTATGTTTAGTTTTGCTATTTTTCATCTAGGAAAATAATCAGTTGACAGATCAAAGAAAAAAATCAATTAAAAGGATAAAAGTAATTCGAACCTTTTCTAATCTCTCAGAAAATAACGAAAGTTTTCAAATAGTAACTGTAATATCTCAACCAGTAGGATTTAAATTAATCCATGAAGACGTCCACTGGACTAAATCGCTTTTCAACTTAACTCTCTATTTCTATCAAAAGTCAAAATATAAATAAAAAAGTCACACATAAATTTTTTTTATTTTCCCATTATAAACTTTCAAATTAATACAAATTATGGACAGAAATGATAATAATAATTACGAAAAATATTCATTTAACAAGGACGCCTTTAAGCTAGGCTAGTTCGATCCAGAGGCGTCTATTTGATTGTATAGATACAGGCGGACAGCATTCCTAGTCTTAAGTAACACTAAGGGCCGGTTGTATGTTGCAAAGTAAATGCTTTTTACCACTAACTTTACTTTTTAACTAACTAGCACTGAAAGTCCCTGTCATCTGATTGGCCATCCCAGTGGCTCCATTTACCATCTACCGTTTGTTAGTGGTAAAAAGCATTTACTTTACGACATACAACCGGCCCTAAGATATAGCCGTATTTTATCTAGATATAACTCCAAAATTATAATAGCTGAAAATCTCTAATAATTCTGACAGATAGCTAGTATTATACGGATAAAGTCTACCTTCGGCCCGGCGTCACTTGACTTCTGGCGGGGAGCGTCTCGTTGATACCAATTTAATAATTGAAATTTAAAATGATACTGTAAGTATTGAAAGAATGTACTGAATGAAATTGATTCAAGAATAAGTAAAGATTTATTTAATTTATTTGGCTAAGCACGATCACTATCTGACCAATCAGAATCGTTCTAATAATATAATTTAACGCTTTGTCATTGGCTATGCGCTGACCAATCAGATCGTTTGGATCATACAAACATATATACATACTTTTCCATTATATATATGTTACCGGAAAATCTCGATTTCAGGATAAACTAGTTTTAGCTTGGCTAAACTAGTTCTTCCTATACGCAGATGGGATTAACTAGTATAGCCTAGTCAAAATTAATTTGTCCTAAGCCCGATAGGATAAACCAAATTTAGCCTAGGCCAAATTAGTTGATCCTGATATAAATACGCACACTCTAGGATAAACTATGATTGTTTGTATTACCAATTATCCATAACGTTTAACGACGAATCATTATCGTTTTAATAAAAATGATTATTTTTCCAATTACGGAGTATTTTATTCAGTTTATTTATTTATTTTGACTTTCTAAATATACTATAATGTTTAGACTAGGCCATACTAGTTTATCCTAGAGTGTGAGTATTTATATCAGGATCAACTAGTTTGGCCTAGGCTAAACTGGTTTATCCTATCGGGCTTAGGACAAATTAGTTTGGACTAGGCTATACTAGTTAATCCTATCGCGTATAGGAAGAACTAGTTTAGCCTAGGCAAAACTAGTTTGTCCCGAAACCGGGTTTGGTAGGTAACATATATATAGATTACAGTGAATCTGGATAAAGATACCCACATTCTGTGAATATGGTTTAGGGATCACTAATCCCTGAATGTACCAGTACTTTTTCATTTTAGACAAAAGAGTTCTTTCTCTTTAGCTTTAAAGAAACTTTCTGTTAAGAAACTTATTCTCCTTAATTAATAATAATAATAGTAGGTAATATATATTCTTTTATATAATGGGAAATTCATCTAAGGGCTAGAATCTTGATGAAGATTAGAAAACCCCAGTCTTCTGCCCTTCTTCATCTTCCCCCTTCTTAAACTAAAGTACCATAAGAATTAAGAAGTGAAGCTTGGTTGTAATCCTTCGTAATTTCAAATTAATTGATTGAAAACTCTTTCGAATGAGAAAACTTTTCATGTTCGTAATTAAAATGTTTTATTTCCATAGTTTCTTTATAACTCTCTGAATCAATGAGGAATTAAACATTCATTCAAAGGAAGTTTCTGCTCAAGTTACCTATGGATTAAGCCTTCTTAAGCCTCGCTTTGCAATTGGGACGATATCGGCTGTACCTTAAAGGGAATTATTGTAGATCAAAAGTTTGCAGGTATAGTGGGGAGAAAGGGAAATAATGCATACAGCCCAGCCAAGAAGAACTGGGGATTCTCTTTATTCAGCGAAAACGAACAAAAGATTCTTTTTAACTCTTTGGTTCTGGAATTTATTTGTATTTTAAATAATTAAGGTATTTTTAATTATTAATTGGAGGAGAAATTAAAACGATTTTCAAGGGTCAGCATGCATTTTTAAAATTTTTGAAATTTTGCACAATGAAAACTGTGAAGCTAGAAAATTGAAACTAGGCACTATCTATACTATATATATTACGCTTAAACTTGTAGAAGTTACAGGAGGAGTTAGCAATGATTCTAGACATTTGGGTCTAAATTCAAAACTTTTCTTTTTTTTTTTAATATTTTCATAGATAAATTTTAAATAAAATATAATTAAAATAAAATTAGTTAAAAATATTAAATTTTAAATTGATATCTATTATTTTTCCTTAAAAAACTAAAATTTAAAATATATATTTGGCAAGTGTGAAGCTAGTCACACAATGGCGCATTATGAGAGTTAATCTTTAATTAAAATATCTATGTATCTACTCTTATTAAACGAGCAATAATAGTTTGTTTATATATATATTTATTTGTATAAGTATTTTTTTTTGTATATTTTTTCTATTTTGAAAACGGCGGAACGTTTTTGATTAAATTCAGACACGGGTTAGGTTGAATTTCGATCTGTCACAGTCTCATCTTTGGTTGAATTATTTTTGATGTGTTTTTTGTTAATTTAAATAATTATTCAAACGAGCAAAAATTGTAGGTATATATACGGTATTTATTTATATACTTATATAATTTGTATTTTTTTTTTAATTTGGAAACGGCTCTTTTTCATTTTTTCAAAATTTAATGAGAATTTTTTTATTTTGGGTCCTTACACACAAAAGGCTTGGTATCTTCCTGAATGTCAAGCCAACTAACCAAAATGCGTGAAGGTCTACAAATTTTAATCCTCCAGCCGGATTCGTGTGGCTCTAAGGGTGATGAGAGTTAGGGGAAGAGGAGAGAGCCAAGAGAACATGTATAGGGTTGGCGGAGTGAATGGTGATCGGAGGTAGTTCTAGGGGGGAAGGATAGGGATCAGTGGGATGGATGGGGATTAAAGGAGGCTAGCAAGAGACCCGCCCCAGAGGGTCGGTGGGGTAGATGGGGCGTAGGTCCAGTGGACCCGGCGTCTTGGCAAGAAAAATGCCCGCCGAAGGCGGGTCTCAGGGGACAGAGCTAGCAAGATGCCCGCAGAAGGCGGGCTTCATATCTGGTAATAATACATTACACTTTTCTGTCACATTCCATGTCAGTAGATACCTACAGTCGTTATAAATAAATGATTTTTTTCAAAGTTTTTAAGGGGAAGTTAGCTTGTTGTAAAATTAGAAAATACAAAGTTTTTGGCAGAAGAACGGACTTTCTATGATCTTTGGTTCTTGAATTATCGTAAATATTAGTAAAGAATTTGACAGAGTTAATATTAACTTATTACTTCACAAAATAGAAAAATATGGAGTTACGGGTAAATTACTAAATTGGTTCAAAACCTATTTATTAGATCGAAAGCAAACCGTCAAAATTAATGACTCCACCTCTGAAGTGATTGATGTTCCTTCAGGAGTCCCCCAGGGCTCTCATTTGGGACCTCTCTCATTTCTACTATATATCAACGATATAATTTCAGTGTTTACATATGTTGAATTTCTTCTATTTGCAGATGATCAAAAAATATATAAAAGAATGAATAACCAATAACATTGATACTACTTGTCTTGTCTACAATCAAATCTTAATAGACTATATGAATGGTGTGAGAATAATGGCATGGACCTTAACAGTAATAAGTGCTATGTTGTATCTTTTTACAGACATAAAATTCGACCTATACTATCATATACAATAGGTGGTAGCTTTCTTTCGCAGGTTGATCACATATGCGATTTGGGAGTTACCTTCGAGTCTTCTCTCTCTTTTTCTCTTCATATAAAAAATATTTATTATCAGTCTTTTAAACTTCTGGGATTTATATATAGAAATACAAAAAATTTCAAAAATTCCAACTGCCTAAAAATCCAATTAACTCCCTAGTAAGAAGCAAGCTGGAATACTGTAGTTTAATTTGGTCACCGCATGTCCAACATCAAATTGACCAAATATTGAAAGAGTGCAAAATAAATTTTTAAAAATTATATCATTTAAATTCTCATCATCTAATAACTCTCTTACCCCACATAACTATCCCTCTTCTAGACTCTTAAGAACCGAACTAAATATCCAAAGTTTTTCATCCCGTAGACTACAAAATGACTTGATATTCCTTTGCAAACTGTTGAATGGTCTGATTGATTGTTGTGAAATTCTCCAATATATTAATTTTAAAGTACCTCAATATTACAGTCGCATTTTCGAAACCTTTTTTATCCCCATTTGTAATACTAATTATTCAAAAAATACAGACCTGAATAGAGTGATGCTAAAGGCAAACTCCTCACAATTAGATTTCTTTTCATGTAGTGTGAGGGTTATCAAAAGATATTACTCACACTACGATTAAATGTCTAATAGATTGTATTATATTATTACATGCTTTATATTAGCTTCACTAGTATGCATCTATCTGTGTATATATCTATCTAATGTAACTTTTATTCTGTTAAATTCCGCAATCATTTCTCTATAAAAATAATTGTTTACCTACTCAATAATTAAATGAAATAATATAAATATAATAAAAATAAATACATTACAATATTTATTATCAGCTTAGCAAACAGGAAGTTGCTATTGAAGACATATGTATGGAGCATAACCATGTACGGGTGTGAAACCTGGACAATTAGAGAAGAGGAGAGAAAGAGATTAGAGGCTTTCGGAATGTGGTGCTACAGAAGAATGATGAATATCAAATGGATGGATAAAATTACAAATGAAGAAGTTCTTGGAAGAATCGGAGAAAGAAGAACCTTGTGGAAGAGTCTGAAGAAGAGAAGAGGTCAGATGATGGGGCACACACTGAGACATGGGGAACTGCTTAGGGATATCTTGGAGGGGGAGGTGGGAAAGAAAAGGGGAAGGGGAAGAACCAGATTAGAATATTTCAACCAAATAATTGGGGATATGGGATGCCAGACATTTAGAGAGGTTAAACAGCTGGCGGGGGACAGAGTCGAGTGGAGACGGATTGTTGCATCAAACCAGTCTTAGGACTGTATACTCAATGATGATGACATTACAATATGTTAAATTCCGCAAACTTTTCTCTATAAAAATAATTAAGACTATAAATTAGTATTTTAGTTTTGTTAAATTGTTAATTTATTGTATAAAAATGTATATTGTAACTGGGATAACTCTCGTATATCGAATAAAAAAAAAAAAAAAATATCAGAATGTAGAGACAAAGACTGAAAATGAAAAATTAATTTAATATATCGTTACTGCCACTGAAAGAGGAGACAGAGGAATGTCGGATTGGATTTCTTTCATTGACTTTTCAAAACCTTGAAGAAGGAGGGAATAGCCCTCGAAACGTCGGTTTATGAATAAAAAGATAGTATAAATTATCTTCTTTTTTGGAGTGCCTCATCAATATCCACTCAGTTTGAATTTTCATTTCAACAAATTTATTATTTTTTTCTTTCTTTAAATTCTCCGTATAAAAAAATCCAGAAAATCAGAAAGAATCGTTATTCGAGACGCTATTTCTCTATTTAGACTGTAAGAAGGTATTCAGTTAAGTGCAAATGATTATTTCTTTACTCGTCTTAAAGAGGAAGTCACGTTCTAGTTCAAGTGAACGGGTCTTTCTATAATAATAACACAAAATGACAATAATTTCTAATCGAGTTAAACCTGTCAGGTCTTGTCTTTTTGTTCCTTGCAGCTTCTTCAATGATAATAATAAATAGCAGAGAGGATTCCTCTATCTGTGGCCTTTTAAAGAAAATAAATTCCCAATCCTTTCTTTGATGACATCCTACCTACATAAGTAATGGATTTCAATGGTCATTAATTATTATTGCATTCCTCAGAAAAAAATGGTCATTAATTAAATATTAAAAATAAAAAAAATTACAAAATTAAAATATTTTGAATAAAAATAATTTTTAAGAAAAAATAAAAACCGACTTCAAAAAATTAAATGCAACAAATAAAATACACTAAACGGTATAAAATAATTATTATCTTATTTAGTTACAACTAAACGACGAAATATTAACATGAAATTACTTTTTGAAGTCGGTACCAAACAAAATATACCTATAAGCGAGCGTACCCGCCAAACGTACTAAGTAGGATCCGTCGGGTGCGATTCATAAAAGGTATATGTTTGGCACCAACTTCAAAAAGTGATTTCATGTTAATATTTCGTCGTTTAGTTGTAACTAAATAAGATAATAATTATTTTATACCTTTTAGTGTATTTTATTTGTTGCATTTAATTTTTTGAAGTTGGTTTTTATTTTTTTCTTAAAAATTATTTTTATTTTTCTCTTTTTAGTGATGTTATTAATAGTGATCATATCATCAGAACTTGACCAAATTAATATGACACCATCCCTAAGACACCCCCTTTCGGATAAAAAAGAACCATCGAAATCGGTTCATAAACAAAGAGGTTAGGTCTAAACAAACCTAATAAAAAAGGTCTAATACCTATGAAAAAAATCGAAAAAAAAATGGTACCAATCGGAAGCTAGACTGGACCCAATGCAAAAAAAATTTTCAAAATCGGTTGACAATTGGCGGAGATATGAGGTAACATAGGCACAAAAAAAAAAAATTCAGTCGAATAGAGAACCTCCTCCTTTTTTGAAGTCGGTTAAAAAGAGGAAAATAAAAATAATTTTCATAAAAAAAAAAATAAAACAGAATTCAAAAAAATTAAATGCAATAAACAAAATAATAAGAACTCAAAAATCAAATAAAATGCATTAAAAGATATAAAATAATTATCTAATTTAGTTACAACTAAACGACGAAATTTTTACATGAAATCACTTTTTGAAGTCGGTGCTAAACAAACTATATAAGCGAGCTTACCCGCCAAACGTACAAAGTAAGATCCATCGAGTGCGATTCATAAAATTTATATGTTTGGCACCGACTTCAAAAAGTGATTTCATGTAAAAATTTAGTCGTTTATTTGTAACTAAATTAGATAATTATTTTATACCTTTTAGTGCATTTTATTTTATTTTTGAGTTGTTTAATTTTTACTTTATCCAATGCAAAGCATGGGTAAAGTATTGCAATCGCTCACGGGGCAAGCGTGGCTTCAAAGGGTCCTCAGGTAAAGACTACGGAACCCATGGACTCAATTAAAGTCACAAATTGTAGTATTCAATTAGGTTGAATTTTAGCACGTGACGGTTTTGCCAAAAATTACATGGGGTCTCGTCGAGAGGGCAAAAAGTGCCATTTTTTCATTTAGTGCGTGCGGATGGATGGATGGATGTATGGATGTATGTTATCGTTTTTTTGGCCCACGATTTTTTCCACACCGTTTCACCGATTGAAATGAAATTGAAAACCTAGGATTCTTTGAACAAAATGAAGCGCTGATTAGTTTTTGGTACATATCGACCAACAAACATTAGTACTTTATTTCAGTACTTTTTTAGTTTTTTCTAAATATCTTGAAAATGACTTAACCAATTTTGATGAAATTTAATATCCTAATTAAGTACCTTGGGGACCACAAAAAAGGATAAATAAAGTTTTTAGTAAAATTATATTTTAAAGTACTTTACTCTAGAGTAAGAGAGTACTTTTTTAATTTTTTAAATTCTTTAAAATTTATTCATTTGAACCTTTTAATATAGCTCATTTAGCCTTGCTTAAATAAGAATGGATAGGCTTCTCTCTGTGAAATGCTAAAAATTTGGGAGGAAAATTTATAAGTAACCATAGCAACTGCGTTGTTTTCTTATCCCTCACCTTTGCAGAATACATAGAGGAATCGACTTTAAACCAAAAAAGCGTTTGATTCTCATCAAATACTTGAGGAATAACCATTCTATATTGGATTTTTGACGTTTCGGTTTTTATTGGTACCATTGCTGAAGACATAGAGGAATCGAATTTAAACCAAAAATAGCGATTGATTCTCATCTAGTACTTGAGGAATAACCATTCTATATTGGATTTTTGACGTTTCGGTTTTTATTGGTGACCATTTCTGAAGACATAGAGGAATCGACTTAAATCAAAAATAGCGATTGATTCTCATCAAATACTTGAGGAATAACCATTCTATATTGGATTTTTGACGTTTCGGTTTTTATTGGTAACCATTGCTGAAGACATGGAGGAATCGACTTAAAATCAAAAATAGCCATCGATTCTCATCTAATACTTGAGGAATAACAATTCTACATTAGGTTTTTGACGTTTCGATTATTATTGGTAACCATTGCTGAAGACATGGAGGAATCGACTTAAAATCAAAAATAACGATCGATTCTCATCTAATACTAGAGGAATAACCTTATTGCATTCCATTTTTGATGTTTTGACTATTAATGGCAACCTCTAATGAAAACGTGGAAGAATAGACTTAAAATCAAAAAGACTAAATTCTTTTATGGCAAACAACTCAAGCTTGAGTTGTTTACCAAAAAAGATTTTAGTCTTTTTGATTTTAAGTCTATTCTTCCACGTTTTCATTAGAGGTTGCCATTAATAGTCAAAACATCAAAAATGGAATGCAATAAGGTTATTCCTCTAGTATTAGATGAGAATCGATCGTTATTTTTGATTTTAAGTCGATTCCTCCATGCCTTCAGCAATGGTTACCAATAATAATCGAAACGTCAAAAACCTAATGTAGAATTGTTATTCCTCAAGTATTACATGAGAATCGATGGCTATTTTTGATTTTAAGTCGATTCCTCCATGTCTTCAGCAATGGTTACAATAATAACCGAAATGTCAAAAATCAAATGTAGAATGGTTATTCCTCAACTATTAAATGAGAATTATTTTTGAATTAATGTCAATATGAACTACAAATTGCAAGTGATATCTGATTAATAATAAAGGAACAAACATATTAATATTTCAAATGAATTTGGATAAAGTTTAGCAACGATCCGTTGCAGTTTATTTTGAACTCGGTTTTATTTTTTTCATAAAAATTATTAATTATCAATTTGAGGAGAAATTAAAACGATTTTCAAGGATCAGGGCGCATTTTTAAAATTTTTGAAATTTTCCACAATGAAAACTGTGAAACTAGAAAACTGAAACTAGGCAGTATAATAATATATTTACTTTTCTGTCACATTCCATGTCAGTAGATATCTACAGTCGTTATAAAGAATGTTCTTTCCCTTCGTGAATTGACCTCAAGGTCCAATGAAAATAATTTAAAAAAATAAATAAAACCGACTTCAAAAAATTAAATGCAACAAATAAAATACACTAAAAGGTATAAAATAATTATTATCTTATTTATTTACAACTAAACGACGAAATATTAACATGAAATTACTTTTTGAAGTCGGTGCCAAACATATACATTTTATGAATCGCACTCGACGGATCTTACTTAGTACGTTTGGAAGGCATGCTCGCTTATAGGTATATAGTTTGTTTGGTACCGACATCAAAAAGTAATTTCATGTTAATATTTCGTCGTTTAGTTGTAACTAAATAAAATAATAATAATTTTATACCTTTTAGTCTATTTTATTTGTTGCATTTAATTTTTGAAGTCGGTTTTATTTTTTTTTAAATTATTTTTATTTTTCTCTTTTTAGTGATGTTATTAATAGTGATCCTATCATCAGAACTTGTCCAAATTAATATGACACCATCCCTAAAATACCCCCTTTCGAATATAAAAAGAATCATCGAAATCGGTTCATAAACAAAGTAGTTAGGCCTAAACAAACCTAACAAAAAAGGTCTAATACCTATGAAAAAAAATGGGACTAATCGGAAGGTGGACTGGACCCAATGCAAAAAAATTTTTCAAAATCGGTTGACAATTGGCGGAGATATGAGGTAACATAGGCACAAAAAAAAAATTCAGTCGAATAGAGAACCTCCTCCTTTTTTGAAGTCGGTTAAAAATCTATCCAGCATATTAGCTTTTGGCACTTGGGTTCAAATTCCAATAGGATGAATACAATCTTCTGCCATGCAATAAAAATGAACCTTTACAATTCAGATCATGTAAAATACCATTACGTGATTTTTCGATCATGGATCATTCATGAACTCTATGGGCTTATGGTTTTTGAACCTATTGTATTTATATTATCCCTCCCCCTCAGAGTTCTTTTGTTTCATTTCAACTACAACTTCACACTTACAATTAAAATTAAAATTGTTCATTTTATGTATGATCAATTCACATCTAGGTAATCTATCTTGAAAGTTGGCTTAGTAAATGGTTCACTGGCTCGATAGAATTAGATATCTTCGTTTTTTAATCTCTCGCTTTCTCTTAATATAAAAGCGAAGAAGAGACTAAAAGAAGGCGAAATGAAGAAAGGAGTATGATTGGTTCTGGGCACGAATAGGTTCTGCACGCGATCGACACCTTTGGGGTCCCGAACGTGACACTAATAGCATATTCTGCTGGCCTGAATTGCCACCTTCAGCCTACACCCGTGCAAATGGCTGGTTTGCTCACTCAAGGACCTAGATATCAATAGCAATACCATTTCCTCAATTTAAAGGTCAAAATTTCAAATTACACTGCTCGACAAAAATTAAACAAAAATTTCACCCCGTAATAGTCCAAGAGCTGGTAACACATTTTGACTACGGATTTGACCCAACTAGAAATAATGCGTAATAGTACCGTCTATGATAGTTGTACAGGGAATGGCCAGTCTGGATGGCTGTAGCAGATGGATCAGGTACTGCGCATGGTGTGAGTGCGGTAAAAAATACATAAGTGTTAAAAAATATTTTTGACCCACAATGAAATTATAAAAATTATAATTTATAGTCAATTATAAACATAATATATTCACTCCAGACCATTTGAGTGGTGGAACGTGGAACCAGACCACCCCAAAGTGTATTTTTACAACATGAAAAAAAATAGCATCAAATATTTTTTTGACTATAAATTATAATTTTCATTGTGGGTAAAAAATATTTTTTAACACATATGTATTTTTTACCGCACTCCCACCATGCGCAGTACCTGGTCCACCTGCTACAGCCAGCCAGACTGGCCATTCCCTGTACACTTATCATAGACGGTACTATTACGCATTATTAGTTATATATAGTTGGGTCAAATCCGTAGTCAAAATGTGTCACCAGTTCTTGAACTATAAACCTAACAATGGATTCCAGTAGAGTTTTATACGCTGATTATAATGCAATTTCCAGATTTTTTACTACAGGTCAGAGTTTTGAGATATTATCGGTCAAAATGACGAAAAAGCCCACTTTTACCTATTTTCGAGTCCAGGATTGAAAAAGATTTGTTCAAATAACACTATTAAATAAAAATTTCACCAGTAAACCTAACAATGAATTCCAGTGGAGTTTTAAACGCTGATTACACAACTCTATAAATTTTTTTTTCCTTGTCCTAAAGTTTATTTCATGATTTTTCTATTCATTGTGCACCAAAATAAAAGAAAAGTACCTATATTGCGTATAAAGTTTGCTTTTGTAGTGGTTATAATAATAATAAATGACGAAAAAGGCCATTTTGACCTATATTCGAGTCCCATGAGATATTAAACAGCAATATTTGAAATAAAAATATTTTATTGATGTAACAGAAAACAGCTTCCTCTTTGATTTTCAAATTACCACACGTTTGTAACTCAATTAGAACTCAAGTTATAACTAAAAAAGTAAGACCATATGTTTTATATATGTTTATTATCCTTTATAATCACGTAGTTTTAGTTTTTTAGTTATAACTCGAGTACTAATTGAGCTAAAAACAAGGCGTAATTTGAAAGTCAAAGAGAAAGCTGTTTTCTATTACTTCAACAAAATATTATGATCTCAAATATTGCTGTTTAATATCTAATGGGACTCGGAAATATGTCAAAATGGCCTTTTTTGTCGTTTTGACCTATAATATCTCCAAAACAAGAGCCAATCGGTAATTTTTATGGTGATTTTTGAATTCAGCAGGTGGAAATACACAAGAATCAGCTATTTTTGAGCCCGAGACATTTTCATTGTTGAGCAGTGTTATCATGCACTTTCCTGATTTTTTTACTACAGGTCAGAGTTTTGAGATATTATCGGTCAAAATGATGAAAAAGGCCATTTTGACCTATTTTCGAGTCAATGATTCGAACTCAGCAAATCTCTTGATTAGTTTGTTATTTAATAACACGAATGTAAAAGGTTTGTTAAAATAACACTACTAAACAAAAATTTTCCAGTAAACCTAACAATGAATTCCAGTAGACTTTTAAACGCTGATTATCAGGCAATTTCCCGATTTTTTACTACAGATCAGAGTTTTCAGATATTATCGGTTAAAATTACGAAAAAAGCCATTTTTGAGTCCCATTAGATATTAAACAGCAATATTTAAAATTAAAATATTTTGTTAACATAATAGAAAAGCTTCGTTTTTGATTTTCAAATTTCCAGTTGTTTTCAGCTCAATTAGAACTCTAGTTATAATTAAAAAAACTAAAACTACATGATTATAAAGCATGATTCATATTTAATTAAAAGTTTTTGTCCCGAGGTTAGCATAATTTTTAAATATTGAAGGAGAATTCCTGTGAATCAATTATACAAAATAGACTCATGAAGAGGGCAAAGCCCTCGAAACTATAGTCTCGTTATAAATAAAATTTATAATTCCACCAGAAAACACACTCTTTTATTGTCTCCTTCAAGATCTTAGATAGAAACATAAGGTCTTAGTTTTTTGGTTATAACATGAGTTTTAATTGAGCTAATAACAATTGCTAATTTGAAAATCAAAGAGGAAGCTGTTTTCTATTACGTCAACAAAATATTTTAATATCAAATATTGCTGTTTAATATTTAATGGAACTCGAAAATAGGTCAAAATAGCCTTCTTGTAGCCTCTAGATAGCTTAACTTTCAAATTTCAAGACTGCCAATTGCCGAAGACGAGATATCTACGATTAAAATATTTATTTTGCGACATGATTAATTTACACATCTTTCCTTTATTTTAATCGGATTAAAAATTTGACACAACTAATATTTAACTCATGATACTTGATAAGTATAACAATTTTTAGCGAAAAAGAGCCGTTTTCGAGAACTCTATTGTATTTATATGCAAAAATTGCTCATTTAATAATATAGTACCTGGAGGCACCGAGCGATGCTCGGTAACTTCTTCCTTCAGTTAAAATATTTATTTTAATATTATTTTTAAATTGAGATCCGCTTTCAAATTAAAAAAAAATACAAAAATATATAATATTCGCTCACTGTACCCCCCACCTCCACCCCGCTCGACCCCACCCCCGAATCACCCACCACTGCACCCCACCTCCTGCACCTGTTTTTATTCAACCATATAATTCATTTTTATTCATCCAATTGTTAATAAATAAAACCTATCAAAATGTGTTGTTTTTTTCAGAAAATTGAGACCTGCTCTTGATTATTTTTTATTCTATTAAATAAATAAAGTTCATTATAAAAACAATTATAAAACGTTTATTAATATTTCTAACGTTTAGGGACAACAAAATATGTTAAAATCCACAATCACAATACTTCTTCAAGGCCTTTGAGAATAAAGGATTTACCCGACCCATTGTCTACCTGAGCACAAAAGGAAAAGGGAAACCTTTTTTTAAAACCCTAAGAGTGGGATTTGTCTACCTGAGAATAATTAATTTGATTACGAAAAAACCCATCAAAAACAATTTTGTCGAAGATGAGACCGTGACAGATCGAATTGTCACCCCAAAAACCCCCTAACCCGTGAATTTCATCACAATCTGTAAACCCGTTTTCAAAATAGAACCAAGATACAAATATATAAACAAATAAATAAATATATATACAAATATACAATTTTTGCTCGTTTAATAAGAGTAGATATGATTTAATAAATTTTGAATCGTCATCTTAATTAGAATAAATGACATTGAAATCCATTACTTATGTAGGTAGGATGTCATCAAAGAAGGGATTGGGAATTTATTTTCTTAAAAAGGCCACAGATAGAGGAACCCTCTCTGCTATTTATTATTATCATTTAAGAATCTGTAAGGAACAAAAAGACAAGTCCTGACAGGTTTAACTCGATTAGAAATTATTGTCATTTTGTATTGTTATTATAGAAAGACCCGTTCACTTGAACTAGAACGTGACTTCTTCTTTAAGATGAGTAAAGAAATAATCTTTTGCACTTAACTGAATACCTACTTACAGTCTAAATAGAGAAATACCATCTCTGCTGATTCTTCAGTTCTGTTTATTTTCATTAGAAAGGTAGAAAAGGTGCTGGAGTTGTATGGCGGATATGAACTCGTAGGTGAAAAAATTGGCGGATGGTATGTAAAAGGTTGGCCACCACTGGTCTAAAATGTTGGTAGATATTTAACCCTCAAAGTCAAACTGATATGAGATCGAATTAAACTGAAAACTCATAGTGACATATTTCTTTTTACTTTACCATACAGGGTATGTCGAGGGGTGAACCGTGATTGGAATTAAGTGTACACCGTCTTGGGAATTATGTGGAATTATTTTGGAATTCATTAGATAATGCCCCTTCATCTAATGTTTTCTACTTGGAAATAAAAGTTGAAGTGGAAGTAGGTGTACACGATTAGGCCGCGGTTCATCCCTCGGGTCAAGTATTGTAATCGTGCTTGAAAAAGGTGTTTTTTTCGATATATCTCAAAAACGGCTGAAATTATTTTGATAAAAAAAATTGGGCAAAACCATGGTATTTCGGTTTACAAAAAAGCTCTAATAAGTAAACATCGAAAAATTATATTTTTCGAGATAATAATTGTTTTGTCAAAATGTCTGTTATTCTGTTAGTTAGTCTGTGCGTTACCAACTATTGTGGACGAGCTAGCTCAAAAACTAGTGTGAATATCATAACCAAATTTCACACATAGTCTTGGAGCATTGAGATTAAGAGCTGATTAGATTTTGGTGCATTTCATCCCAAAATTGAGGGGGGGGGGGGTTAAAACTTAAAATTAAAATATTTTCAAACTAAAAAACAAAAAAAATGAAATATACTATAAAATGAACCTATAATAACGAAAATATTTTTTTTCTGGAACCAAAATTAGGGGGGGGGGGGCAAAAAATCTAGGCTATTTGAGCAAACTCAACCAAATTTTGTATACATAATCAGTGGGCCCCCATACTCTAAAAATGCAAAATTAAACGGCCCAAAATGGGGGGAGGGGGTCAAAAAATGAAAATCAAGGCCCTTGGACCAAACTCAATCAGAAGTGTATGGTAAAGTCAAGAAAATGGCCACATCAGAACGTGCCAATTTATTTTAGTTAAAAATAATTTTCAAGATTACTATTTATTAAATATTATTAAGAGTTCACGATATGTATTTTTTCTGATTTTAATTGTTCAGTAACAACTGTGACCAATTAGTTAATTATTATTACAACCAACCAATCCCAGTAATGATGTTTTCCTATATAATCCTGGAATTGATTGTTGTGTCTAAGCTAATATACTTGAAATTTCAAAACATAATATACACTAGAATTCCAGATATTCCCATCAAAGGCATTTTCCCTAGAAGCTCGCCATCAATATATTAATAATCATATTTATAATCTTTTTATGGAATTTTATTCTTAAGAGAAAACTTAGGAGGGTAATAACAACAAAATCACAAAATAAAATAGTCAAATAAAAAAGGAATTAAGATATCATCGCGTAAGCTCACTTATAGTTTGTTTAGCACCGACTTCAAAAAGTGATTATATGTAACAATTTCATCGTTTAGTTGTAACTAAATTAGATAATTATTTAACACCTTTTAGTGCATTTTATTTGAATTTTGAGTTCTTATTATTTTATTTGTTGCATTTAATTTTTTTTTAAATAATTCTTATTTTTCTCTTTTTAGTGCTGTTAACAATAGTGACTTAAATACCTTGCATGCATCTCGTAAGAAAGCGTCGGGCAAATGAATCAGAAAATGATATTAAACCAATTATTTTACATGAATTAATGTATACATTGTATTTGAGCTTCGACTTCGGAGATTACTTACCCACCATCGACTGTGCTTAATCTTCTTGAGCTTGTCAACATCTTTTTAGTCCTTGTTTTTAATAAGAGAAAAAACTAATTAAATAAAAAAATCTCTTTCCGATAATCAATCAAACCATTTTCCAGAAAAAGATAAACCAATTATTTTACATGAATTTATGCATACATTGTTTTTTAGCTTCGATTCCGGAGATTACTTCTCCACCATCGACTCTCCTTGATCATCTTTTAGTCCTTGTTTTTAATAAGAGGAAAAAACTTTTTAAATAAATAAACCTCTTTTTCGATAATTATTTCAATTCCATTATCCAAACAATTTCCTCCGTCGATTATATTAAAATTCCCAGAAAATGATAAAACCAATTATTTTACATGAATTTATTCATACATTGTTTTGAGCTTCGATTCCGGAGATTACTTCTCCACCATCGAGTGTCCTTGATCATCTTTAGTCCTTGTTTTTAATAAGAGGAAAAAACTAATTAAAGAAAAAAACTTCTTTTCCGATAATTATTCCAATACCATATTGAATCCACCCCCCACAATTGGCCAGAAAATGATAATAAAATTCAATTAATAAATATAGAAATTCTCTCGAAACATTGGCGGGTTTTAAATGAACATTTTAAGATTGTTTTTTTATAAAAGATTTTATATATTATAATTAAGATTATTTGCTCATAAGAATTGGAGATTTCCGTTATTTTGTCATTGATCATATCATCAGAACTTGACAAAATTAATATGGGACCACTCCTAAGGTACCACCTTTCCGATAAAAAAAGAATCATCGAAATCGGTCCACGTGGGAAAAAATTATAGCTGAAAATCCATAAAAATAAATAAATAGTTAGGTATCTTGACTACCGTTACGGTTCATAAACAAAGAAGTTATGTGTGAACATACATAATAAAAAAGGTGCAATACCAATGAAATTTTTATCAATCGGAAACTATACTGAACACAATGCAAAAAAATCATCAAAATCGGTTCATAATTGGCGAAGAAATCGAGTAACATAGACATAAAAAAAATATATCAGTCGAATTGAGAATCTCCACCTTTTTTGAAGTCGGTTAAAAATGGTGTAAAATGGTAGATAATGTTAAATAATATGCAAGCTAAGTTAGTTCATTCGTAAAAAAATGGGGTATTATAAATATATATATATAAATATATATATTTTAAAAAAAGGCTCTCACCAGAAAAAAGAAATATATAAAGTGCTGAGCAAGAAGAATGAAAAGAAAAGAAAAGCACTTATTGAAATATATTTAAAGAAAAAATGATTCCATATACTGAAGTTGATGTGCAGAGTGTTATTCGCAAGGTTGGACAGGAAATGGGCAAAAAAATAAATAAAATAAATGGAAGCTTGTGGATTCAAATTTGTCTGTTGAAATTTTGGTGGGGGTAAAGAGGTTTTAGAATAATAATTTAAATTTCCTAATTTTATTTGTCATGAACTATTAGTGCGTTTTAAAATTAAAAAAAAAACAAGTCGCCGTCGTCGCTCAAACCGATTATAATTAGTATAGATAGATATCAGTGGCGGGCTGTGGTTTTTCAATCAGGGGTTGCTGTCCAAAAAAGAACCCTTCATTTTTTTTATCTTCACAAAATTCATCGATAACCGCATAATAGAATTTTTTTTTATTTTTTTCAAATTTAATATTAGATTTTTTCAATTGATATTAAAAACACAGCGGACAGTATACTATCTTCATTTTGACCCTTTGTATACATTTTAGATTTTTTCAAGGGTGTAAAAGTTAAATTTTTCGATTTATGTATGTCTAATCGTAAGTAAAAGATAAAAATAAATCTATATAATAAAAATGAATTTCTGTTTCTTTGTAAGCGCAGATCTTTCAAATGCCTGGACCGATTTGGCTAATTTTTTTTTCATGTTCGTAATAGTCCAATTCAGGTTAATACGTAAAAATAAGTTGGAAAAGTTGCCCGGAAAATTGGAAAATTCAGGAAAAACTAAAAAAAATTCAGGTTAGCCAACATAGCTTGCCAAACAAGAAAAGAACTAAACTAGCAAACTAAGCATGTATTGGCGGCCCTGTTGCACAATTATATTTATTCTCTGTAACTAATAAAACATCAATAAAGCAGCCACGTGAGGGTCCGCCGAAGGCGGCGCCTTGAAACTAGTAATAAATAAATTTTTAGCTTCTCAATTTGTTTATTGTCTAGTTAGGCATAATGTCTTGCTTCAATTAATTATAAAGTTACAATTTGGGTACCGCTGTTCTAACGTTTAAAAAGTTTCATAAATTTTAAATTAAAGCTTAGCCAAATAAAGCTTCAAATTTGACATGCTATGAAAATACTCTTGAAATTCCGAAATTTTAGGAATGCGCCGCATTCATGGACCGCACACGATAAATATATAGATATACAGTAGAACCTCGATAATCCGGCGCTCGATAGTCTGGCAGACTTAATTGTCCGGCATGTGTCAGAAATCGATTTTTTTTATCGAAATTCGAAAGATTTGGTGCTGTTTTTTTTAAGACTTCAATAATCCGGCAAAATCGGTAATCCGGCATTGGGGGATCCCCTTAGTGTGTCGAATTATCGAGGTTCTACTGTAGATTCTTATGGTCAATTTAAAAAGGTAGAAATATTAGAAAATGGAGATTTTTTTGATTTCATTCAAGAATTGTAATTACTTCATTTTACCGGATAATGGGGAGGAATTAAAACTTATTCTGAATTCAGTCTTCAATAATCCGGCAAAATCGGTAATCCGGCATTGGTAGATCCCCAAGTGTGTTGGATTATCGGGGTTCTAATGTAGATTCTTATGGTCAATTTAAAAAGGTAGAAATATTAGAAAATAGAGATTTTTTAGGTTTCATTCAAGAATTGTAATTACTCCATTTTATCGGAAAATGGGGAGGAACTAAAACTTATTCTGAATTCAGTCTATTTTAGTGATGTACAAACCTGGTTTCCAAATAAACTTTAATCCAAGCAAAACGCAATGCTGTCTAATTTCTAGGCTCATTGATAAGAACCTTCATGACATTACCTTTGATTCGATCTCATTGGAATTTTTTGACAAAATATCAATCTTAAGTGTCACTCTGGGATGTGACCTTACTTTAAATACTTCTCTAGCAAAAGCTTTCTTTCCCATATAAGGGAAGGGTGGACAAAGTGGCCACTGCGGGTAAAGTGGCTACTAGGTATTTATCCCCCTACGATGCTGCTAAGAATTATTCCGCTAGTTTGCTATCATTGTCAGATACTCAAGTTCGGAACTGTTCTAATCACTTTTGTTTGGAAATTATTCAAGATTTCAGTGTTTTCAACGTGTTGATGTAAGGTAAGCCTATTTCAATAATTATTATAACTAAATACAAATTCCTAATACATACGATTAGCAGTAACCCCTTAAAACAATGTAATTGAAGCTTTAAATGTATGTGTCCACTTAAGAGCTAGGATTACTTGTTTAACCTGCAGAGTAATGGCGTCAGAGGGCCAGTGGCCACGGGTAAATAAATTCAAAAAAGGAGCTAGCAAATGCTAATAATTGTTGAATAATTGAATTGAACAATTTAAGTTAGAAAATATGTTTTGTTATGAATGATAATATTGCTTTCATGTTTGAAAATACACATTCATATTCTTTAAAATTAATGCAGTCATACACCAAGTGGCCATTTTGCCCTCCCCAGAAGGCCATTTGATAGGTTTGCGGGAAATTTCTTTTTTGATTTTAAGTAACAGACATAAAGTCAAAAAAAAAAATTTTCTATAAACTAACTTATGCCAAAATTTAATTTCTTTTTTTCAATTTTTACTTATTCAAAAAAAATATTTTTCTTCTTCTTGGGATTATACTTATTTCTAGTAGAGTAATTTATATAGGAAATTATAATTTCGTCAAAGAAACTCGAAAAAGGTTTCTTTTTGTATCCTTGAATTTTATGTGAAAGTTGATAAGGTTCCCCCCTTATCATCAGTTTTCCAATTTTTTAGAAAATAAATATTTGAATTTCGAAGGGATTATACTTATTTCTAGTAGAGTAATTTATAAAGATAAAGGAAATTATAATTGCTTCAAAGAAACTTGGAAAATGTTTATTTTTTACTCATGAATTTTAAGAGAAATTTGTTAAGGGTCCCCCCTTATCATCAGTTTTCCAATTTTTTTAGAAAATATTTTGACGGGATTATACTTATTTCTAGCATAATAATTTATAAAGATATAGGAAATTATAATTAAGTCAAAAAAACTCGAAAAAAAAATTTACCCTTGAATTTTCAAAGAAAGTTGACACTGGCCACCCTTCCCCTATGAGTATAATTATTGAACTATATCTCTAGTGGAGAGGGTATGCATTTTGCCAATGATTCTCTAGTAGAGGAAAAATATCTTTGGATCTATATCTATATTTCTTTCTCAGTAAATGAATGATTAATTTAAAATAATGTAACCGTATAAAGTTATCATTTATGCATCTCTTACAGGGTCATAATCTCAATGAAATAATAAATAACATTCGCTATTATCTGAGTGACCGTCGTTGAAATTTAATGAGCTCTCGGTTAACTTTATAAATTAATTTCCATAAAGTTCTGGCATCTAACTAAAGGAGAATTTATATTTCACATTCATGGCTTGAATAGGGACGAGTGAATAGAGAAATAAAGCACTTGAACTCCTTTTTCTCTCGATCTTTCTAGCTTTCCCTTTGAAATATTTTAACGGAGCTAGTTAGCTACCCGGGAATGGATATGTAAATATTTTGGGAGGAACGAAATATAAAATACAAATTACATCACAATCCTTTAGTTAGATACAAAATTCTAATTACAACAAGTTACGAGGACTAAAACAGAAGAAGTATTCCAATTACCTACAAATATTTAGAAACTATATCAAGAAAATGATTTACCTCATTAGTATTGTACGAGTATTATATAAAAGATGGGAGTTAAATGAATAAATTATGAAATATGTATATAATGGAAAAGTATGTATATATGTTTGTATGATCCAAACGATCTGATTGGCCAGTGCATAGCCAACGACAAAGCGTTAAATTATTAGAACGATTCTGATTGGTCAGATAGTGATCGTGCTTAGCCAATGTGTTAAATAAATCTTTTCTTATTGTTGAATCAATTTCATTCAGCACATTCTTTCAATACTTACAGTATCATTTTAAATTTCCATTATTAAATTGGTATTAATGAGACGCTCCCCGCCAGGGGCTCGGTGACGCCGGGCCGAAGGCCTAGTCGTCAGCTAATAATATATATACAAAAGAATAATTGATTATTGATTGTTTTTTAATATAATAAAAAAATACAAATCTTTATAAAACAATCTTGGAACGATTTATTTAAAAACCAGACGTTTCGGGAGAAATTCGCCCTTTTTTTAAAATTTGAAAAAAGAAAATGTCTATTGCTAAAGGGGGAATATCTCCCGAAAAGTCTGGTTTCTAAATAAATCGTTTCAAGATTTATTTTTTATTATAATATATAAATATATATAAAAAATACAAATCTTTTAAAAAAACAATTTTAGGAATGTTTATTAACCCAAACGTTTCGGGAGAAATTCTCCCTTTATCACTGGAGATTTTTTAAATTGATAAAATTTCTCCCGAAATGTTTAGGTTAATAAACGCTCCTTAGATTGTTTTTTAAAAGATTTGTATTTTTTAAAACAATATTGTATATTATTGTAATATCTTTATTCCCTACATATTATTCTTTATGCTTTTTTTATTTTTTTAGATTTGACTAATTTTCCGGCTTGATTTATACTTTAATGGGGGTTGTAGAGAGAGCAATGGTAGAAAATTAGATAAATAGCATTCCAAAAACAGACAGCACAAGATAAATGAACTTCTCTTTTGTATAGGAATCTTTACATTTCTTCTTCTCTTGTATCAGGCAACTCGAAATTCTCTCTTTTCAATTCAATTAAAAAAATAAGGCATTAAAGTTTTATTAAAAAAAAAAATTAGATCAACGTTAAAATAATCAAACTGTATATACCTAATATATCGAGCTTTCAAATTATAGGTCTAAACCACTATAATTCAAGCAACTGAAACTCTAAAAGGGGCCAGTAAAAATATCAAAACAATAATTTCTGATGAAATTATAAACTAAATTCACATTTCGAAGAAGTAAATGTTCGAAATAAAATGGTTAAATAGATAGTATAGGGTGTTTATAAATTGATGCGAAATATTTTAAAGGGTGATTTTTGGCAAAAATTAAGGGAGGTCTATCATATATTTTTTGTTAAAAACCCCTTCCCTTACAAGTTACAGCCCTCTAAAGTTAGAGGGCTGTAACTTAGAGGAAGGGGTTTTGAACTAAAAATATATGAATGACACCCCTTAATTTTTGCCAAAAATCACCCTTTAAAATATTTCGCATCAATTTAGAAACACCTTGTATATAATTTCTAAAATTTTCATAATTTGTTCAAAAGTAGATAATTTTTTGCCTTCTCATTTAGTTTCATTCAAATTTGAGACTCGTATTAGTTATTTAAAAATGAAACTTTAATTAACCCCAAATTTTGAGAAAAAATATTTTACAAGTAGAATATAAGAGTCTAAATATTAATAGAATGGTAATGAACTAAAAAACTTCAAAGATCAAGATCATCTATTAAGGCAAGAATAGATTAGCTCAGTTAGAAAAGTATCATACTAAAAATTAGAGAAGAATAAACAAGGAGGCTTTAAACAACAATCTCAAATCTAAATACAGTGAAACCCCTCAAATCCGAACGCAAAAAAGAGAAACTTATTTATTTAGTCATCAAACAATTATGTATATATTCTACGTGTAAATCTTTTGGGACACTCAGTACATCTATAAGGTTTCTCTCCTGTATGTATCCTTAAATGCGTTGTGAGAGCAGATTTCTCTGAGAAGCGTTTTTCACAATGCGGATTACCCAATTATAACCTTATTTTAAAAAATTAGTTGAAAAATTAACTAAAGAAGTACAGTTAGCATACCTAACAAAGTCTAAATGTTTCCACATACTTATATCATCCATGATGGAAAAACAGTAAAAGTTAGTTATTGAAATTCCTCAGGTTAATCACTTTTCAAAAACAATGAAATAATAATAGAAACACCTAAAATATCACTTAATCTTTCACTTTATATCAGTAATCTTCAATTGTCGAAGCTGCTTTCGGCTAATCCGAACAGGCTACAACCCCAATTAGTTCGGATATGAGGGGTTTCACTGTAGCAGGTTCCAGAAGATGTTTTATACAGCTCTTATTGTCTTTAAGATGTTTAGAAAATGTCTAGAAGATATCTTCTAGAGCAGAGATTCTCAACCTTTTCCTTCCAATGAACCCCTTCTGGAATTTTGTAAGAATGCCATTCCTCCTTTCCAGAAAAAAAGTTTATTTTACATAATATTCTTTTAATATTGAAAATATCCATGTTTTAATTTAGAGATAAAGATAAGTAGGTAGCTAATATATATCCCCTGTTATACAGTCGGACTAGAACATGTTTTCTAGACACTAGGAGATCTTCTAGACATCTTAAAGACATCTCAAAGACAATAAGAGCTGAAGAAGACATCTTCTAGAGCGAATGTGCTATCTGGGTCTAATGAAAAAATTGAAGTTTTTTTTCCAATTCTTCCAATACTTTATTTGAAACTTTCGAAATTTGTACGCAGATTAATTTCCCTTTGAAGTACTAAAATTCCCCTTTCGGGAATTCCACTACAGTGGAGAACCAATGTTCTAGACCTAATATGCTATCAGTAAATAAATAAGTAAAGACACAATTTTTAATTTATTCCTTAGAATAATTTTAATAAAATAATTTTGAAAAGTAACATCTAAATAGGAATTTCGTCTAATGATGATTAAAGTGAACAAGAAAGAAAGATATTGATACTTAGTAATCCGTCGGCGTTTATTTTTTCCATTACTAAAAGTTCGATCAACTCTATTTGCCGAAGAAACGTTAAACCCTTTTTTGAAAATTGGTCTTGATATCGACCATGGAGGACCTCGCCCTTCCTTTCCAAGCTAGAGAGGGTGATAAAAAACGTTTCGTAGATGCAATGGTACGTTGAGCCCATTCTAAGGCCTCGTATGATATCCAGCCGAGAAATCGCATGTGACAGGTGCTTTACGCCCCACTCAAATAGTAGTTGACAATATTGTAGAAGCCCCAATATTTCACGAAACACCCATGACTTGTCCAAAATGTGGCATATTATTTTTAAGAAAAAAAATTAAATTCAACAAATAAATTAATAAGAATTCAAAAATCAAATAAAATGCACTAAAAGGTATAAAATAATTAACTAATTTAGTTACAACTAAACGATCAAATTGTTATATGAAATCACTTTTTGAAGTCGGTTCCAAAAATGCTTATATACTTTGTTTGGCACTGACTTCAAAAAGTAATTTCATGTAACAATTTCATCGTTTAGTTGTAACTAAATTAGATAATTATTTTATATCTTTTAGTGCATTTTATTTGATTTTTGTGTTCTTATTATTTTATTTGTTGGATTTAATTTTTTTGAAGTCGGTTTTTTTTTCTTAAAAATAATTTTTAAATTTCTCTTTTTAGTGATGTTAAGTAATACCTTGCATGCATCTCGAAAGAGAAAGATTCGAGCAAAGGAATCAGAAATTTATAATAAAATTCAATTCATAAATACAGAAATTATCTCGAAACGTTAGCGGGTATTAAATGAACATTTTAAGATTTTATTTTATAAATGATTTTATATTTATTATAATTTTGATTATTTGCACATAAGAATTGGATATTTCCGTTATTTTGTCAATGATCATATCATCAGAACTTGACCAAATTAATCTGGGACCACCCCTAAAGTATCCCCTTTCCAACAAAAAAAGAATCATCGAAATCGGTCCATAAACAAAGAAGTTATGTGTAAACATACATAACAAAAAAAAAACAAATACCAATGAAATTTAAACGGGATCAATCGGGAACTAGAATGAACCCAATGCAAAAAAATCATCAAAATCGGTTCACAATTGGCCAAGAAATCGAATAACATAGATACAAAAAAAAAAAAACATTCAGTCGAATTGATATAACCTCTTCCTTTTTTGAAGTCGGTTAAAAAGGACGAATTAAATATTGTAGCGCTATCTAGGCAAAAACATTCATATTAAAAGTGGAACTAGCGAATCAACATAATTATCTGTACATTAAATATTAATGCTTATCTTAAGTTTTTCATAGCTTCTTTATTTTAGTGTTTTTGGATTAGGTAAACATACATTATAGAAATTAAATTAAGCTAATCTTCTGGTTGAATGTGAAATTTAAACTCGCAATTTTACTGCTGTAAATTATTGAAGAGAAAAAGCAACCACTCACTTAATTGGTTTATAAAACAGAAAAATATCATCATTATAAAAATATTTTTTTTAATCTCCCTGCTTATTTCCGAGAGTAGCAGGTTTAAAAAAATAAATCTCCCAGAAAACATAAATATGAAAGAATAAGCCAAGTTCTCATATGTTACTAGGTTCGGTTAACAAAAGAAAGGAGATCTAAAATAAATAGAGACAAGATTCGTGTCAATTCCAAAAATGAAAAATGAGATCTGGAAAGATCTGATAAAAATTCATGATTATCATCAACTTTTCAGACTTATACTAAGCAAAGTTTTTTCAGTTCAGTAATATATATGCAAACGACTAGTACAGTCACCACTCACCACCAGAGGTCTATACTGTAGATCAGTGTCAAGTTAGGAACATATTTGAAAGGGAAGTGTCACTTTCAACAACTTGTAATTTACTTATCCCTTTCAGGTTAGTTTCTTTATTATAATAATTATCTTTATTATATTGTTTGTAATATAAATATGTATATATCGCATTACCCCTTTCAGCTATAATAAAATCTGTTGTCAAAAAGAATTTAGAAATTAAATTGCAAGTTGTTTGTCTCTTGGTGTGAACATAACAAGTGACACTTCCCTTTCAAATATGTTCCTAACTTAACACTAATCTACAATAGAGACCTCTGGTGGTGGGTGCTGACTGTACTATTCATTTGCATATATCTATCTATTTTTTAGATATTCAAACTTGTCAAGTGCATGGCTGAAAAGTTGAATTTTTTTCAGATATAAAGTTCTACATCTTATTTTTTTCAAAGGTGTTAAATAAAAACAAATGATTCTTTTTCAGCAATTTTTAATTCAAATGGTGGATTAAATTAATCCAAATATTTCGGAAACTTCACAGTATTCCTTCTTCAGTGGACCTCCACCCAAATCACCGTATCTGCTATGACTCCGAAATTTGAATACAGAACTAAATAATGTGACCTTAAAATAACGCACTGTGAGATGCCTATTTGCCTCTGTATTCAAATTTTGGAGACGGAGCAGATACGGTGATTTGGCTGGAAGTCCACTGAAGAAGGAAAACTGTAAAGTTTTCGAAATATTTTGATTACTTTAAACCACCATGTAAATTAAAAATTACTGAAAAAGAAACTTTTGTTTTTATTTAACACCTATGAAAATCCTCAGCATTTTCATCGTCTCTTAAGGTAATTCTTTCACAAATGCAAAAGTTCAAGAAGTCTTCGAAACTTGGAATATAAATCATTAAAAGCATAATAAACACACATTGTTAAAATTTGAAGACGATTTACTACATCAAACATGAAATAATTGAAATTTTTGTGCATATGGATAGCATGGGAAAGGGTGGGAAAATGTTCATTATTTTATATTTTTTCATTGAAGGACTTTCTCTATCTTGATGAACAATTAATATTTGTTAGAATAATATATTCGGGGTAAAAAAAATTGAAGTTATTTACATTGTAGTTTTGATAAAAAATAAAAAAACAACATACTTGGGCGATAATTTTTAGTGGAGGATATATAAGAACAGTCGCTTGGAAACAATCTGCCAATGTTGTAACAAGTAATATGGCGGAATAAAAGAAAAGGGCACGAAAATATAAAATAATTAAAAATTTTAAACAAAATACTTAGAAACTTTAGTGGATAATAATTATTGTCATAAAATAACATGAAAAAATAGTGTGACGTACAGTCACGTTAAAAAACATAACCTAAAATCTTTAGTACCGTTCGTTATGTATAGAGTGGTTACGAGGCTAAAACTTTTTGTGTGGATTGTAACTTAAGTTATTTTTTTCATTTTGAGATTGACATGAAACTTTAGACAGTTTAAGATCTTTCTTTTATTAGTCGAATATAGTAGCATAAGAGAACATTTGGGGGGTCGGCTAGGGGTTATCGTGTCAGTCTGATAGCCAAGTGGACCCGGGTTCGAATCTGACTTTAGGCAGATAAAATCTGACCCCGGGGCTAGAGACAAACTTTAAAAAATAAATAGTATCGTAAATTGGCTTATGACTAGAAATGCCGAAAAGCCATAAAAAAAGAGAACATTTATTTTTTATTTCTTAAAAAATTATTTTTTTCTCACTTTTCTCTGCGTTTTGTATAAATATATTCAATTTAGATAATAAAAATGGAATGATAATAATATAATATACCAGGAATAAGTAATTGAAATGAACAAAATAAAAAAACGAATTGAAATTAATGCGTTGCGTTTGGAAAAATTCTATTCATTTTCAGTAGTGAAATAGAATGATGTGATTAATAAATCAGTGTCACATGCATAGCAGCTGAACTCCTGAATAGAGCCAAACGAGCCCAGTCAATCTTTTTTAAATAGAAAACATCATTTGGGACACGAAATGAACGAATTTCTTCGCCTCGAATTTTTCCACCCTTGTCTTTTTTATCATTGTCTATTTCCCTCTAGTTATAGAATAGTTTAATTTGAATGTACTAATGTCAATTCTTTTTTACTTTACGGGAAGAATTATATTAAATTGAAAGTTTTTGCCGAGAGTAGCAGAATTTTTATATATTGAAGGAGACAATAAAAGAGTGTGTCTTCTGCTGGAATTATAAATTTTATTTATTTATAACGAGACTATAGTTTCGTTATAAATAAATAAAATTTATAATTCCAGCAGAAGATACACTCTTTTATTGTCTCCTTCAAGAAGAATTATAATCATATACAAAAAATGGGATTACTTCTCAAAAGAAAGGTTTTCTTTGAAAAAATTCTAAGATTATTATTATTATTTCTTTCTATCCCAGTGACTTTTTATTTTTGTTGTTTGTTTTATTTATTTATTTTTTTTACTTATATTTATTATTTTGTCCCAGTGAACGCAATTATGATTGCTATTTTTTACTTTATCCATAGCGTAGCATGGGTAAAGTATTGTAATCGGTCTCTCGGCAAGCGCGACTTCAAAGTGTCCTCAGGTAAAGACTTCGGAACCCATGGCCTCAACATAAGTCACAAATTGTAGTATTCATTTAGTTTGAATTTTAGCACGTGACGGTTTTGCCAAAAAGTACATGGGGTCTCGTCGAGAGGCCAAAAAGTGCGATTTTTTCATTTAGTCTGTGCAGATGGATGTTATAGATTTTTTACCCAGGTACTAACACACTGTCCGGGCGAGCCCTCTGATAATGCAATATAAAAATATTCTACTAATATCAAAGAATTTAAGACCTTAAAAACTAAATTCTTTTGAAGTGATAACTTCTTTTGGCGCGCCATGCACACTTTTTATTTTACTTGGCAGTAAATGGGATTGAGCCGTCATGCGTCACATCACGCATCACTGTTGAGCTTTGGTCTAGTACCAGTTCAATCATTGACGGAAAATATATTAATTATTCCTTTTCAAAAAATAATAAAATTATTAAAATTTATATTTTTATAAAAAAAAATTTGAGTAAACTTTTAATTATTTTTGGGGATTGTTAAATATAGGTATATTTATGTTATGTTATTTTTAAATATTATATTTAATGTTTAGATTTTTTTTTAGTTTTTTTTTTTATTTAGGATTTTGGACTAAGTATTTCTATTTTTTGGTTTAGCTCTAAGTTACTTAAAAAATTTATTTTTTTATAAAAATATAAATTTTAATAATTTTAGAATATTAGTATTATAAATACCATATAAGTTATCACCTTTGTCGTGTGGTCTTAAGCACAGACCCAAATTTTTATTAATTATTTTTATTAAAAACGTTGTTTTTTTTTCATTCGAAAAGACGCAAGTATAATTAAAATTTAAATATAAAGAATATCCCAAATGAGTCAAAGCTCTATATTCATTATTTCGAAAGTATTGGTCAAAGAGCTTAGCTAGAAAACCATTAACTCAGACACACATAGGGAACAAAAAAATCAAACATTTTTGGTCTCAGGGGAAATGTTAAAATCGGAGCAATTCTCCCAAACGCAAAAGCCCTGCCAGAGAGGACAGATGAGCTACGATATTTCACCATAAAGGCTCCGTTTTATTACCATCATTGGTATATGGAACCCTGAAAATAAATAAATTTGTAATTGCTTAATAATATAATAATGTGAATGTCAAAACAATGTTAGTAAGATATTAAATATTTAAGTACTATTGCACGCCGCCCCTGCTTTTTCCGTGAATGAAATTATCCCAACAATCGATATCATTATTGCTTATAATATATTTCCATAATATAATTATAAGAGCATGTTAGGTAATTTCAGATTAATTTGATTATCATCTCCCCATAGGCTCCTTATTTAGTTAACTTGGCTTTCAACAGTTAAGATTGCCCCGTCACAATATTCATAAGGGCAAATTATTAATTAACAACAGGCCGTCAGATGGGGTTGAAAGATTTTTAAGAATAAGTAAATACAGGGTGGGGCATAAATATCTACCACATTTTGAAGAGGTATAAAAAAATAAAAAATATTTACTAGAAAAAACTGAATAAGTATATTTTTGAAAAGAACATAATTTTTTTTACTGTGTTTTAAACATTATATCATGCAAAAAGGGGGGTCAAAAATGAAAATTCTAGCCCTTTTGACCAAACTCAACCAAATTTTATATACATATTCTGAGGGTGGTAAGGGCTAGAATTTTCATTTTTGACCCTCCCCTCCATTTTTGGTGGTTAGTTTTTGCATTACCACCAAATTCAATCAAATTTTGTATTCTGTATGCCCCGAGGGCTAGGAATGCAAAAACTAACCACTCAAAATGAAGGGGAGGGTCAAAAATGAAAATTAAACCCCTTTCGACCAAACTACATTTACAAAATTTGGTTGAATTTGGTCGAAAGTGCTACAATTTCATTTTTGATCCTCCCCCCCCCCCATCCATTTTGGGTGGTTCGTTTTTCATTTCTAGCCTTCTGGGGGTCCACTGGATATGTATACAAAATTTGCTTGAGTTTGGTGGTAAGGGCTAGAATTGCAAAAACTAACCACCCAAAATGGAGGGAGGGGGGGTCAAAATGAAAATTCTAGCCCTTTCGACCAAACTCAACTAAATTTTGTATACATATTCTGTGAACCACCAGAAGGCTAGAAATGCAAAACTAACCTCCCAAAATGGGGGGAGGGGGGGGATCTAAAATGAAATTTTAGTCCTTTAGACCAAACTAAACCAAACTTTGTAGGTATACATAGTTTTGAAAGGGCTAGAATTTTCATTTTTGTCCCTCCCCTCCATTTTGGGTGGTTAGATTTTAAATTTCTAGCCTTTTGGGGGGCCACAGAATATGTATATAAAATTTGGTTGAGTTTGGTTGAAAGGGCTATAATTTTCATTTTTGACCCCCCCCCCTTTTTTTTGTATGATATAATGTTTAAAACACATTAAAAGAAAAAATATTTTATGTTCTTTTCAAAAATATATTCAGTTTTTTTCTAATAAAATTTTTTCACTTTTTTATACCTCTTCAAAATGTGGAAGATCTTTATGCCCCACCCTGTATAAAGTATCGTATCACTCTTATGCAAGCCAAAACCATGAATGTGAACATTTTCTGATGTCATTATTGAAATTTTCCTTTGACATACTTTCTATGCCAGAGACATGAATGTGAAAGGAAAATTAAATGATCCTCAAACTTGAGGTCAAAATATAATGTAATTAAATATTGTTATAATGAAAATTTTTCAAATAGCAAATACTTAAAAAAAAGGGTTTTTAAACATATTTGTGGGTTTGGAATAGGGGAGGGGCGGGGCGGGGGGGGGTGGGCGATAAAGGTCCATTTTCTTAAGATGTTCAAAAAGATCATCATTGTTGAAGATATACTTATGTGCACAGAATAAACGCATCTACTTTAATAATTAAATATTTCCTATATCATCTGATCATATATGTAAATAAAAGTAGCAGTATGTAAATATAATAAAAGAGTGGCGTAACAATAAAATTATGTAAAATATAGTTATCTAGAATTTTAATCATTGTACTAGTTTAAAAAAATATTTTATTTAGTAATTACACCATGATTATAAATCAAAAATTTTAACTTAGAAATAATAAATTAGAAAAAAATTACAAGAGGCTGTCATCAATTAGATACGAGATGGAATGGATAATTTTTAATTATATATAGAAGGCTTGTTTTTACTCCGTTAGAAACCAAACCCCCCAGCCAAAATTAGCAATACAGATTAAGTAGCTACACTGTAAAGTAAACACCTCCCAAATTATGTATAACGCTAAAAATTTCACTCAAAAACAACCCGTCCGACATATAATTAAAATAATCCATTCCATCTCCGATCTAATAGATGACAACCTATTGGGATTTTTTTTAATTTAAAATCTATTTCTATAAGTAATTTGAAATCTTAAATACGAACAATAATTTAAAGAATAGAATAATATACAAATCTACAATATGTTTCTATGGTATATACTATATACTACTATCTGATAACCGGGCCTTCGGCCCGTCGCTCACCTACCCCTGGCGGGGAGCGTTTCGTTTATACCAATTTAATAATTGAAATTTAAAATGATACTGTAACTATTGAAAGAATGTGCTAAATGAAATTGATTCAACACTAAGGAAAGATTTATTTAACACATTGGCTAAGCACGATCACTATCTGACCAATCAGAATCATTCTAATAATTTAACGCTTTGCTCACTGGCCAATCAGATCGTTTGGATCATACAAACATATATACATACTTTTCCATTTTATATATGTATATAGATATAGATATATAAAGCGCTTATGCTGTCTCTCTCGAGCCACTCATTTAAAATTCTCAAATAGTTTATGTCAAATTTATTAAAATTATAAAATTTAAATTATTATTTTAAAACCCACGAGTGTTCACGATCAAAAAATCAAGAAGCCTCCTGGACAGCAAAATACCAGCCAAAGGCGGGCTTCGTAGTTGGTCATTGAATAATTGCGATATTCTTCCAAATAGCTTTAAGCATGTAAAATTTTAAAGTTAACAATAAATTCGTGTTTATGATGAGTAAAAAAATAATTGTGGGTTGAATATTATATGGAAAAAATTATTAGCCGCTGTTTTGTTTAATGAAATTTAATTTATTTATTAATACCTATGAATTTGTAAATAGTTAATTATGTAAATATTGATAGCAATTATCTCGCTTTAGGAGTTGAATGCCATACGCCAGATATTGAATATATGATGAGGTTGTTTTATGAGATAAATAGAGGTGTTCGATTAGATATAATTTAAAGATCTACATATTTCTAGGCATTAAAAAAATAAATAAACAAAAAAATGCATTTTAAATTCATCTTAGTTTGAAATTAATGTCCGATATATAAATAAAGTTGAAATAAAACAAAAAAATGATTATAACATTGAGTTAAAGTAAAGATGATATTATTTACTGCATTGTTGACCCTGAAGTTCTAGTTAGAAAGCCTAAAATTTAATGAGTTCTCTGAAATGAAAATAAAAATATTTTAGCACCAGAAGGAACTTTTTCTAAGACTGCAACATTACATTACAACTCTGTAACATTATCTATTTTTAAAATAAATATTTATTTGTTTATAGTGGCTTTTTTTCTTTTTTAAAGCAACTATTTTTTAATATTCCAATGATAAAGGGGAAATTTTTCCCAAAAAGCTTAGATTTCAAATAAATATTTTGAGATTGTTGGTTATTTGGTTATTTTTGTCATCAAGTGATTTTGAATGAAAATAACTAATAACCAAATAACTATAATGGGGGATCGGGTTATTAGAGCGGTTAACGTACAAGTCTGCTAATCAAGTGGACCCGGGTTCGAATCTGACTCGAGGCAGCCGGCTAAAAATCTGATGCCTACATAAAAGACATATAATTTAATAATAGTATAGTAAATTGGCTAATGGCTAGAAGGGCCGAAAAGCCAAAAAAAGAAAATACTATATAACTAGCTCTTCCTTCGGCACGCCTTCTGCACCTAGGCACTCCAGGCGGGTTGCCCTGGCGGGCAACGTCTCGAGACGGCCAAAAGTTTTTTTTAATATTTATTTAACGCATATTTCAAACTATAACCTATGGTGTGATGTACATTATAAATAAAACTTTTACTACATCCAATGCGAACCATAGATAAAGTATTGGATAAGGTTTTCCGCCAAGTGCGACTTTCAACGACTGGACTCGCCTAACTCATACGCAGCTTTCATTCTTCTCCGCCAAATTGGTTGCCTAAATACAGGCGCACCAACCCTAAGCACGAACACTATCTGACCAATCAGAATCGTTCTAATAATTTAATTAACACTTTGCCATTGGCTATTCACTGGCCAATCAGATAGTTTGGATCATACAAACATATATACATACTTTTCCATTTTATATATATATATATATAGATAATAACAAAAAAATGGAGGACATTTTCAATGATTTCTCCTTTTGAATAAATAAGTTGGGAATATGGTAGATGTAAACAATTTTGTTTATATATCGGACTTAATAAAGCGGGGAGGAAATCTAGACAGTAGATTTAATCCTTTTTTTCTGAATGAGAAACATATTTTTCTACAAACATATATATATAGTTAAATTAATTACATCCCCTCATTGTTCCTGTAAGTTATCGTCCGTGGTTTTTGTTGCTTTTTTGTGGACTCCAATTGTGGAAGGGAACAATAGCTGCATTGGGGACAAGTGTATCTTGCCCGGCTGGTGTTTGTTGAATCCTCTGACAGGTTATTATTTTTCGTTTTTATGAATGTAATTAGAGTTACAGCGTGTTGGTGGCGTAGGGGGACGTTAACGGTTAACGTTACAGTCACCCCATCCAATGTCAAAGAGCTTGCGTACAGATAATAAGGGATCCGTGGGTTAATGAACAATGGTATTTAGAAAATATTTTGATCAACTATGTAGTAGTGCAAGATAGATTAGTGGATTATTTGTAACATGAGAGAAAAAGCTCAATTTATTTTCCCACTCATTCTTTGAATTAGGTACATTTTTATCTTTTATTAAAAAAATATATATATATTTGCTTCGGGGTTCGGGACTGTTTATCATTTTTAGCATTAAATCATTGATGTATTAAATATTTATTCCCGAAATTTGAAGTTGATCGTCTGTCCCATTAAAGAGAAATAAATTATTGAAAATTGTCCGTTTAACATGGAAGTATAAATGGACCGAGCTTTTAAAAGGGCTATAATTTCTATACAAATTATAGCATTTTCAACAAATGTATACAGATCAATAATTTAACTTTTATGAATCGAATGATACATTTTTCAATAGATTTGACAGTCTAGTTAATTAGTTATTCATAAATGTAAAAAATAAAAAGTTATTTGCAGCCAATAGAATATAACAAAACCAGTAGTGTAGAATTCAAATTCTGGAAATCGATTTTGTGTTAAATAAACGTTTTTATAATGAGAAAAAATTGATCTCAATATATTTTTTATTAATATCAAAACAAAGATTTTTATTCGAAATGAACCTCATTATTAACAATTTGTTATTAAAAAATTTAGTAAGCAGACGTTGCCACTCTGCAGAAATACAAAAGATTTTTTCGAAGATCAACCAGATTGATAAGTTGTTCCGAACTCTCTTAAGATATCCCTACTTTATTTTTTCTTAAATAGATCGGAAATTTTCAATATTTTAGGGTCCTGTTCAAAAATAAAAAAGGGCCCAAATACGGTGGATCAGTAACAGTTCGTCTGTCAGAGAATTTCTAGTTCATAAATTAAATAATATACAAAAATGAAATTTACAATTTATGTGTAGTAATTTCTCTCGAAATCAAAAATTGTATTAAAATTTTTATCGAATTTTGTGAAGAGTCAAATTTTTTATGGGGTTTAAAATAAAAAAAATTCTTTTTTCTTATGCGGTGTGAGGTATATCCCTGAAAAGATCTTCTAAAGTAAAATTATGTGACATTTTTACTTTACCATACAGGTATGGTAATCGTGCATCTTTCTTTTCGAAATATCTTAAAAACGGCTGAAACTATTTTGATTAAAAAAATTGAGCAATACCATGGCATTTTGCTCTATAAAAAATCTTTAATAAGTAAACATCGAAAAAATTATATTTTTTGAGATAATAATTGTTTTGTTAAAATGTCTGTTAGTGTGTTATTTTGTTATTCTGTTAGTCTGTGCGTTAATAAATTTTTGTGGAAGAACTAGCTCAAAAACTAGTGTTAATAACGAAACCAAATTTCACACCTAGTTTTGGTCTATTGAGATTAAGAGCTGATTAGATTTTGGTGCATACTGACCCAAAATTAATGGGGGTGTAGGGGGGTTAAAAATTAAAAATCTAAGTCGTTTGAGAAAACTCAACCAAATTTTGTATACATAATCAGTGGACGCCCAGAAGTCTAAAAATGCAAAAACTAACCGAAAAAATGAGGCGGGGAGGGGGGGTCAAAAAATGAAAATCTTGGCCATTTACCAAACTCAGCCAAATTTTGTATACATAATCAGTGGGACACCAGAAGTATAACCAGACTGACCATGGCAATACTCTCCAATTATATTCTATAGAATATAAATGTGAAAATAAAAATTCAAAAACTCCCCCCCCTACATGATTATAAATAATTAGGTTATATGGTAATCAGGTTATATGGTAAAGTCAATTCCATACAGGGTATGGTCAGGTATTCTAATCGTGCATAAAAAAAGTTTTTTTCTTCTTTTTTTCAAAATATCTAAAAAACGGCTGAAACTATTTTGATTAAAAGAATTGAGCGAAACCATGGCATTTCGATCTCCAAAAAAGCTCTAATAAGTGAACATCGAAAAAATTATATTTTTCGAGATAATAATTGATTTGTCAAAATGTCTCATAGTTAGATTGTCCCTTAGTCTGTGCGTTTCCAAATTTTTGTGGACGAGCTCGCTCAAAAAATAGTGTGAATATTGAAACCAAATTTCACACGAAGGTTTGGTCCATTGAGATTAAGAGCTGATTAGATTTTGGTGCATATCGATCCAAAATTAAGGGGGTGGGGGGGTCAAAAAATGAAAATCTAGGCCATTTGAGCAAACTCAACCAAATTTTGTATACATAATCAATGGGACCCCAGAAGTCTAAAAATGCAAAAACTAACAGCCCAAAATGGGTTGGGGGGGGGGTGTATGGTCAAAAAATGAAAATCTAGGCTCTTGTACCAAACTTAACCAAATTTTGTATACATAATCAGTGGGACCCCAGGAGTCTAAAAGTTCAAAAACTAACCCCCTCTCAGACATGATTATAAAAAATTTTATTAAATATAAGTGAGGGGCCAGTTTGTATGGTAATGTCAAGTGGATGGCCACATCAGAACACGTCAGCTTATTTTTAATGATTTTTACACTTGAAAGCGAAAAAAACCATCAGAATCCAAAATAGATATTTTTTCATTTCATTTTGCAACCATAAACACTTTTCATAAAATAGATTAGATAAATAAAACAATTATTCATGCTAATTTAATATACATGTAGGTAAATTTATTTATTTATTTATTCACCATTGAGAGCATTTTGTTTAAATAACAATAGAGATTTGGAAATATGTTAAAATATTATTAAATAGATAGTTAAATACCTTGAATATTAATTGAGATGTTTCCTCGGCAGCGCCCACGGCACAACTGAATTTAAATTAAATATTTTTTTCCAATATCTTGGCTTTATCGCTCTATGCATATTCTTATGGCAAGCACCTAATACGAAATTTTACTTCAGTTGTTTTATAATTTTAATACTATCTCAGAAAAAAAAATGAATAAAATATTATCTAATCTTTGTCTTTGGAAATTATTATTTATTTTTATCGGAAACTAATTTTATAAACTTTCCAAAAAATTGAAAACAATTCTGTTGTCAAAAAATTCTCAATTTTTAGTTAGTGTTGATTTGTACTTATCTTATTCTCCAGAGATAATTTCAAATATTTTTTAAAGAAATTAAATTTTAAAATTATATTATTATTATTATATTAAAACAAAAACTAACAAATACAATAGGGCGGTCCTTATTTTTTGGTATTTTCGAATTTTTTTGCGGACAAGGGCTCATATGGTTCGAAATATTTGCAAAAAATTGTAGTTTTTCCTTCATAAAATGAAAACCACTGATCCTAGAAACTTGATTTCTATCTCATTCTCTAGGAAATTTTGTTGACTTGAACGTTTTCTTGATTACTTTTTTGTTAAAAGTCTTAGATATTTAAATATCGAGCAATTTCCATGACGAAATTTTCTTAGCAAACCTCAGATTCGGATTCAGCACACCCAAAAACATAAAAGGTCGAAAAAATTACAACTACTCAAAACTTTCCGGGTAAAAACACAATTTAAATGGATTATTTGTTTTAATAAAAAAATTTGCACTAAATATTTCGCTTTGTGGATTGACCCCCCCCCCCATGAAAATTTTCTGGCTACCCCACTGTGTACAATTGTACGTTCACATATATATTTATGTAATTAATTATTATGTTCGTTATTTAAATAATCAACGAATAAATTTAACTGTTCAATTTGAAGTGTAAAACCTGTATATAAATTATTTTAGGAAAAAATAAGCTGACGTGTTCTGAAGTGGCCATCCACTTGTCTTTACCATACAACCTGGCCCCTCACTTATATTTAATATTTAATAAAATTGTTTATAATCATGTAGGGGAGGGGGGTTAGTTTTTCCATTTTTACACTTCTGGGGGGCCAATGATTATGTATCCAAAATTTGGTTGAGTTTGGTACAAGAGCCTATATTTTCATTTTTGACCCTACACAGCCCCCCCCATTTTGGGCGGTTAGTTTTTGCATTTTTAGACTTCTGGGATCCCACTGTTCATGTATACAAAATTTGGTTGAGTTTGCTCAAATGGCCTAGATTTTTAATTTTTAACACCCCCTCCACCCCCTTAATTTTGCCTCGATATGCACCAAAATCTAATCACCTCTTAATCTCAATAGACAAGAACTACGTGTGAAATTTGGTTTTGATATTCACACTAGTTTTTGAGCTAGCTCGTCCACAAAAATTTGGTAACGCACAGACTAACAGACATTTTGACAAAACAATTATTATCTCAAAAAATATAATTTTTTCGATGTTCACTTATTAGAGCTTTTTTATAGAGCGAAATGCCCTGGTTTCGCTCAATTTTTCAAATCAAAACAGTTTAAGCCGTTTTTTAGATATTTTGAAAAAAAGAAGGAAAAAAAACACTTTTTTCATGCACGATTACAATACTTGACCATACACTGTATGGTAAAATAAAAATAATAATGCTGGAGAACTATAAAAGAACCCTTTCCGGATATATGTCTATTGAACTGTTTTCTTTATTTTGACCTAAATAACCACCCCTTGAATTATCTCCGCGCATTACAGATACACCCTGTATTGATATATGAATTTCGTTTCTGTCAATAACTCTTGTAGGATAAGAGTTGTTCGTGTTATTTATTTGAATACATTTCTAAATTGAGTAGATATTGTTGATTTAATCGTTGTCACGTCAGGCTCAATTTAATTCGACAATTCATATGCTACTGTACTGTTAAAAGTTTCTCTTTTAAATAAAGGGATTGGAACAAAAGGATTTCATTCGTATCGGATGCTCCGACGTGGACAAGATAACATTTACTTTTATATATTGTATAAATTTATTCATCATTAAGAATGAAAAAAATATATATATATTTAAACTGATGAATAGATAGAAAAATTGAGTATAAAAAACTTCTCAAATTAGCATTTATTTGTTTTTTGACTGTCTGTTTGATAAAAGTTAATTAAAATGTTAATTAATGAATGAGTGAAGAAAAACGGCATTAGAAGAACTTTTCTGTCAAGTTAAAAATCCACTAAACTATCTTGGATTAATAGTCATCAAATTTTTTTATCATTATTTTAATGATGTTGAAATAATGCCAGAAGGAGTTACACCAAAAAAGTTGCTTCAGCCCTGAATTCTACCCTCTATTCTGAAAACTGAAAAGAAGAAGAGGAATATAATTGAAAAAATTTCGTTTTGCCGAGAGTAGCAGAGATTTTGAATAAAACATGAATTAGACGTGATTGGCTCAGTTAACCTATAATCGGAGTGGGTGCTCATACTTGAGAACTTAGACCATGTAAAATAGAGACACGCCTCTGCTACTCTCCACACAGAGTGAAGTGAGGCCAACATCGCCTACAGATGACGTCACGTTCTCGAATAAATATTTTGGTAATATTAATTTCATATTAATTTGAGATTATTGGAATCCAAAATAAATAATCTAAACTACGATAAATTTATCTCAATGTATAATAATTCCTATAGTGGTCATGCTATTTCTGGGTGTTCCTACCTACAGATGACGTCACATTCTTTAGTTGATGTTTCCTCACCAAATCGACACCAGGGCGTATCTATATATTTCATGGTCTAAGCTTGAGAACGATAGCAGTATAAGTCGATAAAGTCGAATTTATATTGAATTTATTTGTTTCAATAAATAATTATCTACTCTTATTAAATGAGCTAAAATTGTTTGTATATATATATTTGTTTATATATTTATATATATATATATATATATTTGTATCATTGTTCTATTTTGAAAACGGCTTTACCGATTTTGATGAAACAAATTCTATTAACAAGTTTTGAGGATGAGAAAGCGATCTGGCTAGGTCTGGACCTCGACAAATTTAATCTTAATTGATCTTTTCTTAATTAAAGTAATTATTGACAGATGAAAATCTCAATAAAAAAGTTTGTTTACATTTTTTTCAATTATGTTTTATTTTTAATTGTTTTTTTAATTTTAAAACCCACTAATAGGTTATAGCAAATATTAATATATTATATTAAAATTACGAATTTTTTGTTTGTTTTTAATTAACAGGTGTCTAAATCATAACAAAATAGGTGTGTTTACAAATAAAGTGGTTCAAGTGGCTTTTTTATATAACTTGGAAACAAATCTTATTTAATTTTATGTTTTTATTTCAGATCCTATACGATTATTTTTTTTATTATTTATTTTTTATAATGTTTATCAATATGAACGAATGTGGACAAATTGGTGTACGAGTAAACAAATATACACATAATATATATGTGGACCATTAGAAAGCTAGAAATGCAAAAACTGGGTCCGGGGTGGGGTGGATGTGGGAGGTGCAGGAGGTGGGGTGCAGTTTTGGGGATCCGGGGGTGGGAGGTGCCATTGAGGTGGGGTGGGGTGGGGCGGAGTGGGGGTGCATTGGTGGTGGCGAGGTGTGTGGTTTCGGGGGTGGGGGCAGGGGTTACCGTGCATCGCTCGGTGGCTCCAGGTACTAATTAATTATGTGTGATTTAAATAAAAATTCAAATTTTAATTAAATATATAATTTATTTACATGAGATTATAGTTTATACTCCAGGCAGGTACATTGGTATAAAAGGTCGATGTGTTCAATATTACGACAATTTACTATTACAACAAAACTAATTTACTTACATCCAACTGGGGATTTGAACTAGGAGAAATAACAGATAGAATTCAGTATTTCTAATCAACGACGAAAAGTCAAACCTTTAAAACTTTACTCTCTAACAAATAAATTATATCGATATATTCATTATACGAGAATATAGTTTTATTCGAATGTTTCCTACATTTGATTCAATCCCGAATCAAATGTAGGTAATTTTTGTCAAATATTGAGTGAAAATAATATCTGAACTTATATATTTCTAACTTGAAATAATGATGTTAAATAAATTTGTAATTTTTCTCATTAATATATTAAAGAATAATTGATATATTAACGAAAATTGTTTTGACCGCGCTTTTTTGAAAAAGATATATATCGCGAGACCACTGCGGATGAAGCTATTGGAGTCTGCGGAGTCTTAAGTCTGGACTAAGAGAGAAAAAGATGTGATCCATTTATCTACAATCCAACGTCATCATTATTTCAAGTTAGAAATATATAAGTTCAGATATTATTTTCACTCAATATTTGACAAAAATTACCTACATGTGATTCGAGATTGGGGGAAACATTCGATTAATTAATGGCAAGCATCTAACATACATGCTAATAGATCCGGCGCTCTGGGCTGGGATATTGAATATATAGTATAACATCTTAGATTTCAAATTCATTTGGTGATCCATCATGTGGGCTATACGCAAAATGACGTTGGATTGTAGCTAAATGGATCACATTTTTTCTCTCTTGGTCCAGACTTAAGACTCCGCAGACTCCAATAGCTTCATCCGCAGTAGTCTCGCGATATATATCTTTTTCAAAAAGCGCGGTCAAAAACAATTCTCATTGATATAGCAATTATTCTTTGTTATATTAGTTAGAAAAATTATAAACATTTATTTAAGATCATTATTTCAAGTTAGAAATATATAAGTTCAAATATTATTTTCACTCAATATTTGACAAAGATTCGCGATTGAATCAAATGTAGAAAACATTCGATTGAAATATTAACATGAAATCACTTTTTGAAGTCGGTGCAAAACATATACATTTTATGAATCAAACTTGACTTACTTAGTACGATTGGCGGGTACGCTCGCTTAAATAGTTTGTTTAGCACCGACTTCAAAAAGTGATTACATGTAAATATTTCCTCGTTTAGTTGTTACCAAATTAGATTATTATTTTATATCTTTTAGTGTATTTTATTTTATTTTTGAGTTTTATTATTTTATTTGTTGCATTTAATTATTTTGAAGTCGGTTTTTTTTTTTTTTTATAAAAATTATTTTTATTTTTCTCTTTTAGTGATGTTATTAATAGTGACTTAATATAATACCTTGCATGCATCTCGTAAGAGAAAGGGTCAGGCGAATGAATCAGAAAATGATAATAAAATTAAATTCATAAATATAGAAATTCTCTAGAAACGTTTGGGCAGACTCCAATAGCTTCATCCGCAGTAGTCTCGCGATATATATCTTTTTCAAAAAAGCGCGGTCAAAACAATTCTCGTTAATATATCAATCATTCTTTGATATATTAATGAGAAAAATTATAAATTTATATAGTTTTATGTTGATTTGCATCAGGCAGAGGACAGCCTCATTGATTTCTTCTTATAAACCAACAATTCTGCTACTCTGGGGATAATAAATCTTTTGAAAAAATATATATCAAAAAGAAACTTTGAGAGATGGAATAAACTCGGCTCTAAAGAAATATTATTTATTAATTGTAACAGGAAAGAAGAATTTTTAATTATTAATATCTAAACTGTTTTCATTTCATGGATTAGCTGAAAGGTGATACCACCCCTTCGTAAACCCCATAATCCTCCCCCGAACTTCAGTGCGTGAGTATTATCTGCATTCTAGCTGTAAAGGGCTAATAACAACTGACATGAATTAATTACTTCTATAGTCCGTGGCCCTATAAACAATTTAAAACTGTGACGGCATAAATAGGGCATATTTTATGTGTCAGCGGATCTCGACGAAATTTCCGGCGAGAGTAAATCATTTTTTCCTACCTTCTTTTTTTTCGGAGGATTTATAATTACCATTTATTATTTTCAGCCACCCCATCACCCTTAAAGTTTTTTTTTCTCTATTATATTAAACACGCTATTGAAATAGAAAATGTTAATATATTTAATTATATCTAGATTTTCAAGACTTAAGTTTTAGTTCTTAACTAGCTGCAAGGCCCGCCTTCGGTGGGCCTCTTGCTAGCCAAGGGGCTTCGCCCTCTGGACCCCCCGTCACTTGAAGACTCTCTCTCCTCCATATCCAACCACTCTCCATCCCACCGACCCTCTCCCCAACCCTGGAACTTCTCCCACGCCTCTGATCACTCTCCAACACAGTAAACCTAGCCCCTGGACTCTCTACCCATGGACCCCGCAACCCCTGGACCCCACATTTCACTGGATCAAAACCCTCACCACTGGACTCCACCTCCCAACCCCCACATAGGTATATATATATATATAGGTACAAACGAGGGGTGATCCGCGTTTGGAAGTAGGTGTACACCTCTTTGGAAGTACTTGGAAATATTTGGAAGTACTTGGAAATGTTTGGAAGTACTTGGAAATATTTGGAAGTACTTGGAAATGTTTGAAAGTACTTAGAAATATTTGGAATTACTTGGAAATGTTTGCAAGTACTTAGAAATATTTGGAATTACTTGGAAATGTTTGCAAGTGTTTAGAAATATTTGAAATTACTTGGAAATATTTGTAATTACTTGGAAATATTTGGAATACTTGGAAATATCTGGAAGTACTTGGAAATGATTGCAAGTACTTGGAAATATTTGGAATTACTTGGAAATATTTGGAAGTACTTGGAAATATTTGGAAGTACAAGTGGAAGTAGGTGTACAGCATATTAGGTCTCGGTTCACTCCTCGGGTACCGACATAGGCACAAATCCACCTTAGTGGCCCCCTGGACCCGCACCCCCTGACTCCCAACCCTTGGACCCCGCACCACCTGGATCCCAGCCCCCACCCCTGGGGCGACGGATATACAAACATTGAAACATAGGTACATACAGACACAAAGACAAATGCCCTTTATTAGCCCCCTGGACCCCTCACGCCCTAGATCTCCACCTTTCCCTTAGACCCCTACCTCCCAATACCTTGGGGGACGGACATAGGTAGCTAGAAACAGAGACAGGCACAAATGCCCTTTAGTAGTATGTGATTTGGTTTGATATAAATTTCACTTCATTGAATATTACATTAAATATGTATTTAGCTGCTTGTTTAAAGCAAATGTAATAGAAATTTATTAAAATACAAACTAAGCCCGGTAAAAACTTCTTTTGTTTGAGTTCGCCAGAAAAATTTATAACCAGTGAAGCTAAAATAGTTGGTTTGTGTTTTCTAAACAAAGTTCTCAATAAATATGTGAAATATGTGTGGTGGATATGAATAACTAACCTTCTAAATTTTTATTTAAAATAATTGTTACTGTTGTTAGTCCTGTTGGAATTTTTACAATTATGAAAGTTAGAAATATCCATTCCATTCCGGTCAAACTCGCTTTGTTTGCGTTGGAAGAAACGGCTGTGAAAGGAACAGGCTCTATATGACGTCATCAAGTTTCTCCAATCGCTGCTGCTGGTTAAGACATAGGGAAATAAATACCCGTCGCCACTCAATGTTCAGGATTTTCAATTGCTTGATCTCAGAAGATGATCCCCATTGAAATTTTGAACCGAAAAATTGTTTGTTTAGAATTTGACAAAAAAATCGTTATGTTTTTCATAAAATAGAACAATGTTGCTGAAGAACCTATAATAAAAAATTAGTCTTTTTAATCTTTAGTTTTATTAAAACTGCACCATTGTTTCATATCATTCGATTCGTAAAAGTTGAATTATTGATCTGTATAAATTTGTTAAAAATGCTATAATTTGTATAGAAGTTATAGCCCTTTTAAAAGCTCGGTCCATATACTTCCATGTTAAAAGGACAATTTTCAAAAATATTTCTCTCGGAAATTGGACAGACAATCAACTTCAAATTTCGGGAATAAATATTTAATACATCAATAATAAAAATTTGAGAATTTTCTTATAAAAATGATAAACAGTCCCGAACCCCCTTAAAATTTACCAGTGACCAAATGAAAATACTTCTAATATAATTCACCTATTCCTCAAATTTAGATTTTATTTTGACAGAAATAAAATGATAAAAAAAAATTGCGATAGAAGAATTCTGTCAATGTTAAATAAATTTGTTTAGAATAGTTCGATATGGAAACAATAATATTTCACTCGACATATACTGTTAATGTATTCTGCTCACTTTTCACTAATTTCGAATTCTATAAACACTTTCGCCTAATATGAATATTGAAAGGTTGCTGATCATAAATCATGTATAGATAATAATAATATATTGTTGTATTATCCACAATGCTTCCTTCAATGTATCGATGTTTGTCATCTATACAGATAACAAAGCGGCCTATGTTTATGTTTATATAGCAATGTTTGTTCATATTATATTTACTATAAATTTAGTGATTTGAAAATAATTAGTATTTACAATTTACAGATTTGAATAGAGAATAATAAAAAGCTGTGTTTACTAATCAACAGAAATTGGTAAATTTTATTTTAAATGCTTGTGAAGTGAAATTATACTAAAAAGGTGTAATTCCTATAGGCCTGAATCGACGCTCTGTATCTTGAAAAATGAAGAGTAAGAAATTTTAGAGAGTGGGTCGTAGAAAAGAGGGTGGCAGGAACCGGGTTCCAGTTTCTATAGGTCATATAAATCAAAGAGGCGACTGTGGGTCAGTGATCAGAGTGTCGGGGCGCTGTCCTGAAGTATGCTGGTTCGAGACTGAGTCTCGGCAGATATTTGCAGTCGCCTCCTCTTGGAAAACAATGGCAAACTACCAAAAGTATAATTTCCTAGTCAACCTCTCCAAACTAGCCGTTCGGAACCGACGTTAAAAATAGGTCCGGTATATCTGTGTAAAACAGCTAAATACACTCAGCACAGGCATATGTGGAGAGGTGCCGAAACGTCAGGGAGATCTGATATGGCACTTAAAGAAGATATAAGTCATAGAGATAAACGAATTGACTAATGTATTAGTTCAATTCTTATCCAGTTTAACATAAAAGAAGGGTTTAACTTTCGAAAATTGCATGTTTCTTTTTTATTTATCATTTGCTATTTTGTTTTAAATGGCCTCCACATCTTCCCTTATAGCTCTCCGATCCTCCCACTCAGCATCCGGTTGAGTGGCTGAGGGATGTGGCCACAACAGAACGGTGTGAAATCTTAGTATGCTGTGGCCAAGAAGAAAATAAAATAATAAAAAAAAAGAATACCGCATGTATTCCAAATAATAAAATCAAATAAATAATTAAATACACTGGGAAAAATAAATAAATTAAAAAAAATAGAAAATAAATAGTTAGAATATGTCCCTGGGTTTGAAGAAATAGTTAAATTATGTAAAAATAAATAATTTAAAAACAGATAAATAAATAAGTAGACAGGAAGTTGCCATAGTCAAGGAATAAAAAATAAATAAATAAATAGGCAGAAAACCTGGTTGATTCACCTCCTGATTCTGACTCTGGGTTGGGAGGTGTTGGCCTTGTAATGATTACATATTGAGAGAGACTTACTCATTTAAATGTTAACATTTTCTGTATTTCTTTTTATTTCTGCTCTACGAGGTATCCACCTTAGAGCATTATTTAATAATAAATAAATAAATAAAATCGCCATGGTCAAGAAAAATAAATATTTCACTGAGAATATAATCTACTGGATAAAATATGAAATAATTGAATTATATTTTTAATTTTCTTTGATCTAGTGTGAGATTTTCATAGGTATGTATATTGGAAAAATCACAATAGGGGTGACATCTATTAATGATGTTTAGAATTAATATTATAATTCAATGCAAATTCACTCGCTTACATCTATTGGTAAACGCTTGTGGCGTTTACAAGCAAATGGTGGATAACAAATATATAATTAAGCCAAGAGATGTTGTTGTTCACCGTTAGTGAACGCCCCAAGGTGTTGCTGATTTCCGTCAATATAATTTTGGCATAGATATCAGTATAGGAAATGATTAGGATAATGGATGATTTTATTATGTTTGGCTCGAAGGGTTAGTTGGAAGGAGATTCTCCGGGCTTGGATGGGAGATAATCTTCAGAGATTAGAATCTCTCTTGTCGGCGTAAAGCCAGAAAAATGCTATTTTAAATAAGAATTTGCACTAGGCAGTTAAAAATATGCCTTAAATGAAATAATGGCACAAGGCCCGCATTTATTGCTTCTTTATTACAGAACGTGTATACTTCTTCGCTTCATAACATAGACACAAACCGTCTCTTCAGCAAATCGTTCCCAAGTGATCAGTCACCTCGGGAAGCTGTCTCATTCAATTAGTTTCAACAACTGACAACTCACACATGACAACTGAATGACAACTGAATTCGCTTCGAGGAGCTGGCTGCTTTTATAACCCTGGCTCTAATTAGCAATTAAGCTGATTGGTTAATTATTCCCGCCTTTTAGGTGACGTATGCATAATTTTTCCCGCGCTTGATTCTTTATAAAAGGGGCGTGTCCTTGCTGTTCACCTGTCATTTTATCGAAGGATTCTGACCGGCAAAGAGCAAGCAAACGCCTTTCTCAAGGCGAAAACAAATCTTTATTTTCAAAAGCATTCCACAATGAAAGGAGCGGAGAATAAAATCCCACATCAGTTTACAATATTTACAAACAATATTTAAAGAAAGTAAAGAAAATTAGTGTAAACCTATCTTTAGACTACACGACTGTCTGACGTTATTATCTACTATTAAATTCATTCATTCAAAAAAAATAGCACTTTGTATTTAAATATGCTTGAAAAGTGAAAAAAATTCCAACGGTGATTTTTTTCTGTTTTTGGTGTGTGTGTATTTTTGAATTCTGATGTCTGATAACTCAATAAAGTTTGAAGTTCCAAAATATATATATATATATCTTCCCATCGCGGAGAAATGATTAGATTTTGGGCTTTCTAGCTTGAGAACTTCCAGTTCAAAAATCTGGAAATTTTTTCTCTCAATATAATTAAAATAAAAAATAAATATATCAATTTTTAAGAAAAAAAGAACAATAATATTAAGTATTATGATAAACGATCACGTTTCGAGTTTTATTACAACTTCTTCAGGCACTTGATCAATTTTTTTAAACACTTTGTCGGTACATTTAGCTTTGCTATTCATTTATACCTATATATTAAAATTTGAGCACACTTTACTTACACAATACCAATATTTATTTAGAGTAGCGATAGTAACTTCACAAATAACTGTACACTCTCAACTGATCAAGAGCCTGAAGAAGCTGTAATAGAATAGCGAAACGTCGCCATTGATCGTTTAATATAACACTTAGTATTATTTTATTTAAATCACAAATAATTAATTATAATTATTTATTGAACACGAACAAATAATACAATATAAGTACAACGTTTCGATCGACTTATTCTATATTATAGTTTACATCGAGGAGTGATCCGCGATTGGAAGTAGGTGTACACCTCTTCCTTTGGAAATATTTTGGAAGTACTTGGAAATATTTGAAAGCACTTGGAAATTGTTGGAAGTACTTGGAAATATTTGAAAGTTCTTGGAACTACCTGGAAGTGCTTGGGAATATTTGGAAATATTTGGAAGTACAAGTGGAAGTAGGTGTACAGCATATTAGGTCGCGGTTCACCCCTCGGTTTACATAGCTGGATTTTATAATACAAGGTACATCGTTTATATTATCTATATGAAGTTGGCAACCCTGATATTTGTAAGTTAACAACCCTGGTATTTACATTATCTCCACGTTGGTAACTTGGTAAATTCTAGTTGCCACGAAGGTATTCAGTGAAACGAGTTTTAGCTAGTAAGAACCCGTTCTTACTAAAAACGAGTTTTTATTGCAACATACATTTAATATAGATTTGATGAGTTCATATAGGGCGTATAATTTTACAGTCCCGAGTAAACGATGCTATGTTAATGGGGCTTAAATGTAAGGGTAGTAGAAAGTTCTTTTCTAAGTTGCATTAAATTAATTTGAGAATTCCAACTGACCTGACAACAGCAACAATTATTTTAAATAATGATTTAAAGTTATTCCCATCTATCACAAATATTTCAAATATTTCGAATATAGAACGAGAGACCAAAAACAAACTATTTCAGCATAACTTAAAAAAAAAATCCAATTGAAAATGAATCCTCCTGAAATGCAATGGTTCTCTTCTCCTAGGATTAGAGAATATTTTTAACCGACTTCAAAAAAGGAGGAGGTTCTCAATTCGACTAATTTTTTTTTCTTTTGTGTCTATGTTACCTGATATCTTCGCCAATTGTGAACCGATTTTGATGATTTGTTTGCATTGGGTTCAGTCTAGTTTCCGATTGGTTCCGTTTTTTTCATTGGTATTGGACCTTTTTTGTTATGTTTGTTCAGGCATAACTTCTTTGTTTATGAACCGATTTCGATGATTCTTTTTATATTGGAAAGAGGGTACCTTAGGGGTGGTCCCATATTAATTTAGTCAAGTTCTGATGATATGATCAATGACAAATTAACGTAAATCTCCAATTCTTATGAGCAAATAATCGAAATTATAATAAATAAAATCTTTTATAAAAAAATCAATCTTAAAACGTTCATTTAAAACCCGCAAACGTTTCTAGAGAATTTCTATATTTATGAATTTAATTTTATTTTCATTTTCTGATGGGATTAGGGAGGAGATGATTATATTGGAATTAAAATAATTATCGGAAAAGAGGTTTTTTCTTTAATTAGTTTTTTCCTCTTATTAAAAACAAAGACTAAAAGATGATCAAGGACACTCGATGGTGGAGAAGTAATCTCCGGAATCGAAGCTCAAAAATCAATGTATGCATAAATTCATGTAAAATAATTGGTTTAATAAAATTTATAAAAATAAAAAAAATATCATTTTCTGATTCATTCGCCCGACCCTTTCTCTTACGAGATGCATGCAAGGTATTATATTAAGTCACTATTAATAACATCACTAAAAAGAGAAAAATAAAAATAATTTTTATAAAAAAAATAAAACTCGACTTCAAAAAAATTAAATGCAACAAATAAAATAATACAACTCAAAAATAAAATAAAATACACTAAAAGGTATAAAATAATAATCTAATTTGGTTACAACTGAACGACGAAATATTTACATGGAATCACTTTTTGAAGTCGGTGCTAAACAAACTATATAAGCGAGCGTACAGCGTACCGCCAATCGTACTAAGTAAAATCCGTCGAGTTTGATTCATAAAATGTATATGTTTGGCACCGTCTTCAAAAAGTTATTTCATGTAAATATTTCGTCGTTTAGTTGTAACTAAATTAGTTTATTATTTTATACCTTTTAGTGTATTTTATTTTGTTTTTGAGTTTTATTATTTTATTTGTTGCATTTAATTTTTTGAAGTCAGTTTTATTTTGTTTATAATAAGCTGACGTGTTTGGATGTGGCCATCCACTTGACTTTACCATACAACCTAGCACCTAAAATTATTTATAATCATGTAGGGGGGGGGTTAGTTTTTGCACTTTTATACTTCTGGTGTCCCACTTATTATGTATACAAAATTTGCTTTAGTTTAGTAAATGGCAAAGATTTTCATTTTTTGACCCTACACGCCTCTCACCCCTTTTGGGCGGTTAGTTTTTGATTTTTAGACTTCTGGGGGTCCACTGATTATGTATACAAAATTTGGATGAGTTTGCTCAAACGACGTAGATTTTTAATTTTTAACCCCCCCCCCCTCCACCCCCCTTAATTTTGGGTCGATATGCACCAAAATCTAATCAGCTCTTAATCTCAATGGGCCAAAACTAGCTGTGAAATTTGGTTTCGATATTAAAACAAGATTTTGAGCTAGCACGCCTACAAAAATTTGGTAACGCACAGACTAACAGACAGACTAACAGACATTTTGACAAAACAATTATTATCTCAAAAAATATAATTTTTTCGATGTTCACTTATTAAAGCTTTTTTGTAGAGCGAAATGCCATGGTTTCGCTCAATTTTTTTAATCGAAATAGTTTCAGCCGTTTTTGAGATATTTCGAAAAAAAATCACTTTTTTCATGCACGATTACAATACTTGACCATACCCTTTATGGTAAAGTAAAAATTATATTTTACCCATAGCAATAACTGAGTGTTTTCTGGCCGTTGAAACAGGCTTGGTGTTAAAAGGAACCCGCACTGCTCGCCCTTGAGCAAAACCAATATCAGATAGCGGGCCTCTTTTAGCGCCCACATGTCGTTAATTAGATCGCGCTTGGGGGAATTCCCGAACGCCATGACCACATGGGGTTTGAATTCAGAAACCAGCTATCCTAAGCAGGAAGGCTGACATTTATATCTATTAGATAAAACTAAGACCTTGGATATTAAGAGGAATATAAATATAACGAAAAATAATTTGAATAATCCTCAGAATTATACATTTTAATGAGCTCTTGTAATAGGGAGAGAGAAAAGAATGCCTGTAGCGAAAGGATTACCAAGATAATTTGCTGGAATCTTATCATACAGAAATTGTTGATAATGAGATGCCATGCGAAAAAACATTTCATTTTAATCGTTTGAGTAAATAATAAATCTCATACGATATTTTTATATGATTTTATCATCATACCTCCCGTATAGAAATAAATAGATTTTCGAAATATGTTTTTTATATAAGACTAGCTGCAATGCCCGCCTTCGGCGACCCTCTTACTAGACAGTTGGCACGCCAAAAATTATATCTTCATTAGAAGAAAAGTTATAGAGGATTTAATTTTTGACATTTTCGTTTAAAAAATTTTGAAAATAAACACCGGAAATGAGGCGGAATGCCAAAAATGAAAATTCTAGACATTTGGAACAAACTCAACTAACATCAGTAAATTCTAGTTGCCACAACTGTATTGTGAAACGCGTTTTAACTAGTAAGAACCCGTTTTTACTGGGTTTTTATTGCAACATCTATATACAAATAATTAGGGATGCGAGACATTTAGGGCCAGTTGTATGTCGGTTTGTAAATTCTTTTTAAAGTTGACAAAGGGTAAAAACTCGGAATTCACATTGTGCATGTCAGGATGGCCAATCAGATGAAAGTGCGATTCATCTGATTGGCCATCCGACCGGTCACAAGGTGAATTATAAGGTTTTAAACTTTGACAACTTTAACAAAGACTTTACAAACCGACATACAACGGGCCCTTAGAAAGGTCAAAGTTCCGAGTGGGACGGGTGGTCTTGTCAAACCAGTCTTAGGACTTTGTACTCAATTATGATGATGAAAAAATCTATTTTTGATATTTATACAAATATTTATTCCTAAGCTGATCGAAACCAAATTTTGTACACTTAGATTTTAGGATCCAGCGATGATAAAGGTACAAAAATCATCCACTAGAATTATTTAGGGGGCGGCTTCTATCTCTTATCTGATATATAGATTTTTTTTAATTTATTGTCATCGGGACCAAAACCCATTTAGACAGGACATCAGTCAAGTGTTAGTAGGATTGGTGAGGGAGCCGAGTTTTAGTTGGTATAAATGTTATATGCTATCCGGGCCTTCCGTTTGAACATCGTCATCAACGATGCTGAAGCGAAGGCAGCGCCTTAGCCAGCTTGACCAACCCGGTTCCCCAATATATAGACTGATAGTATAGAGAATCTAACATAATTAACTAATTAAAATCCTCAGAATATACGTAGTCTGAATTAGAACTTGATTTGACGTTGGTGCGCCTGTATTTAGGCAACCATTTGCTCGTAGAAGAATGAAAGCTGCGTATGAGCACGGCGAGTCCAGTAGTTGATGAATGATCGATCCATGGGTAAAGTATTAGAATTGGTCTCGCGACACTTCAAAGGGTCCTCAGGTAAAGAGTACGAAACCCATGGTCTCAAACAAAGTCTCAAATAGTAGAATTCAATTAGGTGGAATTTTAGCAGGTGACAGTTTTGTAAAAAATTACATAGTGTCTTGCGCAGAGAGCTTATATTATAAATATATTGAAAATGGCTTAACCAATATTGATCAAATTAAATATTCTAATTAAGTACCTTGAGGACCACAAAAAAGATTTCATAAAGTTATTAGTAAAATTACCATATACATATTTTAAAGTCCTTTACCCTAGAGTAAGATAGTAATTTTGTGGGACAAATAAATTGAGCCCCCTATACTCTCTTTTTCTAAAACTTGGTTTATTTCAGGTTCTAGGCAATGGATTGAAATAAAAAAGGTATCATAAGTTAGAGAATTTATTACAGTTTAATAAGAAATAAATTATAACATTTTTTAAACACACTTTTTAATATATGGAAAAAAAATACAAACATAAGCAAAGTTTGTATTTTTAAAATAAAGAATAATTTCATTATTTTTCAAATTTATCTTACATTTTATTTATATTTTTCTCAATAAATTTAATTTAATTTAATAGAGAAATTTAGAATTATACATTAGGTACACTTTATTTCCAATATCTTAAAATTACAAAGTTTGCTTATGTTCTTATTTTTTTCCCATATATCAAAAAATGTGTATACAATATAAAACAATTTATTTCTTATTAAACTATAATAAATTCCCTAATTTATGACACCTCTTTTATTCCAATCCGTTGCCTAGAACCTAAAATAAGACAAGTTTTAGAAAAAGAGGGTAGTGGGTCGATTTTTTTGTCTCTAAGGTATTAATTATTTAAAATGTATTCATTTGATCTGTTTAATATATGTACATTAAACATGTAATGTGATAAGGTTGTTTCTTTAGTATTAGATAAGAATCAATCGTTATTTTTTATTTTAAGTCAACATGGACTTCAAATAGTCAGTGATATCTTATTACTAATAAATTAATAAAGGAATAAACATATTAATATTTCAAATGACTTTGGATAAAGGTTAGAAACGATCCGTTGCAGTTTATTGTATTGTAAAATGTGAGGTATTCCAATAAAAAGGGCTTTAATTAGAATTAGGTATAATTTTTTGAAATTTATTTCGAAGTAAAGTCTGAGAGAGCTCCAAAATAAGTGTTTTTAGGTGATTTTTAAAATCTGTTTCCGTTTAGTAAATGGTTAACTTAAAATTATGAAAAAATTCCGCCAATTCTCTCATTAGATTTTATCAAGTAATATTAAGGAATTTGATATCTCAAGTATTTTGGAGGGCCCGGAACCCTTGATATTAGGCCCAACATACCCTTGGCCGGTTTATTTATAACTTCTTCTTCTTTTAAGTGCCATATCAGGTCTCCCTGACGTTTTGGCTCCTCTTCACATATACCTGTGCTGAGTGTGTTTAGTTGTTTTACACAGATATAGGTGACCTACTTTTTAACACCTCTTCCGAAAGGCTAGTTTGGAGAGGTTACTAGGCAATTATACTCTTGGTAGGTTGTTATTGCTTTCCAAGAGGAGCCAACTGAAAATATCTGATCTGCCGAGACTCAGTCTCGAACCAGCGTGCTTTGAGTCAGCGACCCGGCACTCTACCCACTGACCCACAGTCGCCTCTATTTGTAACTATTAAAATTAAATTTATTTACCACAGAACATAAATTTCTATTTTGAATTTTTATAATCTACGGTCACAACGTTAAGTAATTTCACGTTTCTATTTTATCTGGTTTTCAAAATATATCACTGTGTCAAAAGGGCAAACATAAAGCAGACAAACAATATTGAAGATCATAGAGGTCAAAAAAATTAATTCATTTTTTGGATATTTTGGTTGCAAACTAATTAATTTCACTAAAAAATACACAAAAAGACGATAATTATAATATCGATTTTTTTTTAAATGCAACTAAAATGTTTTTATAAAACATTAATTAAAATATCTTTCCAAATTTATCAAAATAAAGTTTCTTCTCTAGCTAATTTTAATTTCGTTCAAAGAAAACTAACTAAAAACTCATTTAGAGAATAATTCTGACAGCTCTTTTAATAACACAATCACGTTATTCTCGTCACATAAATGTAAATAAAAATAAATAAATTCAAACAAAAAATATATATATTGTATAGAAAAATTAATTAGACAGCGCTACGTGACATGTGGTTTATTCCCTAGTCAAATTCAGATGTAACATGCATCTGACTGAATATATCACATCCAAATTGAAATAAATGCATTTCGCTTATTATATCATTTTTCCGTTGGCCGAATATCAGAGTCCCTTGACGATTCAATGCAAATTATTTCATTTAGAGTAAAGATTGATATAGAATTTTTACTTTCATTTGTTTCGATTTTATGAAAAGTTTCGACTCAACATTGCCCTTATGACAAAAACAACTTTCGTTTTAATTTATACAAATGAACTACAACAAACAAACTATAAAAATAAAACGTGTTCAACGAGCAATTAATTGACCGGAGGGGGTGGAGATATAAATCGGATAAGAGGTTTTTTTATTTAATTAGTTTTTTCCTCTTACTAAAAACAAGGACTAAAAAGATGTTGTCAAGCTCAAGAAGATCAAGGACAGTCGATGGTGGGGAAGTAATCTCCGAAGTCGAAGCTCAAATACAATGTATACATTAATTAATGTAAAATAATTGGTTCAATAAAATTTAAAAAAACAAAACAAAAAAACGAGCAATTAATCCAAATTTAATTGTGTATTAGGTCTTTAATTAGAAATTAACTCTGATGACGTAACAAGCGTTGGACCAATCATAGAAAAAGGAACGTTAACTTTCGTTTTAATTTTTACAAATGTACTATACAACAAACAAACTATAAAAATAAAACGTGTTCAACGAGGAATTAAACCAAATTTAATTGTGTATTAGCTCTTTAATTAGACATTAACTCTGATGACGTAACAAGTGTATGACCAATCAAAGAACAAGGAACGTTAACTTTCGTTTTAATTTTTACAAATGAACTACAACAAACAAACTATAAAAATAAAACGTGTTCAATGAGCAATTAATCCAAATTTAATTGTCTATTGGGTCTGTAATTAGAAATTAACCCTGATGACGTAACAAGTGTTTGACCAATCAAACAACAAGGAACGTTAACTTTCGTTTTAATTTTTACAAACAAACTATAAAAATAAAACGTGTACAACGAGAAATTAATTCAAATTTAATTGTGTATTAGGTCTTTAATTAGAAATAACTCTGATGACGTAACAAACGTTGGACCAATCAAAGAACAAGAAATGTTAACTTTCGTTTTAATTTTTACAAATGTACTATACAACAAACAAACTATAAAAATAAAACGTGTACAACGAGAAATTAATTCAAATTTAATTGTGTATTAGGTCTTTAATTAGAAATTAACTCTGATGACGTAACAAGCGTTGGACCAATCAAAGAACAAGAAATGTTAACTTTCGTTTTAATTTTTACAAATGTACTATACAACAAACAAACTATAAAAATAAAACGTGTTCAACGAGCAATTAATCCAAATTTAATTGTGTATTAGGTCTTTAATTAGAAATTAACTCTGATGACGTAACAAACGTTGGACCAATCAAAGAACAAGGAACGTTAACTTTCGTTTTAATTTTTACAAATGAACTACAACAAACAAACTATAAAAATAAAACGTGTTCAACGAGCAATTAATCCAAATTTAATTTTCTATTGAGTCTGTAATTAGAAATTAACCCTGATGACGTAACTAGTGTTGGACCAATCAAACAACAAGGGCCGTTTCCAAGGTTTTTTACTAATTTGTCATACGGTCGACTCCAAGAAGGGAGTTATAAAAGTATAAATACCTCGTTCAAATTGATTGAATTATCGGTGGTAATTGGGCCAGGAAAATGGAAGATTTCGTGCCCGCGTAGTACAATATCATAGCCAAATTTTATTATTTTTTCACACGGAAACTGTTAAGTTAAATTTTTAATTTATCACGAAGAGGTAAAAACAAACTCTTTATATGTGTATATTATGTAAAAGTATTATAATACAAGTAATTTTTAATAGTTGGGTGTCGGTTGAAGGTGAAACATTTTTTATATTATGTTAATTCCTGATCGGCTCAAAACCCGAAATATAATAAATATATCTTAAGTAAAATTTCAAGGTAGCTTTCACAAACTAAAACAGATATATGTTTTGAGTTTTTATCTCGATATATATATCTACTATATTTCGGGTTTTGAGCCCATGAAGAGTTAACATAGAACACTGATTTTTCTATTTCTATGTTAACTCCTGATGAGCTCAAAACCCGAAATATATATATTGCAGTAAAACCCCGTTTTTTAGTAAGAACGGGTTCTTACTAGTTAAAACGAGTTTCACTGAATACCTTTGTGGCAGCTAGAGTTTCCTGATGTTAGTTGAGTTTGGTTCAAAGGTCTAGAATCTCCATTTTTCACTTTCCGCTTTTTTGAGTGTTTATTTTCAAAAAATTTTTAACGAAAATGTCAAAAATTACAACCTCTACAACATTGCTTCTAATTTTTGACATTTTCGTTTAAAATTTTTTGAAAATAAACACCCAAAATGAAATCGAAGGTCAAAAATAAAGATTCTAGACCTTTGACCCAAACTCAACTAACATCAGTAAACTCTAGTTGCCACAAAGGTATTAAGTGAAACGCGTTTTAACTAGTAAGAACCCGTTCTTACTAAAAACGGGGTTTTACTGCAACATCTATATATTATATAAAAGAATAACAATACTAGTGTTTCTGTTTATTATTATTTTAATAACAAATAACCCTTTTGAGGGGGCGGGTAGGCTAGGCGTTAGCATGTCAGCCTGCTAACCAAGTGGACCCGGGTTCGAATCCGGCTAAAACCTGATCCCGTGGGGAGATAGAGACAAATTTTAAAATAAAATAATTAGTATCGTAAAATACCGAAAAGCCAAAAAAAGCCCCTTTTGAGATGAAAAAAATATAAAATTTTGATATTTGATGAAAAATCATTTGATTTTTAAAGATGAAATTTTTCCAAAAACTTAATAAGTAGTTTTGAAATAAATATCAGTGAGCGAGAAAGGGTGTAAAAAAGGAGGGCGGGAGCCCTGAAGGTTTTCATTATCGTTGCAAGAGAGCCCCTATTTGTTCAAAGAGGCCCCCGAACCGTCATAAAAGAAAGAACAAAGCGCTTGTTTATTTGATAAATTGCAACCAGTGGCTTAAGACGAAACCCGGAGTCGTTGAAATATTAATCGGACTTTCGTTGCCACCCAATCCTCCCCCCCCCCCCCCCAGGGGGTGACCCATATTTTTTTTTTGCTAAATTTGTACGGATATACAACTTGGCTATAAATGTCATAATAAAATTATGATATATTTGATCAAGGAAAAAATATTACAATTGCACTCGTGAACTATCGAGCTTTAAATCGAAAATAAACTCCAAATGCACACGAGACAGGAGGATGAAAATATAATAGTTTTGAATATGATTTTAATTAACAAATAATTAATTAAGTTTCATATACTAGGTGGTTTTTATATTCATAATTTGGTATTCATAAAATGTTTCAGACAGGGTTTAATAACAGAACAATTCAACTATACAATTAAATATTAGGATATAAAGTCGAATAACTAAATTAAAATATAGGAAGTTAGTGTCGAGAGAAAATTTATTTGATGGAATGTTTTTACTTTATCCAGTGCGAAGCATGGGGAAAGTATCGTAATCGGTCTCGCGGCAAGCGCGACTTCAAAGGGTCCTCAGGTAAAGACTACGGAACCCAAGGACGTAATTAAGGTCACAAATTGAAGTATTCAATTAAATTGAATTTTAGCACGTGACGGTTATGCCAAAAATTACCTGGGATCTTGTCGAGAGGCCAAAAAGTGCCATTTTTTTGGAAGTGCCTGGGGATGGATGTATGTTATCGTTTTTTTCATCCAAGATTTTTTCCACACCGATGCACTGATTGATTTGAAATTGAAAACCTACCATTCTTTTAACAAAATGAAGCGCTGATTAGTTTTTGGTACATATCGGCCCACAAACATGAGTACTTTATTTCAGTACTTTTTTAGTTTTTTCTAAATATTTTGAAAATGACTTAACCAATTTTGATGAAATTTAATATGCTAATTAAGGACCTTGGGGACCACAAAAAAGGTTTAATAAAGTTTTTAGTAAAATTATATTTTAAAGTACTTTACTCTAGAATAAGATAGTACTTTTTTTATTCTTTATTATTTTATTTTAAACATAGACCGCAAATAGGCAGTTATATATGATTAGATAATAATAAAGGAATAAAAGTATTGATATTACAAATGACTGGATAAAGTTTAGCAACGATCCGTTGCAGTTTATTTAAAATTGAGATACAGTGAAACCCCTCAAATCCGAACTAATTGGGGCTGTAGCCTGTTCGGATTATACGAAAGCAGCTTCGACAATTGGAGATAACTGAAATCAACGTGTTTTGTGGATACCATTGGAGTATCACTTACCGCTGTTAATTATTCAGTCGTGTTTTGTGGCTACCATTGGTCTATCGCTTACCGCTGTTAATTATTCAGTCGTGTTTTGTGGATATCATTGGTAAACAAAACAGGACTGAATAAATAACAGCGGTAAGTGATAATCCAATGATATCCACAAAACACGACCGAATAATTAACAGCGGTAAGTGATATTCCAATGGTATTCACAAAACACGACTGAATAATTGACAGCGGTAAGTGATAATCCAATGATATCCACAAAAGACGACTGAATAATTAACAGCGGTAAGTGATAGTTCAATGGTATTCACAAAACACGTCTGAATAATTAACAGCGATAAGTGATATTTTTAACCGGCTTCAAAAAGAAGGAGGTTTTCAATACGACTGAATTTTTTTTCTGTCTATGTTATTTGATATCTTCGCCAATTGTTAACCGATTTTGATGATTTTTTGCATTGATTAATTAACAGCGGTAAGTGATATTCCAATGGTATTCACAAAACACGACTGGATAATTAACAGCGTTAAGTGATATTTTTAACCGACTTCAAAAAGAAGGAAGTTTTCAATACGACTGAATTTTTTTTCTGTCTATGTTACTTGATATCTTCGCCAATTGTTAACCGATTTTAATGATTTTTTTGCATTGGGTTTAGTCTGGTTTCCGATTGCTAAAAATATAAATTTCATTGGTATTGGACCTTTTTTGTTATGTTTGTTCAGGCATAACTTCTTTGTTTATGAAACGATTTTAATCATTATTTCTGCGTTTGGGTCAGTATAGCTCCAAGATAGTCAAGATACCTAACTATTTATGTATTTGTTTATTTTATGTATGTTCAGCGTGAACTTTTTGCCACGTGGACCGATTTCGATGATTCTTTTTTTATTAGAAAGGGGCTACCTTAGTGGTGGTCCCATATTAATTTGGTCAAGTTCTGATGATACGATCAATGACGAAATAACGTAAAACTCCAATTCTTATGAGCAAGTAATCGAAATTATAATAAATAAAATCTTTTATAAAAAAAAATCTTAAAACATTCATTGAAACCCCGTAAACGCTTCGAGAGAATTTCTATGTTTGTGAATTGAATTAAATTATCATTTTCTGATTGATTCGCCCGACGATTTCTCTTACGATATGCATGCAAGGTATTATATTAAGTCACTATTAATAACATCACTAAAAAGAGAAAAATAAAAATAATTTTGAAAATTACCTAAACAGCTAATCATTAATAAATCAGAGTTTAAAACTTAACAAACTTTAAATTAATTATCTGCTTTTTGAGAAAATATTTTTCGAAATTTAGAAAACTAATTATTATAAAAATTAACAATTTTTTAATCTGGGGTTGTTTTCAAGTGAGGTGAGCAGAACACCTCAAAACTCATGAACAAATCTTAAATGTTAGTTTCCAAAAAATGATTCTCTCAAAAAGTAGCAAACTTTTAAAACTCATTTATAAGAACATGCTTAATAAAAATTTATCTATTCTTTTGTATATCATACATTGATTTTGCATTGAATTAAATTTAATTTCATTCTTTTTATTATATTTTTTTTTTTACTGAAACTTTGCATAATTTATTTCAAACAATTTATTTTCTTAATGAAGCTACATTGTTCTCCAACTTTTATGAATATTATTCTTTTCTTTCACCTAAGATAAAATTCCGCTGTGAATTGTTTCCTTTCGTTAATTCGGGTTGATTCTTTTGATGAAACCGACTGGAACAAATGAGCGATCATAATCTTTGCCGCCCTCACATCTGTGCCGCCCACTCGAGCTAAATGGCCACGAATACAAACTGACTTGCTGATCCATATTTGACCCCCCCCCCGGATTTTGCTGCCCCAAATTTTGGTATATTCAATGTATCTCGACCCATTCTTATCCAGAACCCGTTGTTATTCTAGGAGTGAACTATTACTCTGTTCTACAAAAATTAAACAAACATTTCTCCCCGTAAACCTAACAGAAAACAGGAAGTTGCTATTGAAGACATATGTATGGAGCATAGCCATGTACGGGTGTGAAACCTGGACAATTAGAAAAGCGGAGAGAAAGAGATTAGAGGCTTTCGAAATGTGTTGCTACAGAAGAATGATGAATATCAAATGGATGGATAAAATTACAAATGAAGAAGTTCTTGGAAGAATCGGAGAAAGAAGAACCTTGTGGAAGAGTCTGAAGAGAAGAGGTCAGATGATGGGGCACACACTGAGACATGGGAGACTGCTTAGGGATATCTTGGAGGAGGAGGTGGGAAAGAAAAGGGGAAGGGGAAGACCCAGATTAGAATATTTCAACCAAATAATTGGGGATATGGGATGCCAGACATTTAGAGAGGTCAAACAGCTGGCGGGGGACAGAGTCGAGTGGAGACGGATTGTTGCATCAAACCAGTCTTAGGACTGTATACTCAATGATGATGATGATGATGATGATGAAACCTAACAATGGATTCCAGTAGATTTTTATACGCTAATTATCATGAAATTTCCCGAATTTTTAAAACACGACAAAGTTTTGAGATATTATCAGTCAAAATGACGAAAAAGGCCATTTTGACCTATTTTCAAATCCCATTAAATATTAAATTAGCAATATTTGAAATCAAGATATTTTGTTGAAATAATATAAAACCGCTTCCTCTTTGATTTTCAAATTACCACTTGTTTTTACCACAATTAGAACTCGAGTAATAGCTAAAAAACTAAGACCTTATGTTTTTATCTATGTTTATTATCCTTTATAATCACGTAGTTTTAGTTTTTTACATATAACTCGAGTTCTAATTGAGCTAAAAACAAGTGGTAATTTGAAAATCAAAGAGAAGCTGTTTTCTATTAAGTCAATAAATTATTTTGATTTCAAATATTACTGTTTAATATTTAATGGGACTCGAAAATAGGTCAAAATGGCCTTTTTTAGTCATTTTAACCCATAATATCTAAAAACTCTGACGAATTATAAAAAATCGGAAAATTGCATGATAATCAGCGTATAAAATTACTGGAATCCGTTGTTAGATTTACGGGGAGAAATTTTTGTTTAATTTTTGTCGAGCAGTGCAATTTTAAATAGTTAAAAAATAAATCATCATCATTGAGTATACAGTCCTAAGACTGGTTTAATGCAACAATTCGTCTCCACTCGACTCTGTCCCCCGCCAGCTGTTTGACCTCTCTAAATGTCTGGCATCCCACATCCCCCAATTATTTGGTTGAAATATTCTAATCTGGGTCTTCCCCTTCCCCTTTTCTTTCCCACCTCCCCTCCAAGATATCCCTAAGCAGTCCCCCATGTCTCAGTGTGTGCCCCATCATCTGACTGACCTCTTCTCTTCTTCAGACTCTTCCACAAGGTTCTTCTTTCTCCGATTCTTCCAAGAACTTCTTCATTTGTAATTTTATCCATCCATTTAATATTCATCATTCATCTGTAGCACCACATTTCGAAAGCCCCTAATCTAATCTAAAAATAAATAATAGTCAATATATTTTTTCCTATTCTAGAAATTTCTATGATCTTTATTTACCTAAAGCATAAATAATCTGATGTTAAAAATTCATATTATATTAAATATTTCTATGCCTTTAAGTTTCAAATAATAAATTTATCAAAATTTACTTACAAATATGAAGATTCAAAAGAAGTATATCGTCAAAGTCCTTACCTGGAAAAAAAAGAAAACACTTGATTAATTTATTTTGAAAACATTTTTTTTAATTTAATGATTATTTTATACGCAAGTTTCAAGAGAAGAAGAAAATAAACTTGAATCAAGAATAGGACAAACTCTTTGATTTCTCTTTTTGAATCAACAACTCTACTAGTCTCAGCAAAACTAAATCTTTTCAATTGAGTGTTTTGAATTTCAAAAAATTTAGTACTTTTCCAAAAAATATCCATAACAATTCCGATTCAGTAGATAACAATCTCTCGTGAATTGCATTTAGTAGTGTTATCAAAGCGCACAGCGTGCGCAGGCCAAGTTCGAGCATTGGCTTGGCCGTACACTCTGTTCGCTATTTACACGAACCATTTCGAGCTAATTTCGAGCCCCCTGCAGCCTCGGAACCCATTTGAGATACAAAGCTGAAATTATACACATATAATTATGTAATCCATCTTGAAAAGAGTACCAAATTTCAATAATATATCTTAAATAGATTCTGAGATATGGACCTGAAAAAATAGCTGATTTTGGCACTGAGACTGACTGACTGATAGGTCATCAAAAACTATAGGGTACTTCCAATCATTCCAGCATCATGAAATTTCGCCTAAAACTAAAATTTGGTTCAATTTGAATGAAGAGTGTAAAAAGGTCCTTAAGTAAAATTAATGAAAAAGTCACTTAATTTTATTCAAAACGTAGATTAAATAATGTAAGGGGTTGATTATATTTAATAAGGGTGGGAAATAGTTCACTATCCTCTCGTAAAGAACAATTTCCAAAAATGTTCCCACTAAGAAAGTCGGAACAGAAATGCCTCAAGTGTCTTGATGCCTCTCTTTATATTACAACTAAAGAGGGATAGAATGGAGGGGGGATTTTTCAATATTTTTAAAAAAATACCCTCAAATTCCAAATATAGATAATAAATCCTATTTCTTATCTAACTATCTACTTATTTTGGATCTGCCCGTTGGTCAAGAGGGTTGAAAGGGCCCAGAACCCCCCGCCCCTCCCTCCTAAAAAAATTAATAAAAAAATAAAAAGATTTTTCGATAGTACTTTAGTATATTATTGTGAGAAGAATATGACATTCACTTGCCTCACTTAAAAAATAAATAAATAAACAATATTATACATTTTAGGTTAAAAAATAAAATAAAATGAGAGAGTCTTCTGTTTTTTTAAATAAAATAATTTTTAATTATTTCTAGAGACTATAGTTTCGAAGGCATTGCCTGTCATCAGTCTATCACAAATATTTCAAATTAGTTACAAATTAAGATTTATACATAGAAAATTTTGAAAAATATATAATATCTTTTTCTTCATGTTTCTTCTTGGGAGATTAGAATATTCTAATCTCCCAAGAGAAACATGAAGAAAGACATTATATATTTTCAAAATTTTCATATATAAATCTTAATTTGTAACTAATTTGAAATATTTGTGATAGACTGATGATGAAGGCAATGCCTTCGAAAACTATAGTCTCTAGAAATATATTAAAAATTATTTTATTTAAAAAACAGAGACTCTCTCATTTTATTTTATTTTTAACCTAAAAATAAAAACAATTCTGTTACCATCGACAGTGAAATCTTTTATTCAACTAATAATATATACATAATTTAAAAATTTTAAACTATTTTGGGTGGTTGGATACCAGCATTATATTTGTAAAGGAAATTTTATGTAATATTAGTATTAACTAACAATATAACAAACATTCTGAATTCTAATATTGACTAGTTGATATCAATACTAAAGACCTTTATTACCTTACTAGGAAAATGTGGTTTTAAAGAAGTTCCCTAATAAATCGATTTTCTTGCAATCCTTTTAAAACTTTGAATACACATATTTATAAGTGTCTTTTATACGTAGAAATTTTTTTCAATAGTCCTTGCGGCACTAAATTTGTAAATATTGACCATTAAAATTTGCATATTTAACAAGCGAGCCCTATCCCGATTGATGTTAAAGCGATTGTTTCATTAAATAACAATCGTAATTTTCTTGAAATTATTTTCAAAAATGGAGAATCATTAACTGAAAATATAACAAATATTTTTCTGTTAAAATAATTATATCAAGCGGTATTCGTTTTGTATGAAAAATGTTAAAAATTTTGATGGTTTTCAATTTTTCTCTCATGGCATGGCAAGTGATAGATAGCGACTTGGCAACGTCGCACTAAAATCACTTAATTTTTCCATATGTAAAAAAATTACTGCAGCTGGTGAATTTGAGATTTTTAGCTAATTCTCTCAACCTAACTATACTGTACTCATCTAGAATTTCGCATTCAGCTGTTTCATGAAGTGTTTTTTTTATTCTTTGTCTTTTAGCGCCAGCAAGAATGCAATGTTGCCAGATCTGAGACACGACCCAGTGAAAATATTTTTGCCTTTCTGCGCATGTGAGAGTAGGGGAAAGAGCAAACTGCATCAGAGCTATATTAGGGAACATCCTTAACAAATTTTGTTTTTGGATATATTTTACCTAAGTAAGATAAAATCCGACTGTAAATTGTTTCATTTGTATGATTTATGCTGATTCTTTTGATAAACTGGAACAAATGACTGCACATTTATGCCACCCATCCTTGATAAATCTCCACGAATCCCAACTGCTTTGCTAACTCATGTTAGGCCTCTCTTCCCGGATTCTTGTTTGATTCTATTAGGAAATATTTAGCAATAGGCAAGCGTGCATATGTACTTGGGAATTAAATCGAAATCAATAGAGATTGCATGTTTAGTTTGCATAACGCCAAATTACCAGGGGGAAAAAATTGCGCGAGGGAATGAAACAGGACGGGGAGTTAAAAAATCTACTAATGAATCCAGATTAAGCTATTTAAATATTATTTAATTAAGTAAACAGGCATATTTAAAACAGCAAATATATTTTTTGATTTGTTTTTTTAAGGGAATATTTTATGCAAAACGTGTCATACAACGGAGTCAAAAAAGTGAACTAAAAGAGAAGAGAATTAATTGTAACAACATACATGTTGTTTTTTTAAATTATTTTTTAATTTAATTATAAAAACAACATAAATGACTTACAATTTTAAATTTTATTATAAATTATGGATTTTTTATTTCTATAAAAAAAAAAACATCAACTGTATAGCTGTTTATTTGATTTGCTTTTAGATGAAAATGCAAGAAAGTGAAATCTATATGTTAGGATCGCCATCCGTAAACTACACCTGTGTATTTCAGAAAACTAAAATTGGAATTCAGAAAACCCCTATTGTATTTCAGAATTCTCAAATGAATATTAGAAAATTACAAATGTATTTCAGAAATTTCAAATGAATTTCATAAAATGTCAATATTTTAGTTAATTGTTTACCATATATACGTTTATTTTGTGAAATACAATTGTTTGAGACTAGAGCTGATTACTATTTTGGTGGATGGATCGAGTGGTGGATAATCGGGGGTGGAGGGGAGTTAAAATTTAAAATTCTAGGCTCTTGTTCGCAATATCTCAAAAACGCTGAAACTATTTCATATAACATAATCGAGTGGACCACCATGAAATCTCACTCTGCAAAAACTAACCGCCCGAAACGGGGAGGGGTCAAAAAAATGAAAATCTTGGCCATTTACCAAACTCAACAATATTTTGTATACATAATCTAGTGTGTCCCAAGAAGTCTGAAATGGAAAAACTAACCGTCCGAAAAGGGGGACGAGGGCGGAGGGTAAAAAAATGAAAATCTCTGCCATTTACCGACTCAACCAAATTTTGTATACATAATCAGTGCGTTCCCAGGAGTCTGAAAATGCAGAACCTATCCGACCCAAAATTAGGGGGGGGGGTGGCAGAGAGAGTCAAAAATTGAAAATCTTAGGCTCTTGTTACCAAACTCAACCAAATTTCGTATACATAATCAGTGTGTCCACCAGAAGTCTAAAAATGGAAAAACTAACCGTCCGAAATAGGGGGGGGGGGCGGGAGGGTCGGAGAAAAAAATGAAAATCTTGGCCATTTACCAAACTCAACCAAATTTTGTATACATAATCAGTGTGTCCCAAGAAGTCTAAAAATGGAAAAACTAACCGTCCGAAATGGGGGGGGGGGGGGGGCGGAGGGTAAAAAAATGAAAATCTTTGCCATTTACCAAACTCAACCAAATTTTGTATACATAATCAGTGCGTTCCCAGGAGTCTAAAAATGCAAAACCTATCCGCCCAAAATGGGGGGGGGGCAGAAGGTCAAAAATGAAAATCTTAGCCATTTACCAAACTCAACCAAATTTTGTATACATAATCATCTGTGGGTCTCAGGAGTCTAAAAATGTAAAAACTAACTCTCCCCCTCCCCTACATGATTATAAATAATTTTATTAAATATTAAATATAAGTGAGGGGCCAGGTTGTATGGTAAAGTCAAGTGGATGGCCACATCAGAACACGTCAGCTTATTTATTATTCAATTGAGAATTCTGAAATACAATTTATTGGGACTTTTTGAATTTAACTTCATATTTTCTAAAATAAAATTGAAAAATGTGTAGGTACAAGGTTGAAAATCAGGGTTTTGGTCCGAGTTTAAGGTTATTAATATGAATAAATTTCAACAATTGGCATTTTCGAATCACTGGTGATCATCGAAGTTAGTGGTGGGGTTTGCTCTGAGATGAGTAATATTGTGTTCAGTTGGGAAGAAGCAATATATTAATTTTAGTAACAACTTATTCTTAAATATTTCTAAAGTTTTAATACCACCTTTCTCTCTTTAAGCGTTTAGGAGTCAAATGAATGAATTTATCTTGCATTCTTATCACTAAAAATAATGCAATTCAAAGTAGATAATATTATGCAATTTCCCCCCACCACACATTTCTCATTTCAAAAGTTGTTATCGCTGATTTACTTTATCTTCAATTACAAATCCTGTTGTATTGTTGTAGTGTACATAATATTTCCTCTCTCTATAGAATTAAGTTGTTCAATAGAGTAAAATACAATGAGCCATTATTTCGAGAAGTGGAAAGGAAAATTGTTCGTCTGCGTTTTATTGTTATAAAATAAAAACTTATCGAAAATACATTTGTAAAATTTTACCTTTTCTATAAAAAAGTGGTTCATTATCATTTTAGATTAGAGTAGAAAGAAAGTAAAATGGAATAATTTCTCATAAATGTAAATATCATTTTGAGGTTAATTCGTCTCCTTTTTTTAAGCCTCTCGGTCTGGTAATAAAAACTCGCCATTTACATATCCCCGAAGTTAGAGTAATAGCCGGACGATGCTAATTTACCGGATGAGGGTTGAATAACCCTCGCACGATGGTGTCGAAACCAAGCGGCTACTGAATGCGAAACAAATTCAAATATCGGCTAATTAAGAGAGGTAAAAGTGGGGGTACTGCTTGTCACAGGAACATGAAGCCGAAGTTTTTTATGGAGGAGAAAAGAATGGGGTGACTTAATGGAGAAGAGGCTCCAAAATTGATGTCCTTAAACGGTTGCAGTATAATTATAAAATAATCTAAAGCAAATTTATACAATGGAAAAAGCTTTTGTTTTTATATTTTTTATTTGGATTAAACTTAAAATTAGGAGGACATCGTGTAGTACTCTGTTTATGCCGAGTTAAAGCCCCAATGGGGCATTCAATGCAATAATTTGGCCGGCTGTAATTTGGTTCGTATTCCAATTTACACTATTCATACACAGACATAATCACATATATGGTAAAATAGAATTAACAAAGAATCTAACTAAATGGGATTTTTCTTGTTGTCATGGAAAAAAATTCTTATATATAAAAGCCGTTGTCAGACAGTACCCGTGGCGCGGTCAGGAGAACATGTGAGAGAAAAAGCAACTAATATTCAATGACAGTTGTTAGATTGTCAATTTTTTCAAATAAAACATCTCTATATTTATTTAATTTTTTGGAAATAATTCATACCGCGAAAATTAATTTTTTTTTTTGAATTTAAGAAAAATATAAATTCTTGAAATTTTACTAGACAAATTAATTTTAATATATATACATTTCATTTATAATATAAGTTTTAATGAGATATGATTTAATGGGATAATGAGATTAATTATTAATTTATTACTGTGCGGCTCATTTGAAATTTTAGTAGATAAATTAATTTTAAAATTATTATATATATTTAATTTAGAGATACTTTTTAGATAAATTTAAATATTGAAATGTATTATTAATATAATAATGAAATAGGTTTCCAACCGATCGGGAACTTCGAGAGAAATGGTTCATGCTCTAATAAAGTATTTATGAGGTATTTACTGATATTTTTCATCTTTCTTTGATCAATATTCATTATTCAAAAAAATATTTTTTTCAAAATATATAATTACGGACAGCTAATAATCACATCCCGAGACGTTGCCCGCCAGGGCCACCAGCCCGGAGGGCCGAGCGGTGCCGGGCGTGCCGTAGGTAACGCATTTAAGTGCAAACTCGCACATCAGCAGGGTTTAGTATTGGTAAGTGGTTCTTGCCACTACGAAATCTCGTGGTCAAAAATATAACTAAAATAAACGGGTAAGCTGCACAGTTATCAATCATGCAGAGGAAAATTTTTTAAAATTGAAATGCCGAAGAATTTTTAAATAAAGCACATAATATTGCATAAGATAGTAAACAACAAACGATTATTCTATCTTGTTTGTTTTTGTTTTTTAATAATTTTCTTTATATTATAAAAATAAATATGACCCAATTGCGTTAGTGTTTATTTTCACCACCAGTCAGTGTTGTTTACCAAAGGACAAATACCAATAAGGACGGACACAATTCAACTCAAAACACTTAATTACGGCGTCAAAATATTATCTTCAATTGATGTTGTTTTCGTCCATTTTGAACATTTTTCTTTGTGCCTGGTTATTGGGTACTTGGTTTTGAAATAAATTAGAAGTTAAATTTTAAAAATGTTGGTACGTTTCGTATTATATTTTTCTGCTTCTTCAGGCAATCTACAAAACAATAACAACAATTGTAATCATATTATGAAACCATCAAACAAAACATAAATAAAATTTCCTCTTTTACAAAATTTACTTTTAAAATTCACCTCCTCGTAATAAGTAGGTAATATATAGTTCATATATCGATCACAATTAAAACAATTGTCACATCAAAACAATGAGATAATTTATTAATTTCCTTATCCTTATTATGTTTTGTTTGATGGTTTTAAATTATTACAATTGTTGTTATTGTTTTGTAGATTGCCAGAGGAAGCAGAAAAGTATACTGCGAAACATATCAACATTTTGAAAAATTAACTTCAGATTTATTTCAAGTCTAAGTACCCTGTAACCAGGCACAAAGAAAAATTATATTCAATATGGTTATAAAAAACAAATACCAAATTCGATGAGTTCCGCGAATTGTTTTTATATCTGTCTTTGAAATTATTTATTTTATAGCATTCATATTAATTTTCCTCGCAAATATTAACACTACCATATTTTCGTGAATTTTTATTTTACGGATTCTTAAAACAATAGATTGCTAAATTAGAAAACTTCCAAGCGACTTTGTAGTACTACATCTTTTCCTGAGATAGGTAGAAGATAAATTGTGAGCACAGATTAAACGGAAATATGTACAATATTATAGATATAATATTTTTGAAATCAATAAAATTGTTGGATAATAAATAATACATTAATGTAAATTTGATAACTAATGAATAAATAATGATAGAACAATACCTCAATCTGCAGTTTACGGTCAAAGTTAACTAACTTATGGAATTAGTCAAAATAAAATGGATTTGGAGTTTGTGATATTTGAGTCAGAAAAATCAATGTAGAGTAGTAATTGAGGCTCGAATTTAGAAGCTAGAGCTAAAGGCAATTGTTTGTCTCTAAATAATTTAATGATGGAAAACTAGTGTCATGAAATTGTGACATATGACATAATAGTTCTTCGTTAGTGTTGAGATGCAGTTGCTTTATGTATATTTTATTATTTTTAAAACTATGGCAATATTACAGTGATAAGTAAATATAAAATAATATAGGGTGGAAGTTTAAAAGGCAATGTATTAAGATTTAAAAAGGATCATCAAGAAGACAATAGTAGTAGTGACAAAATAAAATGGATTTGGAGTTTGTTATATTTGAGTCAGAAAAATCAATGTAGAAGAGTAACTGAGGCTCGAATTAGAAGTTAGAGCTAAAGCCAATTGTTCGTCTCTAAATAATTTAATAATGTAAAACTAGTGTCATGAAATTGTGACATTTGACATAATAGTTCTTCGTTAGTGTTGAGATGCAGTTGCTTTATGTATAATTTATTATTTTTAAAACTATGGCAATATTACAGTGATAAGTAGAGACCGGATTCCTATGCAATTGCATATTTTGTTTGCTGCCACATACGACCCAGGAGATCAATTATCTATACGAATCATGCATCTAGGATACTGTGGGTTAAATTTTATTATGCATATTTTTGCATAATTGAGTAATATTGCATAAAATTGCATATTTCGCTCTAAATACAGAGGTTTTAAAAGTAACTTTTCGGAGAAAGAATGAAAAAAAGATTAATTAAAACAGGAGTGCACTAATTTAAATTCGAAGAAAACTGAAATATGCCTCAACGACACGAAGTATAGTGTTGGATTACGAAGTAAGAAGTTAGATTACAAAGGATGTAAACAAGCTACAAAACAACAATCCACTCATTTTTCTTATTATTCAGTTGTACTAGATAGTACATCCCAACGAAAATGACGAAAAGTTTCCAATATTTTTCTTCCAAAGTAAAAGTAGGGGGCTTAAGTTTTCCTTTAAATTCGCCACCATTACGCCTGAGGATATTGAGCGCGCTCTTTTTCATTTTAAGTGACCGTAGATATAATAACCTGAAGATAATTTAAAAAAAATACTTGTAAACATAAATTATTTACAATTACAATAAAATTTTAATTATTTTTGAGATCATTTGTTAATTATTTATTTATTTTTTAACGGCTTTCGGGAAATTTTGGACAATGAGTGTTCGTGTGTGTGTAAGGTAATAGACGGATCAGATTATAGCCGGTCAAATATTTGCAAATAAAAGCAATACAATACAATCGTGTCAGTTAAATAAAATGACCCAGCCCACCCCCAAATTTTTTGTTCACACAAAGATTTTTTAATATATTAAATGTAATGAGAATTTTGTGCAATTTTTTACGTAAAAAAGTAGATATTTGACACTTGGTCTCTATAGCTTACTTTATCATTTTATTTTTTTAATAGCACTCCTTCAAATATATATTCTTTTTGTCTTCAATTTTAATTTTTTAGTGAATAAAAAAATTTATTTTGCCATCTTTTACTGCATATATTTGTATATTTCAACATTTTTAACTGCATATTATATATGGCATATTTTGGCACTTTTTACTGCATAAAAATCCGGTCTCTAGTGATAAGTAAATATAAAATAATTTAGGGTGAAAGTTTAAAAGGCAATGTATTAAGATTTAAAAGGGATCATCAAGAAGACAATAGGAAGAAAAAAGTGGAAGCTCACTGTGCGTAAGATAAATTTGAAATCGCTTTTTTTCTTTTTTTTTTTTAAATATATTGCTTTGAAAAATGTCTTGGGAAATTTTCTCAAGTAAAGGAACAATTCCCTCAACATATTAGTATTACGTGTTTATTGACAGAAGGTTTCTATCTTAAAGGAAGGAAGAAATGGGAATTAAGAAAGCATTTGCTCTGAAAGAGAATGGGAAAAAATAAAACAGAACCAGCTATATATATGACTTTTGGGAGATTAAAAGAAACGTCAAAGAAAGTTCTTTTTTTCAATATGAAATATTTGAAAAAATAAACAATAAAAAAAATTTTAAACACATGTATTATTTTTATCTTTAATCTTTATTTTATAGAAAGCTTTGGTTAATCAACTGAAAATTTAGTATTAATAACAATCACATCTGTACCAAATTTTTTCAGATAGCTTATTTTAGGTCAGACTTTTTGGTAACAAAATATGCTGACGTGTTCTGATGTGGCCATCCACTTGACTTCCCATACAACCTGGCCCCTAAAATTATTTATAATCATGTAGGGAGGGGTTAGTTTTTGAATTTTTATACTTCTGGGTCCCATTGATTATGTATACAAAATTTGGTTGAGTTTGGTAAATGGCCAAGATTTTCTTTTTTTGTCCCCCCCCCCCATTTTGAGCGGTTAGTTTTTGCATTTTTAGACTTCTGGGGGTCCACTGATTATGTATACAAAATTTGGTTGAGTTTGCTGAAATGGCTTAGATTTTTAAGTTTTACCCCCCCCCCCCCCTGAAATCCCATGGTTTCGCTCAATTTTTTTAATCAAAATAGTTTGACTCGTTTTTTAGATATTTCGAAAAAATAAGGAAAAAAACACTTTTTTCATGCACTATTATAATACTTGACCATACCCTGTATGGTAAAGTAAACATTGAGAAATTTTCGAAATTTGCAGGAGAGTACATATCGGTTCTTGAAATTTTTCACTTTTTCTTCCAATTTAATATTGAATTAATTAATATAGTTTTATAATAATTTTTTTTTTAAGATTCTTACAAAACTTAAGTGACTTATGTAGAATTTAATTTTATGAATTTTAGGGTTTATTTAGTCAGACAAATTAAATAAATAGAGTAATTTCAGTATATTAAAACTATTTATTTCATAGATTTACTAAATAATAATTTATGTCTATATGATTTTTCTTAAATTTTTCGAAATTTATTTATTTGTCTATTCTCAGTGCATGACTGCGGGGTGGCGTTTTTAAAAATAATATTTCTAAATTAAATCGTATTTTTAATTATTTATTATTAAAGGAGACAATAAAAGAGTATGTCTTCTGCTGGAAAATTTATTAGTAGTAGCTAATGAACTGAAAATATAGTATTAATAACAATCACTTCTCTACCAAATTTACTCAGATTTCTTATTCTAGCTCAGACTTATTGGTGACCAAAAAATTGAGAAATTTTCGAAATTTGCAGAGAAGTACATATCGGTTCTTGAAATTTTTCACTTTTTCTTCCGATTTAATATTGAATAAATTAATATATTTTTATAATAATTTTTTTTTTATAAGTTTTTTCCAAAACTTAAATGACTTATGTAGAATTTAATTTTATAAATTTTAGGCTTTATTTAATCACACAAATTAAACAAATAGAGTAATTTCAGTTGATTCTTCTTCTTTAAGTGCCCTATCAAGTCTCCCTGACGTTTTGGCTCTTCTCCACATATACCTATGCTGAGTATGTTTACCTCGTTTAACACAGATATACGGGACCTACTTTTTAACGCCGGTTTTGAACGGCTAATTTGGAGAGGTTACTAGGCAATTATACTCTTGGTAGGTTGCCATCGCTTTCCAAGAGGAGGCGATTGTAAATATCTGCCGAGACTCGTTTTCGAGCCAGCGTATTTCAGGCCCGACACTCTAACCACTGACCCACAGTCGCCTCTTCAGTTAATTAACACTAATTTATTTCATAGATTTACTAAATAATAATTTATGTGCATATGCTTTTTCTTAAATTTTTATTTATTTATTTATTTGACTCTGCTCGCTGCATGACTGCGGGGTGGCGTTTATAAAAATAATATTTCTAAGTTAAATCGTATTTTTAATTATTTATTATTAAAGGAGACAATACAAGAGTATGTCTTCTGCTGGAAAAATTTATTTTTCCAGCAAAGACACACTCTTATATTGTCCCCTTTAATTTATAAAAATTCTGCTACTCTAGGCATAAAGAAACTTTCAATTTATTTATTATTAATTACTTTACTATTAAATACATAACTTTCAAAGTTCAGTACTAACATCCTATTTTGTTTTTAATTAAATTGTAGAAATTTGTATGACTCATGAAATAATTCGACTCCTAAATTTCGAGTACTCTAATTCGCCCACATTCAAAATGAAATAATAAATGTATTTATATGGATGTATTCATTTGAATTGTGCGAACAAAGAGGATTTGTTCAACATTATTCAAAACTAGAATTCAATCTTTTTAAACACGATTTAGGGAGACTTAAGTTCATTTAAAATATTTAGATAATATTAAACACATGAGCTTAATATGAACATCTTAACGAAATGAATAATTCAACGCCAATTCAATTCTCTTTCAATGATCATTTCATAATAGGTGGATTTAATATTAGCTATTCATGTTCTCAACATTTTCATCATTTACTTTAGAACATATTATTTAGAAATTTAAATACATTATTAACTGCGCAAAGGCCAAGCATTTCTTATAATTTTATACCTAGCCAGCCCATTCCCAAGACATATTGTTCATAAAGTATTGGTATCTGTCCGTTGCTAAACAGCGCTAACTGGTGGCCAAAATAAAAACTAACACAATCGGGTCATATTTATTTTTATTGTATAAAGAAAATTATTTAAAAAATACAAAACAAAAAAAACAGAAGATAGATTATTAGTTTGATGTTTTTCTATCTTTGATGATGGGCTAACCCCGAAATATATCGAACTCAAAACTCAATTTTGTTTTATTTCTTTTTTGTGAAACCTACCTCGTATCTTAGTTTTATTATTATATTTTCTATCTTATTTAATATTAGCTGCAATTCCCGCCTTCGGTGGGCTTCTTGCTGGCTCGTAGTACGCGAACCGTCTCTCAACATCACTCCGCGAGACAGAGTCCAATTGTTGTGAAATACTGTCCTTTCATATTGTTCTCGAAGTTTGTAGAAGTTTCCGGAAAGTCTACGTTAGATAGAGTATACAGGGGGCGGGGCCTGAAGAGGCGGAGTCACAAGTGGGCGAAACCGGACAAACCAAGAGACTGCTTACTGCTTTATTATATAGTATTGATTAAGTGCTTTATTAAAATATTCTTCAGCATCTCAATTTTGAAAAATTATCCTCGGCATGATAGATTACTGCACAGCTTACCCGTTTGATTTAGTTATATTTTTGACCACGAGATTACGTAGTGGCAAAAACCACTTACCAATAATGATAAATAAATATATCTTCTTCTTCTTATAGTTAGGCTAAAAGCCTGTTTACTCCAGAGCGTCTTTCCATCGTTTTCTTGGACGGCCCCGTCTTCTTTTCCCGGTAGGGATGTTGTCATGTACCTTCCTCACCAGCCGGTCTTCATTCATTCGCAATACGTGTGCCCTCCATTCTGTTCTTCTCCTTTGGACCCATACGCTGACATTTTGTATATTGCACTTTTCCCTAATATCTTCATTTTTGACCCTGTCCATCCTTGTTTTACCCGCAATTCTGCGTAGCGATTTCATCTCACAAACTTCCAATATTTTTCTTGTTTTTGCGGTGTCTGTTCTTGTTTCGGCCGCATATGTCAAAATTGGTCGCACAACGGTCTTATAGATGCGAACTTTTGCTTCCGTTCCCAGAAACTTGTTTGACCAAACCGTTTCATTCAGGCATCCTGATATTTTGGACGCCTTAATAGATTGGAGCCTGACTTCCTCGCTAACACTTTCGGAGCTGGTAATCTGAATGCCGAGATAATTGAAGGATGACACTTGTTCTACTATGGTGTTATAAAGTTGTAGCTTACAGCGTACTGGTTCTCTCGCTATTGTGAGAGTTTTCGTCTTTTTCGAGAATATCTTGAGTTGGAATTTTTCGCAGGAAAGTGCAAATTTATGTAAGAGTCTTTGGAGGTCGTTTTCGCTTTCCGCAACAAGAGCCGCGTCGTCTGCGTAGCACACAATATTGACATTCTCATCTCCCATTGAGTAGCCTTGGACATTTTTTAGGTCTTTTATTAATTCATTCATCACAAGGTTGAATAAAAATGGACTTAGTGAATCGCCTTGTCGAATTCCCTGGTTGACTGGGATCATTCCCTCCAGTTTCCCCTCTATTCTGATTCTTGCATAATTATTTTGATATATTTCCTGGATTAATCTAATGAGGACCACTGGTGTTCCATGATCTTCCAAAATCTTCAGGACATGCTTCAGTTGGATCTTATCAAAAGCTTTTTCAATGTCAATGAAGCAGAAAAAGGCAGGTTTATTAAATTCCAAGGCTTTTTCAGCTAATTGCCTCACAACAAATACAGCATCGATGCAAGAATATATATCTAAACATATTATTAAACTTTATATCATTTTATCTAAAATTTAATTTTTGGCTTAAAATTCCAATAAATAATCTGGCCAAGTGTGAGATATAATATAACAAATACCTACAAAGTGCATTAACAAATTAACAGATCCTTTCCCATGATGACAAAGAATTCTTCGTAAAAAATAAAAGTTTGTTCACACTTTTTTTTTTGCATTTGTATACACGTATATACCTTCTTTTTTTTCATAGCAACATTTGAAAGTCCCAAAAGGTCAATTAGAAGTTATTAAAAAAATAAATAAATAAATTTTGTTTCTCTTTAGTAAATTGAAATAATCCAATGCTCATTTTTAAAATGGAAATTAACTTTTTGTTAAAAGAGCGCAACACTTTTTCCATTTAGGATGATACTTTTACTAGAGTTAAAAAAAAAACTTAAAAATGTTTTTAAAAAATGTTCTTAGTGATTGTGGAAACAGATATCAGGCCATTTTTTATTTTAATGTATAAAAGAGAACCAGCATTCTTGTTCACTTTTTTTTTCTACCAGCCACTAAAGAGGCTGTTTGTTTGGAAACTTATAATCAAACTTTTAATTGACATAAATACTAATCCTCTAAACCGTGGGAGTTGCAAGATCTGGGTCTTTGTAACATGCTTTATTGTATACTTTACAGATTAGATTAGTGAATATATAGATAGGCCAAGAAGGATTAGGAGAGAAAAAGTGCAGAGGCTGCATACTAGTATAGAAGGTTTCAATGATCATTTCATAATAGGTGGATTTAATATTAGCTATCCATTTCTCAATATTTTCATCATTTACTGTAGAACATATTATTTAGAAATTTAAATACATTATTAACTGCGAAAAGGGTAAGCATTTCTTATAATTTTATATCTAGCCAGCCCATTCCCAAGACTTTTATTGTTCATAAAGTATTGGAATCTGTCCATTACAGTGGCGACACGTAGGGTCATCCGCCATTTTTAGTCTTATTTTAAATTGAAGAATATTAGGAAATTTAAGATAATATTATTATTATTATTATCTTTTATTTTTAATTAAATAATTTTTAATATGTGTAAAGAATGTGTTTTAGTATTAATTTTCTTAAATTTCCTAATATTCTTTAATTTAAAATAAGACTATAAATGGCAAATGACACTACGTGTCGCCACATATCTCTATAGAGTCACTGTACTGTCCTTTACAGTGACTCTATGAGAAACAGTGGCGACACGTAAGGTCATCCGCAATTTATAGTCTTATATTAAGCTATATAATATTAGGAAATTTAAGATTCACAAAGAGAAACAAAGAGGTTGTCCTCTGCTTGATGCAAATAAACATACACACATATATATCGAGATGATATATCTGTATGGATATTGACTCCATGAAAAACATTTATAATTAAAAAAGACTGATGATGAAGACCAAGTCTTCGAAACTATAGTCTCAAACAAATAAATAATATATATAGAGATATATCATCTATATATATATATGTGTGTATGTTTATTTGCATCAAGCAGAGGACAACCTCTTTGTTTCTCTTTGTGAATCAACAACTCTGCTACTCTCGGCAAAACAAAAACTTTTCAATGAAATTTATTAAGATAATATTATTATTATTATTACCTTTTATTTTTAATTAAATAATCTTTACTGTGTGCGAAGAATGTGTTTAAAAATTAATTTTCTTAAATTTCCTAATATTATTCAATTTAAAAAACGACTAGAAATGGCGGATGACCGTACGTGTCGCCACTCTCCCTATAAAGTCACTCTACTGTCAGTTGGTCAACAGCGCTAACTGGCGGCCAAAATAAAAACTAACACAATCGGGTCATGTTTATTTTTATTGTATAATGAAAATTATTAAAAAAAACAGAAGATAAATTATTAGTTTGTTGTAGTATCTTATGTAGGTACCTAGTACCATTTAAAAGATTAGTCGGTGAAGAATTGGCGAGGTGATGGAGAGGTTTGGAGGGGATGATCAAGAAATACACTTTAAAACTAATCCAGAAGATAGATAAGAAGCAAGAAATAGAAGATAAATGAAATGTAAATTGATTCTAAAATTTTCAGTAGTGAAGCACATTAAAGTAAATTATTGGAATTCATTGAGAGGGGACGTGGAAATATTTATATGTTCTACATTATACATCGAGAACAAATAATGATACAATATTAAAATTGTGGAAGAAATTCGAGAGTCGTTTTTCAATATAAAAATTCAAGTCCAATGAATTGTTCAAAAAAATATTTTTGAATCAATAAATATGGAATTTGGTCGATGACTGGGATTTTGATACAAATTTTCACATTCATAGTGGGGAGTCCCTTTATCTAAAACCATTAATAATTTCGAAAAGTATTGTTTACTTTTCGCCAGAAAAAATTTCTAAATATTGCAATTTTAATCCTATATAGGTACTAAAATATTGATCCGAGCTAATTATGTATAATGATCATTCTTTTAGAATATCAAAAGACCAAAATGTGTTTTCATGAGAGATTTTTATAGGATTAATATCTAGAGCATTAGTACCGTATTTATTTTAATCATCTCTTAAATTTAACCATCACTTCCTAACCCAAAACCCAAATTAGTATAATGACTTTTATTAAAGTACCTTAAATTTCTAACGAAAAATCATGTATTGATATAATCTTTAAAATCAATGGTTTACGAATTATGAGCATTTAAATATTTTTCAAAATTTGATGAATCAAAAAATAAAGTGATTTCATGTTAATATTTCGTCGTTTAGTTGTAATTAAATTAGATAATTATTTTATACCTTTTAGTGCATTTATTTGATTTTTGAGTTCTTATTATTTTATTTGTTGCATTTAGTTTTTTTGAAGTCGGTTTTATTTTTTTATTTTTTTAATTATTATTTTTCTCTTTTTAGTGATGTTATTAATAGTGACTTAATATAATACCTTACATGCATCTCGTAAGAGAAAGCGTCTGGCGAATGATTCAGAAAATGATAATAAAATTCAATTCATAAATAGACAAATTATCTCGAAACGTTAGCGGGTTTTTAAATTAATGTTTTAAGATTTTTTTATAAAAGACTTTATTTATTATAATTTCGATTATTTGCACATAAGAATTGGAGATTTATCTTATTTAATCATTGATCATATCATTAGAACTTGACCAAATTAATATGGGACCACTCCTAAAGTACACCCTTTCCAATAAAAAAAATCATCGAAACCGGTCAACGTGGCAAAAAGTTCTCACTGAAAATACATAAAATAAATAAATAAATAGTTAGGTATCTTGACTATCTTGGACCTATACTGATCTAAACGTAGAACGTATGATTAAAATCGGTTCATAAACAAAGAAGTTATGCCTGAACAAACATAACAAGGTTTAATATCAATTGGAAACTAAACTGAACCCAATGCAAAAAAATCATCAAAATCGGTTCACAATTGTCGAAGATATCAGGTAACATAGGCACAAAAAAATTCAGTCGAATTGAGAACCTCCTCCTTTTTGGAAGTCGGTTAAAAATTCGTTAAATATGGCTAGATATCGAAACCAGCGATCCAATAGGAACCCTCCCTCGAAATTCAAATTAACTTATTATTTTGTTTACCGATAATCAAAACAAGCTAGTCATATAACCGTAATTTTGTGTGTGTTTACTCCAGCTCCTTTATTTTACTAGTAGTACTATAGAATAGACAATTTTATTTTTTATTTAAAACTTTTGTTTATATTTGCAGATTTATAATTTTTGAACAAAAGTTAACGAAGTGGTTATTTATTTTGTGAATAAAATTGTGTACTTATTAAATCAAATATATTTTATTTAGATAGATAAGCAAAATAAACAATTAATTCAATTTTAAACCTCGCGGATATAAAAAGCAAAAGATTATTTAGTACTAGAATTCAATAAATTTAATAGATAATATTAATTCACACAATAATATAAAAATATATAATAAACTATAACAGTTCATCCGTTCTATTGTAAATTTAATAGAATTTTTAATTCAATGTTAATGATAAAAAAAATATTTTTAATTGTTTATTAGGGTAAGTAATATTTAAATTGTATTTTTTTTGTGTACAGGAAAATTATTAATCATAAATGCAAATCAAGTTGCCAATGGTTTGAATTTATAATTAAATTGATAATTTTTTCTTTGTTTGATTTATTTTTTAATCATTTAGTAAAATCATGAGTTCATTTTTTTGTGATTTAGATTTATTCATAAGAATTTTGCTGGCTTGGTGTGTACTGGATATATTAATTTTTTATTGTTAAAGGATAAATAAATTGAATTGCTTCTTTCCAGTAATTTATTTTATTATTCAAATGGTTAATACAAATATTTCGAGAGCGCTTTCGGCATCTCTTCCTCAGTGGAAACTGTGGGACCACATAATAGGCAAGTCAGTGAGTTATTATTAATTACAGATGTCAAAAGGTACTCACCCACTCCCCCATCAATGTGCCGACCCCATCAGTTTGTACAGAACATTGATAAAAGCTTGTTTAAAATTCCAAAAACCCCATGTTATTTAGATAGAAAATTAATCGATGTGTATCACTAGGTTAAAATTGAGAGATGAGAGGCTTGAAACTTGGGGGATATTTTTATTTATATATTTAGAACCATATGAGCCCCTGTCCGCATAAATATTCTAAGATATCCAAAATAAGGAGCACCATAAAGCATATCAAATATTGCATATTAAATTTAAAAGTGGGAGTTGTAAGTAAAATTCGTTGCAGACCACTCCTAATATGATTGAATAACGAGAGAATGAATTCCATAAAAGACATTTAAATCTATTTCTGAACAAAATTTTTAAACAAGTGTGTTAGAACATTATTTTGATTTTAATCAAAAACCAACTTCTGACAAAGCTCATTTTGGAATTAAGTAAGCTCAATTCAGAATCTATTCCTGTTCTTCCAGGTAGAAATAGATCTGTCTATATTCTTGATTATCAGTCCAATTACTGGACATTGCCTTCTCTAAGATCAACCAATTACTTAATCAAATATTCCAAAGATAAATTCAATAACAGAGGAAAGAGTAATCTAAAGTCACGTTTCTAGAATAAACCGGCCAATTTTAGCATAGACAGACAAGGTTTAGAACTTGAGTTCAATTCAACAATGATTCATCATCTTTGAGTTTGTTATTCAAATATATGAAAATAGTTGCAAGGTTGGAATTTTATTGATTAGGTGAAAGTTTGTATTTCCTTCTAGAGAGGAAAAATAATTTTACGTGAATTGCGCATAATACATATAAGACTTTCGCTATCTATATTTAATAGCAATTAATTATTTTATAGTAAATGAAATTATTAAAGTAGACAGAATTCGAACCCGTGTCTCTCTCCTTTAGCCGAAGAGAGCGCCTTACCAATTAGGCCACGAATCCTTTCGGGTGCGCAATTCATTTTTCCTTTTCTAAAACTAATAAAATAATTTTTTAAATATGTAGATTTAACATGAGAAAATATTGATTACATTATTTAACTCAAATTTCAATCCATTTTTGTGCATAGGGATTTGAAATTGTATCAGAATCTCCGAGATATCATTCACTTAAGGAGAATGTTAAATTAGGGCTAGTGACCCCTTTAGAGGGCGAAGAGATGAATAGAAAAATAAATTCAATCCATTTTTCTGCTTAGCGCATTGAAATAGTCCCAGAATCTGCGAGATATCATCCACTTGAGCAGAAAGATAAATTAGGGGTACTCACCCCATTAGGGGATGAAGGGATGTTCATAAAAATAAATTCAATCCATTTTTGTGTTTAGCGCATTGAAATTGTCCCATAATCTGCTAGATATCATCCACTTGAACGGAAAGCTAAATTAGGGGTAGTCACCCCATTAGGGGATGAAGGGATGTTCATAAAAATAAATTCAATCCATTTTTGTGCTTAGCGCATTGAAATTGTCCCAGAATCTGCGAGATATCATCCACTTGAGCAGAAAGCTAAATTAGGGGTACTCACCCCTTTAGGAGATGAAGGGATGTTCATAAAAATAAATTCAATCCATTTTTGTGCTTAGAGCATTGAAATTGTCCCATAATCTGCTAGATATCATCCACTTGAACGGAAAGCTAAATTAGGGGTAGTCACCCCATTAGGGGATGAAGGGATGTTCATAAAAATAAATTCAATCCATTTTTGTGCTTAGCGCATTGAAATTGTCCCAGAATCTGCGAGATATCATCCACTTGAGCGGAAAGCTAAATTAGGGGTAGTCACCCCTTTAGGGGATGAAGGGATGTTCATAAAAATAAATTCAATCCATTTTTGTGCTTAGCGCATTGAAATTGTCCCATAATCTGCTAGATATCATCCACTTGAGCGGAAAGCTAAATTAGGGGTAGTCACCCCTTTAGGGGATGAAGGGATGTTCATAAAAATAAATTCAATCCATTTTTGTCCTTAGCGCATTGAAATTGTCCCATAATCTGCTAGATATCATCCACTTGAGCGGAAAGCTAAATTAGGGGTAGTCACCCCTTTAGGGGATGAAGGGATGTTCATAAAAATAAATTCAATCGATATTAATTTATAATATGTAATCAATTAAATAAACAAGCAGTTAGGAGTTAGGACAAGAGAAAGTATGTGTTAGGAAACTAGAAAGTACACCTATTATGACGTCATAGTGTCTTACCTTTGGCTGGCTGGCTGGGTGACCATAAGCTCTTAGCCCTTGCTCTCGCCGCTCTGCTTGCCTGGTTTCAACTGAGCCTTGAATGAAATCAAAGAGACCAGCCAGCCTTTTATCAAGTTCCTTGAATTTCGATAAATAATTTTTCGATGCAAATTTCTATTCATTTTTTTATTAACGAAATGAAACATAATCAACACACGGAAGATAGACCAAAATAGTAGGGAGGTAATCGGGATTTTTTGGGGTGAGGGGGACAGGGGGGGGGTGCGCGATTGTTTTTTTTTTTTAATTTTGAAAATAAAACTTATTCCACGACTCTTGATAAATTCAAAATGAAAAATCGTAGAAAGTTTATTCTGGTGTCAAAATGTTTGTACTGACGCAACGTTTCACATCGCTTTGTTGCATGGATGGGTCCCTTTATAGAAATATTCAGTCTGATTTGTTAATTGTTTTTGAAGAATTCATGATTGAACGAATTGAGAAAAAAAAGTATCGAGGTGCAAAGTTTATGCTTTAAGGTAGTTGTTCCGCCAAATGAGTTTTCTTAGGATTTTTCTGAAATTTAGATATATTATTATTTAAATACTTCTGCATCGATTGGTGGCAAAACGAAATTAATGAACAATACCGTTCCGGAGATATTTAATTTCAAAAATCGAGTTTTTCGGGCTCTTTAGCATTGCACTATACGGGATATCGGAAAATTTAGATACATATTTAATTATAATTAAGAAACCGTTCTTACCATTTTTATAAAAAACTAAACGAACATTAAACAATAACTAATACATATTTTAAAACAATTTTGATTCATAGTTACAACATAGTTTCTGAGATATTAAGGAATGAATAATGAAAAATGTATAAAAAAAATTATCAGTAAAAACATTTTGGCAACAGCGCATTTATTTAATCACCGAAAGATGCATGCGCTAGATTTTTTCAAAATTATAATTTTAATAAGGTGTATCGTAGGCGTTGATTACATTTGTTAAAAAATAACAAAACGATTTTTATAGAAATTTGAAATGTATTTAAACTGTCATTTTAATATAAAAATATTCAATCTCTTACAATGGTGCCAAATTTGTCAAACGAACACGGGATTGACTAGAATTGGTACATAAACAGCAAAAAGTTTTAATCTTATGAACTATGAATCCTTATTGTCTGTTCTATATACTCTATCATTAACTTTTTGCTAGTATTGTCGCGAAACAACTACCTTAATGCTCTGACTCTCATGTGATCAACATACTCGCGACCTTCCTTATATTATTAAGCTCAAAATTTACGTCCATGATGTTCCCAGATAATTAATTAAAAGGATTAAAATAACCATACGCCATTACATTCAACTTTTCAATTATTGAACCAATCAGAAGCTCTAGTTACAACGAAACCATTAAAAACCGAACTTCAATATTGCTCGATGTCTGGATTACGTTACTCACGATAACACAAAAATGAAAATTTATAATTAATACTACTAATTATATTTTGGACTTTCTAGTTTTATAGAACCTCTGGTTCCACTATGCATCATCATCATTGAGTATACAGTCCTAAGACTGGTTTGATGCAACAATCCGTCTCCACTCGACTCTGTCCCCCGCCAACTGTTTGACCTCTCTAAATGTCTGTCATCCCATATCCCCAATTATTTGGTTGAAATATTCTAATCTGGGCCTTCCCCTTCCTCTTTTTTTCCCACCTCCCCCTCCAAGATATCCCTAAGCAGTCCCTCATGTCTCAGTGTGTGCCCCATCATCTGACGTCTTCTCTTCTTCAGACTCTTCCACAAGGTTCTTCTTTCTCTGATTCTTCCAAAAACTTCAACGGCATCAGCGCTCCCTGTCGGCAGCATTCTCTGAGCGTTGTTCCAAATTAATCTAGGCTCTTATATATAGTATTATGAGTTCTATGTAGGGATCAGATTTTTAGCCGGTTGCCTCGAGACGGATTCGAACCCGGGTCCACTTGATTAGTAAGGTTGTACGCTAAGCGCTGGCCTAACCCGACTCCCCGACCCGAGAATTAATCTAGATAAATTTTTACAAAATTTTCTTTAATTTCATCTAACTTTGGTATTAGTTAAGGATTCGTCCATAAATTACATAGAGGGGAGGGGTCATCTCAGATTTGTGACAAAATGTGACAGGGGGGCCCGGGGATCTTAAAAATTGTAATGTCACAAAAGTTAAATTTTTTATTTTTTTATTTTTTAGATTTCAGGTTATTGTTATTCCAATCTGAAAATTATAGGGTAAAAAAGTGATAATGTGACGTCACAATACAGGGGAAGCTCTTTGAAAATGTGACATAATGTATTATATTCAAACGTGGTCTCTTGGCATGTATTCGCGGGGGCGGGTTTCGGGAGTGAGCGTCTCTTTTTTGGCGTCTCTCTTTTATGGTATATCTTTTCCCCCCTGCTGGCTCTCTCACCTTCCTTTCGCTGGAGCTTTCTTTCTTTTTTGCACACACTTGTTTTTATTTTTCTCCTCTTTGTTTTATGTTAATTATTCTTTTTACTGATCATATGAGGCAAACTGCCTCAGAGCATTGTGTAAAGTTAAATTGTAAGAATTATGAATGAATAAAATAAAATAAATAAATAATGTGACTCAGGGGAAAAGGAGGGATCTAAAAATCTTGAAATTTGTGTGACATAATTTATGGACGGCCCCTAACGAACGAAGTTCATTGATTACATACCGAAGAGAATTTGATGAGTAAATAACCCGTAGAAATATTGTCAGCGTTTTATTTCATTTATCGTGATTTATTAATTATACATTTCCAAGTGTTGATTTAGCCCCAATTGTATTATTGAATTTTCCATGGACGTCATAATTTTTACGAATCGTTGTGTTAACGTCATTCATTCGTTTGCCACCCCCTTTAAGGTGGTGACTTTTGAGAAACCATCACGTTTCAAATAATTTATAAAATTAATCCGGAGAGCCGGTTCTGATAGGATTATAAATTTAGCACTTGCTGCATAATATATAACTTTATCATTTGGAATATTTTGACATAAACATGATATATATTTTTTATCATATGAATTTGTGTTCATTAAAAAAAAAGTCTTTGAGAATTAAAAAAAAAAAATCTCTCTTTGCAATAATATATCATTTGTTTGAAAATGTTCGAGATTGTAGTTAGCGAGATGGAAAAAGATTCAATTCAAAAGGCGTAGATGATTTCTATAACTCGATTTTTTTTTACTTTATTTAGCTTTGAAATATGTATTTATATATATGTTTTTGAATTTATATATTATTCTAAAGGTATATTTTACATGTTTATAATATTTTTTTTACTTTATCAGACGTATGGAAAAGTATTATAATCATCATAAAAATTAAAAATTACAAATGTTACACTACAAGGTATTCTGAATACGAAAAAGTAGGTATTTTTTGTGAGCTTATATGTTGTGTTCTTCCTCAAAAACTAATGACGTATTCAAATGAATAAAATTTGTATTTGGGTCAATCCATTTCAAATCACCCAGGTAATGTTGCTCAACATTTTATATTTTCCTGATTTTTTTATCAGAGTTCTCTATAGATAGATAGTCACAAAACAGTACTTGAAAAAATTAATATGTCATAGTTTATTTTTGGCACGCATTTTTAAAATGGTGGTTTGGCATATTTTAATAAAAAACGTGGTTTGCGGAAAGTTTAATTGCAAACCTATTTTTAAACATAGCAGAATAATTAAAAAACCAGTGTGTTCAGCATGAAATGAACTTCAGGTATTTTTGTATAAAGAACATTCTGTAAAATTTCCAATTTTTTTCATTCAGTCCCTTTTCAGATATCAACCTGAGAAAATTGACATTAATAGGTTTCCGGCCATTTTTAAAAAGCTCTAGAAAAAAAGGAGTGTATTCTCTGGACTACAAATTATACTGCAGGTAGTTATATAAGTATACAACATGAGAAATAACCTATTATTAGTGAGTCTCCTTTTCTTCATAAAACTTTATGGTCTTAAAAAGTAACCATTTATATATTTTTTCCGAGTTTTTATACAAAAAGTTTGAATGACTCTCTTGCATGATAGAAAAATTAAAATAATATTCCTGAAGTTCATTTCATGCTGAACACACTGGTTTTTGAACCATTCTGTTATCTTTAAAAATAGCTTTGCCATTAAACTATGCGTCAAACCACGCATTTTTAAATAATGCCCTACCACCATTTTAAAAAGCTACCTGACATAGAAGTTGACATAAATTTTTTTCAAGTAGTGTTTTGGGGCTGTCTACCTATAGGGAACTCAATGATAAAAATCAGAAAAAATATAAAATCATAAGCAACAAATTTTATTTATATTGGGCGATTTGAAATGGATTGTGACGCATTTTGAGATCAAAAAGGATCCCTTATACTTGCCGTTAACTTCACATATCTTTTTTTTAAGTTTTGTTTTCAAACGATTTTTTAACAACATATTTTTTGACTATTGTCAGTAATTTTCAAAAAACTTAGAACAATCTATTTCTAATTCAAGTCGAAAATGATTGAAAATTAAATGTACTTAATATTGTAGTTTATAAATATTTGATAAATGTATTTTTTTCTTTATTTCCTTTAACATATTTAATTAAATAAGTTAGTAGAGTGTTGCCTCGATTGTTTATTATATGATGCTTTTATTTAACTTAGTTTTTCTCTGGATCCGCCTATATTTTTAAAAAATATTTTTTTTAATAACATACCGGGATACTTTTATTTTAGTCCTATTCTTCTTCAAGTGCCACCCTCGATTACGAGCGTCGGCGATTAGTATGGAGAGTATCCTATCCAGTGTAATTTTTCTGGGGGAATTTTTTACAGGGGTGGTTTCCCATTGCCTTCCCCGAAGGAATCAGATTATAGCCGGTCAAATATTTGCATCGAGTCAGGCTTGAACCCGCGCTAGCTTGATTAGAAGGCATGAACTTTAACCACTCGGCCAACCTGGCGTCTCTTATTCCTATTAGTCTTTAAAATTTACAAGACTTATATCTCTGGCTCTTGATTTATGCACTAATGCTTTTAAAGTCTAAAGAATATTGCTATTAGAGTTCATGGCTGTGATGAAACTGTATTAGATGAAGGAGGAGGTATCAGCCAAATTTGGATGGGCTGGGTTCAATAAAACACCCTGAATAAAACGTTTCGGCCCGAATTTATTTGGCCATCTTCAGTTAATTGGGAGTTATACACAAAATAGCAGTATACATATTTGACAAGGCTTGGTCGATCACATATGTGTACCGTATTTTGTGTATAACTCTCAATTAACTGAAGATGGCCAAATAAATTCAGGCGAAATGTTTTATTGAATCCAGAGCATCCAACTTTGGCTGATATCTCCTCCTTCATCTAATACAGTCCTAAAGATTAAGTTTTAAAAAATTCTAGAGCGGATAAAGGGTATATAATTTTAATTTTTAAAATCTATTGTATTTTCCATTTCGGCTAGTTGAAATGTTAATCACTGGTTCCTAAAGAAAAACTGTGCTAAAATGTGGTCCAGATCGAACAAAGTGTCTAGAATTTTAATTTATGTAGCCCCCCTCCCAATACCAGGTAGTTGATTTTGCTTATATTCTATTGTCATCGTATGGTAAATACATATTCCTGCAAAACTTTAAGAAAATCGGTTCAGTAGAAGTAAGAGTAAATTCGAATACAAGATTTTACTGTTTGGTGATTGAAGAGACGCCATTTTTTCCATCAGATTATTGTGCCCCTGAAGTCTTATTGTAATCCATCCATCCATAAAAGTTTAAGGATTTAGTTTCTTTTTTGGATAGCTCAACAAAATTGACTTCACCCTTTGATAAATTCTCGTTTAATTTACTTACACCCAAAAATCTAGCCCTTCGAAACTGGATTAGAATGTCGATTGATTGATAACTGCTAATCGGTATGACAATGTTGTGCCTCAAATTCCATACTTGAGAAGAGACAATTCCCAAAAGGCAAATGTGTGCAATATGCATTAATTTGAGCTCTCCGATGGCAGGTAGAAGCCCCCTGAAGGAGGGGCCAGGGCCCTACAACCAAGCAAAAGGGCCTGAGTCCATCGTCATGCTAAATCAACAAGAATTTAGATTGGACATTACAACGCTAATATTTGCATGCTTGTTTGCGTGCTGTTGGCCGAACGTCCCTTTCTAGCGATCTGCTCTCAGAGATTAGGGAAGGGAGATTATTGACAATCCACCCCCAACAAGAGTTCTTAAACTAGGCCAGTCATTTTAGAGATATATTATTGCAAATGGAATTTATAAACAAAAACAAAGAAACCCTTTGGTGGATTAAAAAAAAGTCGGTTTAATTTAATTTAATTTTGAAAATATTGGAGTAAAATCCTGCCAAAAACGGTAGTCCGCGCAAGACCATGCTTGGAAGTACAAAACAGCTGGAAGTCAAAGGCATATGTATTCCTAACCCACCTAACCAACGAATGTCTTGGTTGTCCCCATGCTATGAGTATAATTTCCTGCACACATAAATAAAAGAGCCTTGAACAAAGCATGTGATTAAATGGAAAAAAGCTAATTCAGTTTTATGAAATAAGAGATAGAGTTTAGAAATATTTACTTTTCGACTAAAGCCGGAAAACTTGATTTTCTAAACCTCAGGAAACATGACAAATCGAAAAAGAATCTAGTAGAAGATATGTGCTATAGGTTGCATCTATTAATCTTTTTAAAGCTATCATCATCATTACCATCTTCGAGTATAATAACAATCATAAGACTGTAACATTTAGGGAAAGCGGTGTTGGTTTATAGTGAAACATATTAAACACAGGAGTTTCACAAAGAAACACCACTATAACCCGTCAAAAAACTCCTGTGATCCTAAGACTGGTTTGACACAACCAACCGCTTTCACTCAATTCTATCCCATGCCAACTCTTTCATTCTCGAAAAGTTTCCCATCCCATACCTTTCATTTTCTGGAGAAAATAATCCAATCCAAGTCTTCTCCCAAAATATTCCTTAGCAATCATCCGTGTCTTAAGATGTTCTATATCATTTGAAATCTTCTTTTCTTCAGATTCTTCCACATAATTCTCTTTTCTTTAAGTTATTCAGAACTTCCTTGTATGTAATTCTAACCACCCATTTAACTTTTTAAATTCTTCTGTACCACCATATTTCGAAAGATTCGAGTTTCTTTCTCTCGACCAGTTTTCACATCTTTACTGCTCCATACGTATATGTATATCTTCAGCATCATTTTTCAAATTTTTTAACCTGGTTGAGTAGCATATTAATTTTTGTTTCGAATTAAATCCCATTTAATCTTAGACAATTCTTGATTTAATTCCTAATTGTTTTTGGCTCTTTTGACAACTCTATTTTTTAAATTTAAACCGAAAATAAAAAATTCTTTAATCCTTCTGAATTACTTATTAAATATTAATTTTCAAAAAATTAAACTCATTTTAAATATTATATTTGATAAAGAGTTAAAAGTGTATATTTTCGTTTGAATATCTTGAAAAAAATTACTTTTTTTTACCCTCTTTCGGAAGAGAATTTGTTACAAAGGGGACCCTTATTAGGTTGATTGAGAATTCGAGAGGGAAAAATATTAATTTTCAAAAAATTAAACTCATTTTAAATAGTATATTTGATAAAGAGTTAAAAAAGTGTATATTTTCATTGAATATCTCGAAAAAAATTACTTTTTTTACCCTCTTTCGGAAGAGTATTTGATACAAAGGTGGGACCCTTATCCCCTATCTTATCTTGATTGAAAATTTGAGGGAAAAAAATATTAATTTTAAAAAAATTAAACTCATTTTAAATAGTATATTTGATAAAGATTATAAAGTGTATATTTTAGTTTGAATATCTCGAAAAAAATTCCTTTTTTTAACCCTCTTTCGGAAGAGTATTTGATCCAAATGGGGGACCCTTATCAACTTGATTAAGAATTTGAGGGGAAAAAATATTAATTTTCGAAATATTAAACTCATTTTAAATAGTATATTTTATAGATAGTTAAAAGTGTATATTGTCATTTGAATTTCTCGAAAAAAAAATACTTTTTAATCCTCTTTCGGAAGAGTATATGTTATACAAAGTGGAGACCCTTATCAACTTGATTGAGAATTTGAGGGGAAAAAATATTAATTTTCAAAAAATTGAACTCATTTTAAATAGTATATATGAAAAAGATTATAAATGTATATTTTCCTTTGAATATCTCGAAAAAAAATTACTTTTTTTTACCTCTTTCCGGAAGAGTATTTGATACACAGGGGGATCTTTATCAGGTTGATTGAGAATTTGAGGGAGAAAAAATAGATATTTTCCAAAAATTAAACTCATTTTAAATAGTAGAATGATTTTAGAAATACTGCCTCTTATTATACTATATGATTTCTAACATTAAGTTTTATATAATAAAAAAAACTTTAATAAAAAAGCAAGATTGATTAAATGTCATCAATAATTCACCCAGATGTACACTCCCTCTCATTCCTCACTCCTTTCATAAGCAGGTAAATGAAAGAACTCCTTTGAAAAAAACTACCACTTTGACACTGTGAAAAATCCTCTATGTTATCGCCGTATAAATGATAAGAGTCATTGCAGCGATAGAGACTTTGTTTTAGCGGGTGTTGATGGCTGGAAATCCTCCGGCTGATCAATGGCCTGGAGGAGAAGGTTTTTCACCCCCGAGATGACAATGATCCAATGATACCATTGTATTATGGTGCACAAGCGATAAGGTGCACCTAATAAATACCTAAACACAATATCTTGTCATATTAGAGGCTTTTATCTATCAGTCAAGCACCAAGACAGGATATAGGCATTTAGTAGTAACAAGCTGGAAATAATGAGCGAGTATTCAAGTGCACTCAACCCAAAAGGGTAATCGAAAACGAAATTAGAGCCAATCCAGTCGGACTAGAACTTTCAACAAAAGATTATGATCTATCAGTGAAGTAATTAGTAAAATTACTTGCTTATTAAAAGTACCTATAGTTAATCTCAAATAAATAAATAGTTAGGTATCTTGACTACCTTGGAGCGATAGAGACTTTTTATTATTTTATACCTTTTAGTATATTTTATTTTATTTTTAAGTTATTATTATTTTATATGTTGGATTTAATTTTTTTGAAGTCGGTTTTATTATTTTTTTATAAAAATTATTTTTCTAGTAAAATGAGATTTTTATAGAAAACACAGCCGTTCTCGATATTATTGAGAAAACCTATATTAAGTCAATGAACATTTTAATTGAATTGGTTTTTTAGGAAAAAAACAAACTTTTTTCTTTATATGTAGAGATAGTGAGTGAGTGGGCTGATTTTCATATCGAATTCTTCTTTCGTGGCTATCGATTTCTTTTTAATCAGCTCTTTTTGGCAATCGTATCTCATTTACTTTCACTTAGGATCAAATACTTGTATACGGAGATAAAAATTTTCCTTTAGCTCAGCCTTTTCCCCTATTCAAGGGGAAGATTTTCAATTCAAATCATTTTAAGTCTCTCTCAGAATCTCTTTAAAGGTGTATTTAGACGAGAAACAAAAATGTTTCAATTTACGGCAATTTTAGATATAATCAAATTGCAGGCGGCTTGTGGCAAATTTGAACATTTTTATTTAAATAATTACTGGCAACATGGAGACACCTTTTAAGAATTAGAAACTTTTTATTTAAATTATCAAAAATTAATAGGAATATACTGCTGTGGGCAATAAATAGTAAGACTTTGTTCTTAATTTTAAAATTCTTTATTTATTATTTCAAATCTATTTCGTCACCCTCAAAGTAATCCCCCCCCGGGCCTCAATACACTTGCGCCAACGTTTTTTCCAATCCTCGAAACAGTTGTTAAAGCCAATTTCCGGAATAGCCTTCAATGCGCGTAGCGATTCGCGTTTAATATCTTCAATTGACTCAAAACGGTTTCCCCGGAGCGGTCGTTTGAGTTTGCTGAACAGCCAGAAGTCACAAGGAGCTAAATCAGGCGAATACGGTGGTTGTGGAACGATATTGATTGAATTTTTGGCGAAAAACTCACGAATAATCAATGCAGTATGCGAAGGTGCATTATCGTGGTGCAAAACCAAGAGTTGTCGGCCCATAATTCCGGCCTCTTTTTACGAATAGCTTCGCGCAAACGACGCATAACACTCAAATAGTATTCCTTGTTGACAGTTTGGCCAGTCGGAAGGAATTCGGAGTGCACCACACCTCGATAATCGAAGAAAACTGTCAACAGGACCTTGATTTTTGACTTGCTTTTCTCAACCCTCTTTGAACAGTTTGTACCAATCAAAAACACTTGCTCGCGACATACAATTATCACCGAAGGCCTTTTGCAACATTCTGAACGTTTCGGCACCAGAAATTTGATTCCGCACACAAAATTTAATGGAACTTCTTTGTTGAATAATTTCACTCATTGTAAAAATCGCCGAATGCACTTTTTGTACTTCAGAAAGACAAGCGTATACTAAACACCAATGATTATTTTGATGTGACATTTGGCACAAATGTCACTGACAGTCATACCAACCTAGAAAAATATATTTCGACGCATGGGTTTCCGCGCGAAATTTAAATTAAAAAGTCTTACTATTTATTGCCCACAGTATTAATCGTATTTAGATGGCTAAAACTGGGTTATGATTAGAGACCGGATTTTTATGCAGTAAAAACTGCCAAAATATACCATAAAATATGCAGTTAAAATTGCCGAAATATGCAACTAATATGCAAATAGAGGGAGCCGAGGTTTACCCGGTCGAAATTTTTATATCCTAGCAAGGCTCAAACCCGGGCCTCCCGTTTGAACATTGTCATAAATCAACATAATAAATATAATAATATTTCAAAAAATGTGAACGAAAAAATCCTGGGGAGTAGTTTTATTTAACAGTCACGATTGTATTGTACTCCTTTTATTTATTTTTTTATATAAACAAGGTTTTCATTTTGACGTACCTACAAATAATAAACTAATAAAATAATGCAAATATTTGACCGGCTCTGATACCTACACTAATTTACACACACACACGAACACTCAATGTCCAAAATTGGCTATAGTTACCGAAGGCCTTTAAAAAAAATAATAATGTCCCCCTGTTTTTATTTCTTCATTTTTTTTCATTCTTTCATCGAAAATTTACTTTTAAAAAATCTGTATTTAACCCAAAAAATCCTTGAAATATGCAATTTTATGCAATATTACTCAAATATTCAAAAATATGCAGTATAAAATTTAACCCACAGTATCCTAGATGCATGATTCGGATAGATAATTGTTCCCCTGAGTCGTATGTGGCGGAAAACAAAATATGAAATTGCTTAAGAATCCGGTCTCTAGTTATGATGGAGAGACAGCCTGGGGTAAACAAACCACTAGTTTCAAATAATATTTTTTTTGCCAACAATTTGGAAGGGTTAAAAAGGGTCAGCAAAAGAAGCATTATATATACAATTTTCTCGTCTCCTGTATTAGCGTTTTTGTTTTGTCGTGTAATCACTGCATAAGTATAATTCTTATTATAGTTGTGAAGCTGCACTCGTATAAAGATTTTATTGTGAAAATAGTAGTTTCATTTTCCTAGTTCATAATTAATGTGAATTATATCAAATTATTTCTAACTGAATCTAAACACTGTCACTGCTGCCCGACTGTGGAATTCATTACCTTCATTCACCCGTTCATCTTCATCATCACTTATCTTCAATCGTGGTCTCTTGGCATGTATTCGCGGGTGCGGGTCTCGGGAGTGAGCGTCTCTTTTTTGGCGTCTCTCTTTTATGTGTAACTTTTCCCGCCTGCTGGCTCTCTCACCTTCCTCTCAACTTCCTTTCGCTGGAGCTTTCTTTCTTTCTTTTTCGCACACACTTGTTTTTATTTTTCTCCTCTTTGTTTTATGATTATTATTATTTTTTACTGCTCATATGAGGCAAACTGCCTCAGAGCATTGTGTAAAGTTAAATTGTAAGAATTATGAATGAATAAATAAATAAATAAATAAATAAAATTTCCTTTATCTCAAAATATTTGATTGAATTGCTTAAAAGCATTTTTTAACATTCAATTTCTGATATAAAATTGATAATGTCTTTTTCTATGTTTTTATTTAAATTAAGTGAAAATTTTGGACCCAATCTTAATATTAATTTTATTTCTTCTGGAATCTCAATATCTAATAAGTTGATCAAATAATCATCCTCCACATTAATCTCTTCATTGATCTGGATTGACTTGTCTAGCTTTTTGCTTATCTTATTTTTGGCATTAATATAATAGTATCTATGTTTCTGGTTCATTATAGCAATTGCTTGATGGAATAACGGTATAGGTAATTCATGTTTCAAAATTCATAATCTTTATTCAGATTTTGTTTAAACTGATCGATCATTTGGTAAGGATTCTTGATCTCTATGTTTATGATGTTGCTCTTGATTGATGATAAACGTTTTTATAAATTGTTGCTATATATATATATATACAGGATGGTGACTTGGCCGACGCAGCATAGCGATTACAATGTTAATTTTTGAATGTGCATTTATTTGGTCCCCTAATTATTTTAGAGTTAAAGTTCTTTAGGTTTTTTGTAGAGAAAAAAATACTGAATCCGAACATATTTTTGTTTTCAAATTTTAAAATTTCAGAACCGTAATAATCAACATTATAAATAATTGTATTTTTACAAAAATCACTGAGGCCATGGAATTATTAAAACAAACTAGGCATTTTCATTTGTTATTTATAATGTTGATTATTACGGTTCTGAAATTTCAAAATTTGAAAACAAAAATATGTTTGGATTTAGTATTTTTTCTCTACAAAAAACCTATAAGAACTTTAACTCTAAAATAATTAGGGGAGCAAATAAATGCATATTCAAAAATTAACATTGTAATCGCTATGCTGCGTCTGCAAAGTCACCACCCTGTATATATATATATATAGGCCTATCAAGTTGGTCCCACTGCTTTCCATGTCAAATTAAAATCTGATTAAAAAAGGTTAATAAGAATTGAAAACTAGTTTTTAATATTAAAGTGTAAAACTTTTTTTAAAATATAAAAAGATTGAATACCAGAAAACAAACTATAAAAACCAATTTGTTTTTAGGTAATTATATTATGTTTGTTTTTTATTATATTAAATATAATCTCTGTATATAGAAAACTAATATCAAAGCTGTAAATAATTTTTAAAATAAATAATTTGTTTTTAGGAATACATTGGCTTATAGTCATTTATTATTCAACCCGAATTAACTACATTATATATATATATATATATATATATTATGTGATTGTAATGAATTGTGTGATGTATCTATATTGAAGATTTAGGAAGGAATGTTTCATGTGAAATGACAAATTCCGGTTCTTGAACGAGATGTATGTATGATTTCAAACTATTGTACATTTTTTGTGTTATATAATTCTCTATAAAAAGAAAAAAATGTAAATAAAATGTTTCATTTCAATTTTAGAACTACTGAGGATGGTCGACCAGTGGTGACCGAAACTGTATAGTTATCAATTAAATAATTCAAATAGTTATTGAAATTTTTATTATATTTGTGACAAAACCAACCCTTCAATTTAACGAAAAAAATTTAAAATATCGCCAATTTTTTTTTTTTGTGTGGGGGGGGGGGGCGGGGCGGTCTCTAATCATAACCCAGTTTTAGCCATCTAAATACGATTAATATATTCCTATTAATTTTTGGTAATTTAAATAAAAAGTGTCTAATTCTTAAAAGGTGGCTCCATGTTGCCAGTAATTATTTACGAAATAATTTGATCATGTTCAAATTTGCCACAAGCCGCCTGCAATTTGATTATGTCTAAAATTGCCGTAAATTGAACCATTTTTGTTTCTCGCCTAAATACACCTTTAAAGAGATTCTAGAGAGAGACTTAAAATGATTTGAATTGAAAATCTTCCCTTGAATAGGGGAAAAGGCTGAGCTAAAGGAAAATTTTTATCTCCGTATACAAGTATTTGATCCTAAGTGAAAGTAAATGAGATACGATTGCCAAAAAGAGCTGATTAAAAAGAAATCGATAACCACGAAAGAAGAATTCGATATGGAAATCAGCCCACTCACTCACTATCTCTACATATAAAGAAAAAAAGTTTGTTTTTTTTCCTAAAAAAACCAATTCAATTAAAATGTTCATTGACTTAATATAGGTTTTCTCAATAATGTCGCGAACGGCTGTGTTTTCTAAAAAATCTCATTTTACCAGAAAAATAATTTTTATAAAAATATAAAACCGACTTCAAAAAAATTTAATCCAACATATAAAATAATAATACCTTAAAATTCAAATAAAATACACTAAAAGGTATAAAATAATTATCTTATTTTGTCACAACTAAACGACGAAATATTTACATGAAATCACTTTTTGAAGTCGGTGCCAAACCCGCCAAACGTTCTAAGTAAGATCCGTCGAGTGCGATTCATAAAATGTATATGTTTGGCACCGACTTCAAAAAGTGATTTCATGTAAATATTTCGTCGTTTAGTTGTAACTAAATAAGATAATTATTTTATACCTTTTAGTGTATATTATTTGATTTTTAAGTTATTATTATTTTATTTGTTGCATTTAATTTTTTTGAAGTCGGTTTTATTTTTTCTATTTTTAGTGATGTTATTAATAGTGACTTAATATAATACCTTGCATGCATCTCGTAAGAGAAAGCGTCGGGCGAATGAATCAGAAAATGATAATAAAATTCAATTCATAAATATAGAAATTCTCTCGAAACGTTTGCGGGTTTTAAATGAATGTTTTAAGATTTATTTTATAAACGATTTTATTTATTATAATTTTGATTATTTGGTCATAAGAATTGGAGATTTACGTTATTTCGTCATTGATCATATCTTCATAACTTGACCAAATTAATATGGTACCACCCCTAAGGTATCCTCTTTCCAATAAAAAAAGAATCATTAAAATCGGTTAATAAACAAAGAAGTTATGCCTAAACAAACATATCAAAAAAGGTCTAATACCAATAGAAAAAAACGCGACCAATCGGAAGTTAGACTGAACCCAATGCAAAAAAATCATCAAATACGGTTCACAATTGGCGGAAATATGAGGTAACTTAGACAAAAAAAATCAGTCGAATTGAGAACCACATCCTTTTTTGAAGTCGGTTAAAAAGGGTCAGAATATGCAGATAATTTGCCTGCTGGCCCTTTCTTGGTTTCAAGTAAATTCAAGTCAAATAACTAAAAGCCAATTAATTTTGCCCTTTTGACGAACTTTCTACTCGAATAATGGCCGGATAGTTCTCTCCCGCTTTTGTCAGATTTATTCTTCAATCATTTAGATTCTATAGAAATAGAATCGGAACTTGTAGAAGGTTCTTAACTCATCGGAGGCTCCAGAGAATCGTAACTTTCCTCTGACATTGCAAACAAGGAAAAATTATAGAGAGAGAATTTCTTCTTTCTCTTTCTGGCTTCTTATACTTACACACATACTATCTTCAGAGAATAAAGGAATAATTTTATAAGAAAAAGTCTCATTGTTTGTATGAAATCAAAATTTCGTATTTTTATTTTAGCATACAGGGCATGGTCAAGTATTGTAATCGTGCATGAAAAAAGTGTTTTTTTTCCTTCTTTTTTTCGAAATATCTCAAAAACGGCCAGAACTATTTTGATTAAAAAAATTGAGCAAAATCATGAAATTTTGGTCTACAAAAAAGCTCTAATAAATAAACATCGAAAAAATTGGATTTTTTGAAAATATAATTGTTTTGTCAAAATGTCCATTAGTCTGGTTGTTTGTCTGTGCGTTACCAAATTTTTGTGGACGATCTAGCCCAAAAACTAGTGGAAATATCAAAACCAAATTTCACACGTATTGAGATTAAGAGCTGATTAGATTTTGGTGCATATCGACCCAAAATTAAGGGGGGTGAGGGGGGGAGGGGTTAAAAATCAAAAATTTAGGCTATTTGAGCAAACTCAACCAAATTTTGTATACATATTCAGTGGGACCCCTGAAGTCTAAAAATGCAAAAACTACCCGCCCAAAATGGGGGGGGGGGTGTATGGTCAAAAATGGAAAAATTATAGATAGAGAATCTCTTCTTTCTCTTTATGGCGCCTTACACTTACACACATACTATCTTCAGGGAATAAAGCGATTATTTTATTAGAAAAAGTCTCATTGTTTGTATGAATTCAAAATTTCGTATTTTTGCTCACTAAATAAAAATGGGAGTTCCTTAAGGTAGTCCTTATTTTGGGTATTTTCGATTTTTAAGCTGAGAGAGACTCACATGGTTCGAAATAAATAAAAAAAAATATTCCCTAAGTTTCAAGTCTCTATCTCAATTTTAACCTGTTCCGTACAGCGATGCAAGTTTCCCATCTAAATAACATGGGGTTTTTGGCATTGAACGATCAATTTTTTATTTCGGGCAAAGTAATGGTTTAAAAAATTTAGTGCATTTTATTTAGTTTTTAAGTTATTATTTTATTTGTTGCCTTTAGTTTTTTTGAAGTCGGTTTTATTTTATTTTTTTTTATAAAAATTATTTTTATTTTTCTCTTTTTAGTGATGTTATTAATAGTGACTTAAGATAATATTTTGTATCCATCTCGTAAGAGAAAGCTTCCGGCAAATGAATCAGAAAATGATAATAAAATTTAATTGATAAATATAGAAATTCTCTCAAAACGTTTGTGGGTTTAAAATAAACGTTCTAAGATTGTTTTTTTTTTATAAAAGATTTTATTTATTTTAATTTCGATTATTTGCTCATAAGAATTGGAGATTTACGTTATTTCCTCATTGATCATATAATCAGAACTTGACCAAATTAATATGTCACCACCCCTAAGGTACCCTCTTTCCAATAAAAAAAAATCATCGAAATCGGTCCACGTGGCAAAAAGTTCTCACTGAACATAGATAAAATAAATAAATAGTTATCTTGACTATCTTGGATCTATACTGATTCAAACACAAAAAGAATCATTAAAATCAGTTCATAAACAAAGAAGTTATGCCTGAATAAACAAAACAAAAAAGGTCCAATACCAATGAAAAAAAACGTGACCAATCGGAAACTAGACTGAACCCAATGAAAAAAACATCATCAAAATCGGTTCACACTTGGAAGATATCAGGTAACATAGATTAAAAAAAATCAGTCGAATTGAGAACCTACTCCTTTTTTGAAGTCGGTTAAAAATAGAACTGAAATTCAATTAAGTCGAAGAACTTGATCCATATTCTAGAATAACGTTTCTTAACCTTTGGGTCGCGTTAAATTTTTGATGGGTCGAGAAGGTGTTGAGAAACTCTGTTCTAGATTATTCTATGATTGACCAAAACTTAGCTAGAGTTATATTTAAGCCAAGGAATTAGGCTCCTTGGGGCCGTTATTCATAAAGTGTAATCTTTGCCGAAGGGCCTATTGGTCAGAAACAAAAGAAAATAAGCTAATCCTTAAGACTTCTATTTGATTATTTAAGGAGGCTATCTTTGACACTCAGTCTCCCTGTACATTGGGTACTCACCAGCAAGTACCTATATACAACGATGTAGTATAAATAGTTTTTCTAATATTAGAATAAATCATACAGAAAATAATTTTAAATACTTAAAAAATAAACAATAGTTAATAATATTTTTTCTAGCCAAGAGATTTCTATGATTTTAATTTACCTAAAGCATAAATAATCTCTGATTTTAAAAATCTATGTATTTTATATTTATATTCCTACGAGCAGTACCCGGCGTGCCTACGGCACGCCCGGCACCGCTCGGCCCTCCGGGCAGGTGGCCCTAGCGGGCTGCGTCTCGACATGTGATTATTAGGTCTGTAATATATATTTGTAATATTTTGCCCCCTCTTTCGCCCCCACGCACTCATTTTGGCTATTGATTTTTACTCTTTAGAAAACTGAGAGTTATTTATTTGCAAATATCTAAAAAATAATTTCAACCTCCCAAAATGTGAGTGGGGTCAAAAAATTAATACTCTCTCCGATATAGATCAAATTTTGTAATGTTAGTTTTTAAGACTATATAAAATGTATGCTGTAAAAATCAATAGCCAAAATGAGTGCATGGGGGCGAAAGAGGGGGCAAAATATTACAAATATATATTACAGACCTAATAATCACATGCCGGGACGCCGCTCGCCAGGGCCACCTGCCCTTCGGGTAAAATTTGATCTATATCGGAGAGAGTATTAATTTTTTGCCCCCACTCACATTTTGGGAGGTTGAAATTATTTTTTAGATATTTGCAAATAAATAACTCTCAGTTTTCTAAAGAGTAAATGTACAAAAAAGCTAAAAATTTCTATATTTTGCCCCCCCCCCCCTTTCGCTCGCATACAGTCAATTTCGATAGTTGATTTTTACAGGAATAGTTTCTTAAAGTAATAAAGAATAACTCTACAAAATTTGATCAAGATCGGAGAAAGTTTTAATTTTTGCCCCCACTCCCATTTTGGATAGTTGAGGGGGAGGGGTCGGATTACAAAAAATATTGAAATTATTTTTTCGATATGTCAAATAATCCACAGTTTTCTAAAGAGTAAATGTACTAAAAAGCTAAAAATTTCTATAATTTGCCCCCCCCCCCCCCCCTTCGCCCCCATGACAGTCAATTTTGATAGTTGATTTTTACGGGAATAGTTTCTTAAAGTAATAAAGAATAACTCTACAAAATTTGATCAAGATAGGAGAGAGTTTTAATTTTTGCCCCCACTCATATTTTGGATAGTTGGGGATCGAATTTCAAAAAATCTGAAATTTCTTTTTAGATATTTGTATTTAGAATTTTATTAAGTAAAAATCAAGTAGATATCTTATCGTTATTAATTGAAAATGCATAATTAGTGTAAACACATTGCAAAGATATTTTGCCCCTTTTGACCCCTTTAGGGGTCGAATTTCAAAAAATCCTGAAATAAGTTTTTAGATATTTTAATTTAGTATTTTTATAAGTAAAAAGCAAGTAGATATTTTATCGTCCTTAAGAGATATCGCATAATCAGTGAAAACACACTTTGCCCCCTTTGACCCCCTTACGGGTCGAATTTAGAAAAATCCTTTCTTAGTGAGCCCCTATGTCATAGATGTAATATCCTCTCCAAATTTCATGTTTCTATGTCCAGTGATTCTGGCTGTTTTGATGATGAGTGAGTGAGTGAGTGTATCGGGCAAAGAATTTTATATATATAGATAAGGTTTAAATAATATTTATCAAAATTTACTTACTAATATGAGGATTCAAAAGAAGTATATCGTCAAAGTCCTTACCTGGAAAAAAGAAAACACTTGATTAATATATATTGAAAACTTTATTATTTTTTTAATTTAATGATTATTAGTGATTAGCAGATTGGTCTTTGTCTTGGTCTTGCTTTGCTCATCACTAATATTAATTGAATGTAATGGAAGGCAGCCCAGGGGTAATGAGAAAAGAAAAAATTAACACATATCAAATAAGGTGTAATTTATTGGAATCCTTACTCCTTTCCTTTCAAACCGACGTTTGGGAGGATTTTTCCCTCCTTCTTCAGGGTTTCAAAGGGTCAATGAATGAATGAAACAAATAAAATGTTTCCTTCTTCTCTCCGCATTAGTGTTCAAAACATTCTTCTTTTTTAGCAAAGGCATAGAACAACAATTTTTTTCCTCCTTTTCCTCCTTTTCTTAATTAAGAAGTTTTAAATGAATGTTTTAAGATTTTTTTTTATAAAAGATTCTATTTATTATCATTTCGATTATTTGCTCATAAGAATTGAAGATTTACGTTATTTCGTCATTGATCATATCATCAGAACTTGACCAAATTAATATAGGACCACCCTTAAGGTATCCCCTTTCCAATAATAAAAAGAATCATCGAAATCGGCTCACGTGGCAAAAAGTTCTCGCTGAACATACATAAAATAGATAAATAAATAAATAGTTAGGTATCTTGACTAACTTGGATCTATACTGATCTAAACGCAGAAAGAATCATTAAAATCGGTTCATAAACAAAGAAGTTATGCCTGAACAAACATAACAATAAAGATCCAATTCCAATGAAACAAAAACGAGACTAATCGGAAACTATAGTAAACTGAACCCAATGCAAAAATAATCATCAAAATCGGTTCACAATTGGCGATGATATCAGGTAACATAGACACACAAAAAATCAGTCGAATAGAAAACCTCCTGCTTTTTTGAAGTCGGTTAAAAATAGTCAGTAGCTCTCGGTCTAAAGGGAACATATTTCGTTAAAACTGTTCAGCGAGGGAGGGCAATCGCAGCGATTTCCCACCTTTAAGAAATTATCAGCCTTTTAAAAAAAATAATTTCGAGTTCAATTGTCCATCAAGTGGGCGTCAAGGCTAATACAGGGTTACCGATTACACTACCCATTCTTTGACCCAGAGTTCAAGTCAGGAAGCGTCTACTTCAAATTGGCATATCATATTAATCGTATTAATTAAACGAGCAAAAATTGTATATTTATTTATTTATATATTTGTATCTTGGTTCTATTTTGAAAACGGCCCTACTGATTTTGATGAAACAAAATCTATTCACAAGTTTTGAGGATGAAAAAACAATCTGACTAGGTCTGGACCTCATCAAAATTCATCCTAATTGATTTTTTCTTAATTAAAGTAATTATTGATAGATGAAAATCTCAATAAAAAAAAATGATTCGCCGGATGTCAGATTAGAACCTGAGACCTCTTGCATCAGAGGTAGACACTTTACCACCGGACCATAGAACTATTTTAAAAATCTTTGCTTTTTACCTTTACTAAAATGAATATTTTTGAATTAGACTTTATTATAAGTGTGGAAATAATTGAATGTATTATATTTAGCTATGTATTTAATAAATAGAATTCATTGAATAAATTGTGGCGCGGCAAATTTGAAATATGTATAATTGAATTAAGCTGAAAGAAAGACAACAATTAATTTTAAACTCAGAAACATTAAATATATTAATAATTATTCCTTTGCCCCCCCCCACACTCTTCTAATTAAAATTAAATATTCAATTCTCTTTTCTCCGGGCAATTATCTTTGCAATTATCTTCCTAAAAAATACTTGCTTGAAAGTTATCACTTCTGTCGCGCGTTCCGAGACGCACATATTTTTTATAATTTTATGTTTTTATTTCAGATCCTATACGATTATTTTTTTTTAATTATTATTTTCCTATTTATTTTTTTATAATGTTTATCAATATGAACGAATGTGGGCAAATTGGTGTACGAGTAAACAAATAGGTATACACATAATATGTGGATCAATAGAAAGCTAGAAATGCAAAAACTGGGTCGGGGGTGGTGATGGATGTGGGAGGTGCAGGAGGTGGGGTGCAGTTGTGGGGGATCCGGGCGTGGGAGGCGCAGTTGGGGTGGGGTGGGGCGGAGTGGGCCTTCAGTGGTGGGGGCGAGGTGTGTGGTTTTGGGGGGGGGGGGGGGGTCAGGGGTTACCGTGCATCGCTCGGTGGCTCCAGGTAATTTATTTAAAATTGAGTATAGTCTATAAATTAATTTAATTGTTTCATAGCCATTGCGGCTCCTTCGATCCACTTTGTAGGGTAATGAACCTTATTAGTAAAAACTATTATAGATGAGATTTATGGAAGAGAATAAGCAAAGGGAAGGTCATATGGTTTAACGACCCTCTGACTGCAGCCACACCCTTTTATGCTAACTTTTCTTTTTCATTCCAGTTACCGATATCAAGATTTAAGCGCATTTTCTATCTTTTTGATTTAGATCAGGGCTGTCCAACCCACGGCCCAGCATCAAATTATAAATTTCTTCAAAATATTAAGATTTTTATATACTTACTGGAAAACATATCTGATACAATTTAACCTATTTTTTTTTTTTTTTTTTTTAATAAGAAGAAATTGGATAATCTAAAATTTTCGAAAAATATAAGGGCAGAATTTAGATTTTGAATGTGGAAATATATATATATATATATATATATATATATATATATATATATATATATATAAAGATTTCCGAAAAAATAATCACAATTTTCTCATATTTTGACTCCATTATTTATTAGATATAAATATTAGTACCTGGACCCACCGAGCGATGCACGGTATCCAAATAAATAAAATACAAATATATATAAATAGTACCCACCCCCTGGACCCCTCCGCCCCCAAAACCACGCACCTCGCCCCTACCCCACCTGCACCCCACCGCCACCGCCACCCCATAATTTTAGCTCATTTAATAAAAGTAGATAGATATTTTTAAGATTATGTTACATCATTCGTATCCCGTATCCATTAGTAAATTTATAACAGGAATAGTAGGGAATTGGATAAAATTAAAAACATATAGTTTTTTTTTATATGAGCCAAACGTTTCGTCAATTTTGTATCCACTGAGGAAGACAAAATAAATTGACGAAACGACTTGCCCATTAAAAAAAAACTAGTTTTTAAGAAATTTGGTGTTGGTACTTGGTGAAACATTTTTTAAAATTATTGGATAAATAATACTCTTGGTAGGTTTCACATTAAGAGTGATTATTAATACATTAATGTGAAACCTACCAAGTATTTTTTATCCAATAATTTAAAAAAACTAAGTGTTTTTAATTTTATCCAATAGGTATTTTTAAAATATTATTGCTTTTTTGTCATGGTGGATATCAATATTCTACATTATTAACTCTTTATTTTTTTATTAAAAAATATGAATATAATTATGATATTTTATCTTCGGCCCGAGGCATTTGTTTTTACTTTGGCCAAAATGTTGGACACCCCTGATTTAGATGCATAATTTTATTAAAGGTAAAGGTTGTATAAATAAATGATGCTATACTCCATACATTATCAAATACGATGCCTTTAATTAAAGCTTCGTGAGGCTCAAGAAAATATTACATTCAATAAAACGACATAAATACATATTCTTTAATTAGGGTAGGTACCCAAAATTTATCAAGCTGTCTTTAATTTTAGAAAAATGTTTTCAAAACTCGATAGGTACGCTCACCAGGTAGAGTGGTTATAATAATAAACTATAAAAAAATTCTAAAGTTAATGAGTCCAAAATATAACCAGTTCTCTCCATTATAAATACCAAATTTTTGACCCCAGAACGAATTTCCTACGACTTTGCTTTCTTGGGTTTCGTCGGTAACGGAATACAGTCAGAAAAAAAATAATGGTTGGAAATTATTTTTCTTCACATTTCGGACATTTTTAAACACAAAATGACCAAAAAATTTTCTTGAGTAAATTCAATAAAACTACTAAGCTCCTCCTCAATCAGCTTAGAAAACAGGAAGTTGCTATTGAAGACATATGTATGGAGCATAGCCATGTAGGGGTGTGAAACCTGGACAATTAGAAAAGCGGAGAGAAAGAGATTAGAGGCTTTCGAAATGTGGTGCTACAGAAGAATGATGAATATCAAATGGATGGATAAAATTACAAATGAAGAAGTTCTGGAAGAATCGGAGAAAGAAGAACCTTGTAGAAGAGTCTGAAGAAGAGAAGAGGTCAGATGATGGGGCACACACTGAGACATGGGGGACTGCTTAGGGATGTCTTGGAGGGGGAGGTGGGAAAGAAAAGTGGAAGGGGAAGACCCAGATTAGAATATTTCAACGAAATAATTGGGGATATGGGATGCCAGACATTTAGAGAAGTCAAACATCTGGCGGGGGACAGAGTCGAGTGGAGACGGATTGTTGCATCAAACCAGTCTTAGGACTGTATACTCAATGATGATGATGAAATTCAATAAAGGGCCGAAATTCTGATCATTAGTTAAGGCCGTTTAATCGCTTCGATTTATGATTTCGATTTTTTGTATTGTTCTGAATTTTTGAAGCGGAAGTTTGAAGCTAGAAACCCTAATTTCTGTTCTTTGTTTTAGAAATACAAACATTTCGGTTTCAGAAAGAACTTTCTAAGACTTATTTCAAGTTATCATAGAGGTATCTTAATTGACACACAGAAAATATCATGATCAAATATAATTTTTCTTCTTTCGTTTTAGATTTTTCTAATTACCATAAAATAAAAAAACGAAAATTTTCCAGCGATTTCAATACTTTGACCAAGTAGGTCCTGCCGAGCGTACCGAATAATAATTATTTACTTTTTTGATAATATCTTATTAGAATTCTCGAAGTCTCTACTTTTAATACTAATGTCGTTTTTAAAAGTTATTAAAGTATTTTTTTAAATTATCTTTTGAAAAAATTCCATTAAGAATAAAAAATACTATATGTAAATTTTTTGATGATAACATATACACCCGAGGGATGATCCGCCATTGGAAGTAGGTGTACACGTCTTTGGAAGTATTTTGGAAATACTTGGCAATATTCGGAAGTACTTGGAAATATTTGGAAGTACTTGGAAATATTTTGAAGTACTTGGGAATATTTGGAAGTACCTACTTGGAAAGGTTTGTAAGTGCTTGGAAATATTTGGAAGTACTTGGAAATGTTTTTAAGTACTTGGAAATCTTTTTAAGTACTTGGGAATATTTGGAATTACATGGAAATATTTGGAATTACTTTGAAATATTTGGAATTACTTAGAAATATTTGGAATTACTTGGAAATATTTGGAAGTACAAGTGGAAGTAGGTGTACAGCATATTATGTCGCGGTTCACCCCTCGTATACACCTATAGTATTAATAAATTTCTAGTGAAAAATTTAAAAAATTATTTTATTATTAGGATTTTTATAATTAAAAGAAAATGAATAATAATAATAATAAAATATACTTAAAGTTAAATTAGGATAAAATGTAAAAAATCCTCGACGGAATACTAATTTTAGCTAAAAATATTTTAAATTTAACTCGATAGAAATACTTTTTTGACTTGTCTATTTTTAATTCGAATAAAATTAAATAATTGAACTTAATAAGATAATTAAGTTAATTTAAAAAAGAAGATCAAGTGATGAGTTGAGGCTATTATTGTCTACTGATATTAAATATTAGGGTTAGATACAGAAATAGTAAGTAATATAATTTAATTATCATCTAGAATGATTTTCAGATTACTTTAAAGTTAAATAAATTAAAGTTAAATCTCCTGCGTGAAGGTTGTCCTTTTCTTCAATTACAGAAGTTATTTTAGGCCCACTTAATACTCTAATGCTCTTAAAAATTATGAATTTATTTATATTTAGAAATATCCGAATGTGGAGAAAAATCATCCCGATTATTTTTTTTTTATCTTTCCGAATTTCAAAACCATTCATAAGCCATGAGTAAACGCTAGTAAAAAGTTTATGTTTACAATACGAAAATCTGAATAGATTTTGGCTTTCTAATTTCAAAATTTCTTAATGAAATAAACAGAAAAACTAATCGAATAGTATTACGGTCATTTTAATTAAGAACTCGTAATCTCATTAAAAAACATTTATTTTCAATAACATCAACAAACATATAAATATAAATATAAACAATAGAACGATTAACAATACATCAAGTAAGCTTTGTACGCATCAATTCTCCCCTCCTTAGAACGCGGACGCAGCTTCTCACAGGATCATTCTTCTTTCTTCCTAGGTTTAAAATAACTCGAATGATATTTAACTAACCTTCCCCTTTCTTGACTATTTTCAATAATTTTTGCTCCATCCATCGATTCTTCTAAATATAATTTTATTTGATGAAGTAACTCTTCCTTATTTTGATTTAATTTCATCTGACCAGCATCTAGTTTCTCCTCTTCCATTATATTCAACTCATCCTCCTTGACTTCCTTCAACCAGTACGGAATTAAATCATCTTCATTAGTTAATGCCCTTCTACTTTCCTCTATTTGTAATTCCATTGATGGCCGAATGATTTGCGAAAATTTATTCTCACAACAAATAATATGACTAGAGCTCTCACTTTCTATTCTTACTTTCTTAGGGAATTCTACTGCTTTTTGGACAAGGAACTCCCTTTTTCCTTGCCCCTCCACTGGTTTCCCTTCTTGAAGCAAGTCTCTTCCCCATGTCCTTCCCGCCTACAGAATCCACAAAAACATCTATCCTGAATGCAACTTCTATCCTGAGTGGGACTCGACTTCTCTTCTTTATCCACATCCTTTAAATCCCTTTCTATTCCTTCTACCGTCTGCATAAACCCTTCAATATCAGTGAATTTCATTCCCCTAATGGACGATCTAATACGTGGAGTAATCATCTCCACTAAAACTTGCAGGATTGAACCAGCATCTTCGTCCGGAAAAACTCTCTTATATAAAGCCATCTTATTCTCAATAAATAACCTTATAGGTTCGTCTTTTCTCTGTTTCTCCTCATAAAACATAACCTTTAACTTTGAGACTACGATTAAACTATCGTATTCTCGGAGAAATTTCATTTTAAAATCTTTCCAATCCAACGCTGGAAATTGATTGACCACCCGCCACCATGTCTTGGCCTTATCTAACAACTGATCCGAAACCACCATGAGCCAAACATCTTCCGGTACTTTATATTTTAATAGAGTATTCTCGACCTTTTTAAAAATAACTTCGGATCTTCCTCTGGGAGAGCTCTAAACACCGGAAGGAATTTTCCCACGTCTGCTAATTGAATATTCCTATTAATCTCGAAATCACTTCCCTTTTCCGAATTTTCCTTCCTTTTTATTATTTCTTCCAACTCTATCCTCTTGTTTTTTTCCTCTTCCAAATCATCTTTTAATTTTTTTATTATTTTTTCGAATTCATTTTTTAATTTATTCACCTCCTCTCCCAAATCCATTACTCTATGCTCACCTTTTTTTATATGATCCTTGATCTTCGATATCTCCCCCCTCGTTATTTCCATATTCGCAAAATCATTTTTCTTATTCCTCTTCGCTAGTGGTCTACTAGGTTTTCTTATCATTTTCACATTGTTCGGGCGCCAATATTACGATCATTTTAATTAAGAACTCGTAATCTCATTTAAAACATTTATTTAACAACAACATCAACATATAAATATAAATATAAACAATAGAACGATTAACAATACATCAAGTAAGCTTTGTACGCATCAATAGTACTTACTTAGTTAATAAACTGAAATTTGGCACAAGGAGAAACAAAGAGGTTGTCCTCTGCTTGATGCAAATAAACATACACACATATATATCGAGATGATATATCTGTATATATATTATTTATTTGTTTGAGACTATAGTTTCGAAGACTTGGTCTTCATCAACATTTATAATTGAAAAAAGACTGGATATATATGTGTGTACCATATGTTTATTTGCATCAAGCAAAGGACAACCTCTTTGTTTCTCCTTGTGAATCAACAACTCTGCTACTCTCGACAAAACAAAAACTTTTCAATTGAAATTTGGCAAACTGGCTCGTCTAACTCAAACCGTTCGTTGACAAAAGCACTTGCTAAATACCGAAAAATTCGTAGATAGTTATCGATTAAAGCCTTAGGGAACTATTATTGTAAAAACAGCTTCCTAAAATTACAGAGGTAGGACGTATAGTAAAGTCCAGTCCGTATAGTAATGGCCAGAACCCATATTTATTCATGATAAACTGGGATATATTTTAGCTATGATAGGTATGCCGTAGATCAAGGTTTTTGATATCTCCCTAGGGTGGTCCTTATTTTGGGTATTTTCGAATTTTTACACGGACAAGGGCTCATGTGGTTCGAAGTAAATAAAAATAAAAAATCCCCTAAGCTTCAAGTCTCTATCTCAATTATAACCTGTGCGATGTAAGTTTCTCATCTAAATAACACGGGGTTTTTGGCATTAAAATATCAATTTTTTATTCCAGCCAAAGTAATGGTTCAAAAAATTTGAGACTTCGTAGACTTTAACCTTATAATACTAGCGTTATCCATCATTATTATTACAGATTTTTAGCTATTATAATTTTGGAATTACAGCTAGATAAAATACCGCTATATCTTAGTGTTTATAAGTTATAGACTCCAAAATTGTAATAGCTAAAAATCTGTAAAAATTCTGGGGTAAAGCTAGTATTATAAGGATAAAGTATAAAGAGTTTCAAATTTTTTGAACCATTACTTTGGCCGGAATAAAAAATTGATCTTTCAATGGATAAATAGATGAGAAACTTTCATCGATGGGGGCACAGGTTATAATTGAGATAGAGACTTGAAACTTGGGGATATTTATTTTTATTTATTTATTTCGAACCATTGCCAGCGTAAAAATTCGAAAATACCCAAAACAAGGACCATCCTAATATCTCCCTATGCTTTTTTCCCCACCAATAGGGACAATATACTATATATATTTGTCTAGATTAATTTGCCGCAACGCTGACGTAATGCTGCCGAGAGAGAGCGCCATCGGTATATTTGCAGCAAATTTGAAATATAATCGTAACTTGGACTCAAATTTCGAAATGAAAGACTCCAATTGATTTTAAATTAAGAAACATTAAATATATTGAAAATTATTAACCCCCCCCCCCCACCCCACCCCACTTAACCACTCAAAAATTAAATATTCAATTCGCTTTTCTTTGGGCACAGAAAAAGAAATCAATCACATCTTATTTGATTATTTTTTAATAATTTTCCACTTTTTTATAATTTTTTAAAAATCTAAATTTTGTTATTTTTATTTTTTGATTTCGACAAAATTAAACGACTTATGCCCATATGAGTTTCTCATGGCAATACTGGAGCAGCCTGTCATACAAACAACACCTGATCTCTTTTAAATATTTGGAGCCTTATATCTATTATAGATCCCAAATTTTAAAAAAATGATATAATATAATTATCCTCCTCACACGATACCACATATTTAAATAAATCTATTTCCACACAAAAATATCACAATCCTGTAGATTATAGAAAAATAAAATACTTTCAGATTCATATCTAGAGCCTCATTTCTGTAACTGTGTCAGGACGAAAATGAGGCGAAACTTTAAGAGACTATGTATTTTCGGGAGTTTATAGGTATACATTTGGAGTGTGGTTTTTTAAGAGGAACAAAATTTTTGGACCGAGACGCCGCCCGCCAGTGCACAAGCCCGGCGGGCCTTCGGCACGCCCTCGAAGCTCGTTATTTAATAATTAGGTAGACGAGAAGCTTTCCTTCCATATGGTCACAAAAGTTCCCCATTTCCTGACCTATTTTACAATGTCCTGCTTTTCCCTCTTTTCCCTAGTTATTCATTAATTTGTCAAACAGAGTTATTTCATGGATAGGTCTGATGTCTTTCATTTCGCCTGTTGAAATGTTCCGGTGTCCGCATTCTCGATTTACGAGGTTTTATAAAAGGTGTTTTATTTCGTGGACATGATGTGTTTGTTACGCCATCCTGATATACAGGAAAGTTCTTTCTACTTAATATTTTGAAATATTCAATGAAATTGTACATTTAAATATAAGCGTTGGAAGGGAAAATTAAAACATTTCCAAGACTGTACACTGTCCGTAAATTGTTTTCATATTTTTTTTCTGACATCGGACAGTTTCATCTAGAAATCTGAATTTTTAGCTCAAAAGATGCATCATATTACAACTTCTGAAGCTAGAATGTCTAAAATCTAATCAATTATTGAACGGAACATTTAGCAAGATAACAACATAATTGTTCTACCTGTCTGGATTTCACTATGCACGATAATCCAACAATAATAGCTCTTACAAAGTTGATTTTGGTATCGAATGCTTGTATTTTCAAAACAAAAATTGAGTGTATTTTCGACGTTCTAGTTTCAAAAAATACAGAAAATATCGTATCATTATTATAGCAATTGAACATTGTAGCAATGAACTTAGCAAGTTTAATAATAAAATTGATTCCGCGACATTTCAGCCCCCGACAAAATATCCTTCAGACAAAATATCTCATGACAAAATAACCCTTCCCCTCGTGAATCTTATGAGTAATGCAAATCGACTCCGGTTCGGTTGATATATATTTAGTTCGGCTCGGTTGGGTTCGTATAGCTCCTTTTCGGGCTGGTATTTAGACGCTTCGGTTGGCATCAGCGAACCGTCTAAATGCCAGCCCGAAAAAGACTCTAGCCCAACCGAAACTGAATATATATTAACCGAACCTCCAGATTTAGTCCGGACGGGGTGTGTTTCGGGCTCCCATTTTTTCTAATCAAACACACATTGAAAACCGAACCAGCCAATCGTCGGGCGGGGTGTGTTTGGGGCTCCTATTTTTTCCTAATCAAACACGACAGACAGCAGCACTTTCAACCGACTAATTAGCCGCCAAAATATGAAAATCTGTTTATATTATTCAAAACTATGATTATAAGCTTCTCACTTAATCTCTTTTGAATTCTCCCTTATACTGGGGAATATTTTGTCAGAAGATATTTAGTAGGGGGATATTTTGTCGGGGGATGAAATGTCGAGGTACCAATAAAATTATCTAGAGCTCTATGGAAAATCTGAACTTTTAAGGAAATAACAAGATTTTCTGCTAAATCTGAGCTGTTATAGATAACTATTATTGCGAATTATTATTAGAGACCCGTTTTCATTTTTTTAAGAAACCAGGAAGATGATTAAATTTAGAATAATCCCCATCAATAACTAGTAATTGTAGGAGGTATACTATGTAAAACGTTTTTAAATCATTCTTCTCGAAATGAATGGTTTCCAGTTAATTTTCCGGTTGACTTTCTCCTTGTATCTAGATTGGATTCTATTGGCTGCTCACCACTCGTTTTTGATGATAGTGGATGGGAATAATAATACCTACAACCTACAAGCTACAATCCATAAATTTAGTCGACGGGTTTCCATAGCATGCAACCAAATGTGACATTGAGCGGATTGAAATCACGCGATAAAGCCAGCAGGCAGCCGAAAAACAATTCGCGTGTTAATTGAGCACACGGACGAACTGCTTTTTCGCAGCCTATAATAATCTTGCATTAAAATGGGTAGCGATTAGTTTAAAAAAAAATAGGGGTTTCTCAAGTGAAAGGTAAAAATATGATAGATGATATAGAAAATAGAATACGAATCTACTATTATACTAAAATATAGAGTAGTGTATTCGAAGTGAAGTACAAAGAAAATTCTAATGATTTATTATTATTTTTATTTTTGCAGTATTGTATATTCTGAGTGGGGCATCAAGATCTACCATATTTTGAAGAGGTATAAAAAATGAAAAAATGTAACTAGAAAAAACTGAATATATTTTTGAAAAGAACATAAAATAATTTTTTTTTATGTGATTTAAACATTATCAGACAAAATGGGGGGGGGGGGGGGGGGCAAAAAAGAAAATTCTAGCTCTTTCGACCAAACTTAACCAAATTTTGTATACATATTCTGTGGACTCCCAGAAGGCTAGAAATACAAAATGTAACCAAATTGTTTATACATAATTTTGTCGAAAGGGCTAGAATTTTCATTTTTGACCCTCCTCTCCCCATTTTGGGTGGTTAATTTTTGCATTTCTAGCCTTCTGGGGTTCATTCAAAATTTAGTTGAGTTTGGTCGAAAGGGCTAGAATTTTGATTTTTGAGCCCCCCCCCCTTTTTTTGTCTGATATAATGTTTAGAACACATTTATAAAAAAATTATTTTGTGTTCTTTTCAAAAATATATTCAGTTTTTTTTTCTATTCAAATTTTTTCATTTTTTAATGGTAGATACACCATCTTGTATTATATATATTTCGATTACTTTTTAGGGTTCCGTTTAAAAAGGGGAACGGGACCCTATTGAGGTGGTATAATATCTGCATGTCTGTTTGTCCCTCTCTCAGAGTAATGATGTTTGTAAACTAAATTTGGTTAAAACTTGAAATTTAGAATTCATTTTAATCCAAAAATCGTATTAAAATTTTAATCAATTGATTATTTTGGAGAGGGTCTAATTTTATGTGAAGTCCAAAATAATTTTTTTTTAACAGATTGTGATGTACGTATCCGTGTAAATTTTTTTTTAACTAGAATTATAGGTTTATTTTTTTGTTTAATTTATTTCGATTTAAAATGAAAGTGTGAGAAAATTCCAAATTTTGGTTGTTTTTAAATAATTTTTCTATCAGCGGACTTTTATTCAAATAATTTTAAAAATTTTAAATTTTTCTCATTCATTACTTTATCAAGAATTAAAATTAAATTTTAGGAACTCTGGTGGTGCCTCAGACCAGGCACACACACACACACACACACACATTTTTATTTATGATTTTATGTCGGGCCGCATTCATTATAGTGATTGGCTTATGCGGCCCGCGGGTTAGACAGCCCTGAATTAGAAGTTAGGCTCTCTTACTTCTGAACTTCCGGAACTTGTACCGGAAGTTCAGAAAACATAATTTTTAATCGATTTTATTATAATTTTAAGGTCATCTCATAAATATAGGTATAAATAAAATGGCCTACAAAATATTGAAAAAGTTTTCACTTTTTCCTCCATTTATGTTTTCCTATCAAATGAAACATATTAAAACAAAAAGAAGATAAATAAATTTTCCATATACAATAAGTTTACTCTATAATTTAGAGTTTCTAAATTATTTTTAAGGTAAAGTTTTTTCACTTCCATTACTGGTTGCTTTAAGTTAATGGAAAGAAAAAAGCAAATCTGGTGTCGAGAGTTCTCTTTTAAGTATTAAAGAAGAACCGACGTTTAATGCCCCGTATGGAAATTTCTATGATTAATGACTTTTAAATATTTATTACCTCTACCTCTCTTCCTATACACATATCCCCGTTTATATTTAATTGTATTTCACCAATAAATGAATTATATATATGTATATGAATCTCAAAATAAAAATTAAAATTGAATTGAATTTAGTACTTGATCTTTTTATCTAAACATATTTAATTATTTACATATTTAGTATGTATATGTCTATAAATATATAAAATCAACTTTAATTTTGCTACCATGAATTACAAAATCTGTTTATTTAGACTACTATGCTTAAAAGCGGTGCGGAGATACCAAAAATGGGAATTACATATAGAAAGCTACCATATATATCATTTTATCCTATACTACTAAAGCACATTTCTGCCTGCCTCTGTATGTACCTATCTATGTATCCGAGGGGTGAACCGCGACCTGCATGCTGCACACCTACTTCTATTTGTACTTTCAAATATTTCCAAGTACTTCCAAATATTTCCAAGTACTTCCAAATATTACCAAGCACTTCAAAATATTTCCAAGTATTTTCAAATGTTTCCAAGTACTTCAAAATATTTCCAATTATGTACTTCCAAAATACTTCCAAAGAGGTGTACACCTACTTCCAATCGCGGATCACCCCTCGGATGTATCATTGTACCTAACTATCTATGTCCGTCCCCCAACAGAAACAGTAGTGATGGTTGCCAATTTAAATGAAATTATCTATATATATATGTCATTAGAGGTTTTCCGGGTTTCTCCACGTGGGTTTGAGAGTAAAACTCTGAAACAATGAATATATATTGGTGTGGGTGGGGTACTGAGTGGGTTTCGGGGGTGGGGGAGTGAGGTTCGAGAGGTGGGGTCCAGGGGTCGTCATGGTTACTAATTTAAATGAAATCTATATAAATATATAAAATTAAGGTTTTGTCTATACATTGGGGTGGTGGGGTGGGTGGGGGTGCTGAGTGGTTTTCGGGGTGGGGTCCAGGGATGAGCCTCCTGGTTAGCAAGAGCTCCGCCGAAGGCGAGAATTTAACTCAAAAAAATGCTTTTGGACGGGTTAATAAAGAATACAGCCCTTCGGTAATATAATAAAAATTATTTATAACAACTCGAATCCAGTAGAAACTTTCGGTATTTTCAATATTTATATTCACTTTAAATAGTAAAAATATGATATTCAAATTCGTATTAATAAATATAACCTCTCTGTGCCAAGTTTCAACTTATTTTATTGGCGAAATCCAAGATATTTATAATTAATAATTCATTGCATATTTATTTTACTCCTAACATCTATTGAAAACAGCTTGGGGCTCTAATTATCTTCTTTTTTCTTCTTTAAGTGCCATATCAGGTCTCCTGACGTTTTGGCTTCTCTCCACATATACCTGTGCTGAGTGTGTTTAGTTGTTTTACACAGATATACGGGACCTACTTTTTAACGCCGGTTCCGAACGGCTAGCTTGGAGAGGTAACTAGGCAATTATACTCTTGGTAGGTTGCCATTGTTTTCCAAGAAGATGAGGCTGCAAATATCTGCCGAGACTCGGTGTCGAACCCGCGTATTTCAGGCCAGCGGTCCGACACTCTAACCAGTGACCCACAGTTGCCTCATTATCAGTGAATAACAAACATATTCTTATTGAGGGAGATGTTGTTGTTCTCCGTTAACGACCAGCCCAAGTGGTAACTGATTTTCGCCAATAGCTCAAAAAACTCTTTATTGATAAATCAACAAAATATACAGAATTTTTTACTGAGACTTGGAAAAAGTCTTCACTTTTTCTACTAATTTAAAATGTTGGAGTTATCATTTATCGAATTTCTTTTTAAAAGTTATACCTATACAAATAATGAATGTGCTCTTCTCTTTGAAAATATTGGTAAGGCTTTGAAAAGAGCAAATTTAGGTTCAATTTCACAACCAACTCTGATGATTAAAACACTTTTTTTTAATGTTAGGATTTTCTCATTTCTGTCTTTTTGTGAATTATTTATTTATTTTTTTCTGCAACCAGAAATTGTTCCTTTTTCTATCTACCGCGTCTTTTTATATTATTATAATCAAAATCAATACGTTTCCATTCAACAGTAAAAAACTTTATTTCATATTAATTAGCCTAATTAAAAATCTCAATTAGAAAGAAAAGAAATTCAACTTTTATTTTTAATGCTGACCCACGCTCTTTTCAAGAGTTCATCTTTAATTGCAATAAAATACGGTTATGAGTGAAAGGCCATGTTTAATTTGGAAGTATTTTAATTACTGGGAGTAGAATCGAGAGAGCGACCACACCTATCCTCAACCAGCAAAAGAGCTGCAATGTATCGATTCCTGAGCCTCCAATCGGCAACATGAAATTTTCCACCGGGTTGAATTTAATAGCGATTAGATTCTATAAATTCTCTCTCTCAAAAAAAAAAATGAAAAAATATGTTGTCATTGATGCAACAAAAACTTACCATATTTTTCCATAGGTTTTATGCTTGAAATAATCCATTCATACTAATAAATCATTTTTTTCATTGTAGTCTTGTTTAGTTTATTATTTCTTGATAATTTACGATCCCAGCACCTATATCTAAGTTTCCCACTTCATTTCATTTTCTATTTATTATATTGTATTTAAATAGCTGATGACCGGGTCTTCGGCCCGGCGTCACCTAGCCCCTGGTGGGGAGCGTCTCTTTCTGGGCTTTTAAAAAAATGTGCCAATCTTCTTGGTCAAAGATTCAAGCGGTACCACTGCTATCTATATGTAACTAAAAGCCGGTTCGCTCGGAGGTTTTTCTCTTACTTGTTCGATTAACTGTCAATTCGGAGGCATGGAGGGGGGTCGAAATGACGTCACTCAGACTGTCTTACTAGCATGCTTGCTTGATTCAAAAGATAGGGCATGTTCTAAAAAAAAGTTTAGTTACTTGAAGCTGGTAGTGGCCAGCCAATCGGAAAGCATTATTTTATCACATGCGTGACATGGGATTTAGCAAAATACTTCAGCTGAAATTTTGTTTCTCACTGTTCAACTCTTTACTTCAATGAATAAAGAGAATATACCTTTCAAATTTGTCTGGGATTGATAATTTCTGCAATAATATTATTGTCAGTCATTTTTGTTTGCATCTGACCTGAAACTAAAAGATTATAGACCAGCTGTTTGGCTCCAAGCATGCGCGCCCAACTTAGCCGGCTAACTTGAAAATTTTCTGAAAAAGCTTCGTGTGAACCCAACAGGCGAAAAATCAGCCTGGCTGAACTAGCTTCAAAATGCAAGTAGGGCGAACAAGCTAGGAGCAAGTAGCAGAAAAAGCCGCTTGTACACCAGCCTTAAGTCAAGTTTCGGGTCGGCCGACCCTACCTACCAAACACTCTATTTTATTAATATAGATAAATAGATTCACAGGTTTTATTTGAAAATTCCTTTCTAAAGTTGGAAACAAAGAGTAAATTTGTGAACATGAGGTGAAAACAAACATATGCTAGAAATCTACATATTGTGTAGGTACTGTAGAAATTATTGAATAAAAAAATGTTTCACCAAGCACCAACACCAAATTCCTTAAAAGCTACTGTAGATTGAACTCAAAAAGTTTGTTTTCGCTATTTTCCTCCCTTCTTTGCGATCTACTCTACTGCTTTTTCAATACATTGTTATTGTGAGACTTTTTTGCAATATAATCTTGATTTGGTCAAAATATGAGTTCTGATTATAGAGGCGTGAGAAGAGTTTTCTGACCTTCTAAATATTTCATAAAATCTTCTGAAAATATTAATTTTTACCTGAAAAATGGTATCAGGGGATCATATAAAATTTCTCAGTAGTTTGATTTTAATATTCTTTAAAATTTCTTTAAAATGAAAACCGCAAGGTAAAGTGAAACTTTTTCAAGACTAAGTACGTACAATTTTCAGCTAGCCGGCCTATAACAAATTTAAATATAATAAACTATTAGACATTTTAAAGCAATTCGAACCGCGAAAGTTACGAGTAAATAATGTAATCAATCATTTATTATGTTAATTCTACATTTAGAAAATTATTTTATTATTTTTTGAAAAGGAAAAAATGAATTGACCACCCGACAAGATTCGAACCTGTGTCTCTCCCCTATAGCCGAAGAGCGCATTTTACTAAAAGGCGCTCTTTGGCTCTAGGAGAGAGACACAGGTTCGAATCCTGTCGGATGGTCAATTCATTTTTTCCTTTTTCAAAAACAATAAAATAATTTTCTAAATGTAGAATTAACATAATAAATTATTGATTACATTATTCACTAGTAACTTTCTAAATAAAAAAATAATTTACTAAATCTAGAATTAACATAATAAATTATTGATTACATTTTTAACTTTCACGGTTCTCATTGCTTTAAGAAAAAATTAATACCTACTAACGTTTAAAAAGTTAATTTATTAGAAATTTATTTTTTATTTTGATTATGTTTATTCTGCCTTTTTGAACCGGAAGTTCTAAAGCTAGAGCCCGCCTGCCTCCCGGTAATAAAAAAAGTATAATGGTCCAAAATTCTAATTTTAACCATTTTTTACCACCGGTCTTATATCTGAAATAATCCTTTCATATTAATAAATCATTTCTTTCATTGAAATTCTGTTTCCCTATTATTTACGACCACATCATCTTTATCTTGGTTTTCCACTTCATTTCGTTTCCAATAATCTATTTATTATATATGTAATTTTGAGGATTCTCTTTCTAAAACTTGGTCTAAGTAAATTTCGTGCAAGCTATCATCCAAGTAGACTTGCACATAAATAAACAATTGTTAAACTTACAGAATATTTTTTTCTATGACTTAGAAACAAGAAGTAAGTCCAAGAGAGAGAAGGCGGGAGACGCAGCTACTTTTAAATCAAATCAACTGGTGTGTTCACCACACGACTTTCACACTTTCATTTATTTGAAATCATCACGCTACTACTAATTTACATCCCCCTTCCTTTATTAGGGTTTTTTTATTTATTTATTTTTAACCGACTTCAAAAAAGGAGGAGGTTATCAATTCGACTGATTTTTTTTATGTCTATATTACCTGATTTCTTCGCCAATTGTGAACCGATTTCGATTTTGATGATTTTTTGCATTGGGTTCAGTATAGTTTCCGATTAGCACCATATAAATTTCATTGGTATTGGACCTTTTTTGTTATGTATGTTCACTCATAAGTTCTTTGTTTATGAACCGATTTGAATTATTCTTTCTGCGTTTGGATCAGTATAGCTCCAAGGTAGTCAAGATACCTATTTATTTATTTATTTATTTTATGTATGTTCAGCGAGAACTTTTTGCCACGTGGACTGATTTCGATGATTCTTTTTTTATTGGAAAGGGGGTACCTTAGGGCTGGTCCCATATTTATTTGGGCAAGTTCTGATATGATCATATGACGAAATAACGTAAATCTTCAATTCTTATGAGCAAATAATAGAAATTATAATAAATAAAATCTTTTATAAAAAAAATCTTAAAACCTGAAAACGGTTGGAGAGAATTTCTTTATTTATGAATTTAATTTTACAATCATTTTCTGATTCATTCGCCTGACGCTTTCTCTTACGAGATGCGTTCAATGTATTATGTTAAGTCACTATTAATAACATCACTAAAAAGAGAAAAATAAAAATAATTTTTATAAAAAAAAATAAAACCGACTTCAAAAAAATTAAATGCAACAAATAAAATAATAATAACTCAAAAATAAAATAAAATGCATTAAAAGGTATAAAATAATTGTCTAATTTATTTACAACTAAACGACGAAATATTAACATGAAATCACTTTTTGAATTAGGTGCCAAACAAACTATATAAGCGAGAGTACCCGTCAAACGTACTAAGGGCCGGTTGTATGTCGCTAAGTAAATGCTTTTTACCACTAACCCAGGGTATGAAAGTTCCTGTCATCTGATTGGCCATCCCAGCCCATCCATTTACCATCTACCCTGGGTTAGTGGTAAAAAGCATTTACTTAGCGACATACAACCGGCCCTTAGTACGTTTGACGGGTACTCTCGCTTATATAGTTTGTTTGGCACCTAATTCAAAAAGTGATTTCATGTTAATATTTCGTCGTTTAGTTGTAAATAAATTAGACAATTATTTTATACCTTTTAATGCATTTTATTTTATTTTGAGCTATTATTATTTTATTTGTTGCATTTAATTTTTTTGAATTCGGTTTTATTTTTATTTCTTTACAAAATTAAACTACTAATCAGCTTAAAAAAACATGTTTAAATTTGGTAGGTACGTCTATTTTTAAGTTACCAGATGTATTATTGATAATATATTGGATTGCAACTATTTCTAAAATGATCTTTTGAAATAGTTCTCTTCGAAAATCTATTTATATTTATTACCTTTGAATAACATTTAGATTTATATGGTAAATAAATAATAATATACCTAACGGATAAATAAAATATCAATACCTTATAGTGATGGGAGGCGATTTTTCCTCGGCAGCGCGCACGGCACAACTGAATTTAAATTAAATATTTTTCTCCAATTTCTTGGCTATATTGCTCTATGCATATTCTTATGACAAGCACCTAATACGAAATAACAATTCAATTGATTTATAATTTAAATACTATCTCAGAGAATAATGAATAAAATATTATGTTATCGTTCTCTTAGGAAATCATTACTTATTTTATTTTTCATATGATTTCTTGGCTTTATCTTTCTATACATATTCTTATGGCAATCACCTAATACGAAATTTCACTTCACTGTATATGTTTCTTTTTCTGTATTGGACATCTTGTCCGTAAAACTAGCTAAACAGCTAAATAAATAAATAAATAAATAAATAAATAAATAAATATATAAATTTTTTTTACAGTGAATAATAATAATTTAGATAGTTTTTTTTTGGCTTTTCAGCCCTTCTAGCCATCAGCCAATTTAGGATACTATTATTAGATTATGTCTTCTATGTAGGGATCAGATTTTTAGCCGGTTGCTTCGGATTCGAAGCCAGGCCCACTTGATTAGCAGGCTTGTACGCTAACCACTCGGCTAACCCGACCTTCTAAATAGTTAATTCTGGTTAAGAATTATTTTATTAATTATTAAAAAAAGAGAGACAAAGGAATTATTTGCTTAAAAATGTTTATTAAGAACTTAGTTTAAATGAAATTTTCATAAATCACTTAATAATGTTTCATACTATTACTAGCACAGTAATGTTAAAATATGTAAGAAGCCCTAAAGTTAATGTGTATTATAAAAGAATTTAGAAAATAAGAATTTGGGAAATGTATTTTTAAACATGTTTTGATAATTTATACGTTTTATTGATCTGCTGCTTGTTTATTGTTTGAATATGCCTTAGTAAAAATAAATATATCGTCGTAATGGAAGTTAGATTCAATCTACTTGAGTTTCACGCTTCAGTGAAATTTCCTTAGAAATAATAATAATCATAAGCGAAAGAAAAAATATGAGCAATATTACATCAAGAACCCTCGCGAAAGAAATATCAATTTTGACAATGGTATTTAAGATCTTAGAAAAATAATACAATAATGTCTTTTTTAGTCATTTGCCTAATAGTCCAGTCATTTGGTTCTAAAAAAAGAGGTTACCTAGAAAGTTTACCGGTAGTTTTGAAAATGAGTAATTTTATAGATTTTGATGTGCTCTTTCCGAATTTTAACGTTGCGACCTCGTATCTTTGTCGTTCGCGCCGCCATATTGGAAAAATGGCGCCTAAAAGCAGTTTATTGACAATAACTCCTTTCCAACTCATTTCACGATAAAAACAATAATATACAAAATAAAACTAGAGAAAATTTCCTTTAATTGATGTAAAAGCCTTTTTTGTAAAATTAATAGTTTTAGCGTACAAGCGCCGCAAACCATTATACATCTACGCCAACCGGTGACATTTTATTTTAACTGATTACATTTGTGAATTATAAAAAATCGCAGTTTTTCCTTCATAAAATGAAAACCACTCATCCTAGAAACTTGATTTCTATCTCATTCTCTAGGAAATTTTATTTACTTGAAGGTTTGCTTGGACCACTTTTTTGATAAAACTTTTAGATATATAGATATCCTACATTATCCGGACAGGATATGATCAGAATCCTCAAAAGCGTCATGGAAAATGCTAGATATCTATAAGAGTTTTATCAAAAAAGAGGTCCAAGTAAACATCCAAGTTAACAAAATTTCATTCGCATGCTATTAATAATCATTATTCTTGAATTAAAAAGACTCCAATGTTCAGAAAAAAATTTCTGATTATAATAAAATGATGAAAAAAATCGGTCATTTTTTTCTCTAAAATTCGAAAAATTGCTCTGATTTCTAAAGAACCAAAATTTGACATTCAGAAGTCGGACTCAAAAATCGTGTCGGCTGGTTTTATTATATCGATAGTGACTTGCTTTTTAAAAGTTAAAGTACTATGGTCAAATGGTTATGATCTTTGGTTACTAAGTTATAAACATGAATAGGCTAAACATACCAATAAAGTTTACTTTAAATTTTATAAATTGTTTTAATCCTCTAAAAGTAGTTTAAATATTGAGCGCCTGGAAATGCAACCCGCAGCATAGGACCTTCAATTTGAATGCATACCCTACACTTTGCAGGTGGTTCTGAATTTTTCTCAACTAAACGTGGTCAATCGTCTGTCTATCTCTATGTAAATATGCCAACAGTCCTCAGGATATTTTTATAACTCTTTCTTAAACTTATCTGCAAAAGGCCTCTTTGCAAGGAATTAATTAGAACTACATATATCCACTCAGCTTAATTAAGTAAAGTGGGTTTTGTTATAACTATCATTTTAATTTGAAGTATTTGAAAATAAAACATATTGAAAATAAACTGCGTTGCTAAACTTTATCCAAAGTCATTTGAAATATCAATATGTTCATTCCTTTATTATTAATCACTGGCTATGTGCGGTCCATGTTTAAAATAAAATAATGAATAATTTAAAAAGTACTATCTTCTCTAGAGTAAAGTACTTTAAAATATAGTTTTACTAAAAACTTTATTTAACCTTTTTTGTGGTCCCCAAGGTCCTTAATTAGGAAATTAAATTTCATCAAAATTGGTTAAGTCATTTTCAAGATATTTAGAAAAAACTAAAAAAGTACTCGAATAAAGTACTAATGTTTGCCGGCCAATATGTACCAAAAACTAATCAGCGCTTCATTTTGTTAAAATAATGGTAGGTTTTCAATTTCATTTCAATCGGTGTAACGGTGTGGATAGAAAAATAGATTTATGAATTTTTTATTTAATTTAATTATCTATCAATATCTCTATTCAAAAATACATATATTTTAATAAACTATTTTAGAATCTTTTATTTTAATCCAAACCCTAAGTCATATATCTATCTATCTATATAAAATGGAAAAGTATGTATTTATGTTTGTATGATCCAAACGATCTGATTGGCCAATGCATAGCCAATGGCAAAGAGTTAAATTATTAGAACAATTGTGATTGGTCAGATAGATTGGTCGTGCTTAGCCAATGCGTTAAATAAATATTTTTAAAAATACTTTTGTCCGTCTTGAGACGCTGCCCGCCAGGGCAACCCACCCGGAGGGTCTAGGTGCAGAAGGCTTGGTGAAGGCACGCCTGGAGCAGCTAGTTTTTAATGAGATAATATTAATTTGAGTGCCCATGACGAAGATAAACTTATAGAAGCCTTGCGAAAGAATTTGATAACTTAAAACCTAATTTTTAATTAATTATATATTTACAACATATTTATAATAAGCAGAAGATACATTTAATAATTTATGCTTTTCAATGCTTCTCCTAATACACAAAACTTGATAAATTTTAAAAAACATAGGGCTCGGGCAAAATATTTGATAAAACAAGCAAAAAAGCGTTCATGGGAAGAATATATTTCGACCATTTCGTATTCTACTCCCAGTAAGGAGGTTTGGGGTAAGATAAACAAAATAAAAGGGTCCCAGAATTTCTCGGTTAGACCTCTTCATTTTAATAACAACCCCGTGTCTAACCCATATGAATTATCGAATATATTTGCTCGACATTTTTCCAACATTTCATCCTCACAAAATTTTAATCCTCGTTTTCTTAACATTAAAAATGCATCGGAACAAATTACTTTTAATTTCAATTCGGACAATTCCGAAATTTATAATAAGCCTTTTGGCTTATGGGAATTCGAATCAGCATTAAACTCCTCCAAAAATACCTCTCCAGGGCCGGATGGTGTTCATAATTTAATGTTGAAACATTTGCATCCGAATTCAAAATTGATTCTTTTAAATATCTTAAATGAAATTTGGAAAAATGATTTGTTCCCTAGTCAATGGAGAAAATCAATCCTGATCCCTATCCTCAAGGCGAATAAAGATTATAAAGACGTTACGAATTATCGGCCCATTTGCATGACGAGCGTCTTATGTAAATTAATCGAACGAATGGTGAATAAGCGTTTATGGTGGCTGCTAGAGAATAAACGCCTTATTTCTAAGTATCAGTGTGGCTTTCGCCAAAATCGTTCCTGCCTCGACCACCTGGTACGTCTTGAGGATTATGTATTAAAGGGTTTTGCAAACAAACAGCACACAGTTGCCGTTTTTTTCGACCTTGAACATGCTTATGACACAACGTGGCGTCACCAGATTCTCCAAAAACTTAATAATTGGAAAATTAAGGGCCATCTTGCACTATTTATTCGTAATTTCCTCTCAGACCGTCTTTTTCAGGTTCGGGTAGGAAATACCCTATCTCGAGTAAATACCCAAGAAAATGGTTTGCCTCAGGGAAGTGTCTTAAGCACCACTTTATTCGCTATAGCTATTGATGACATTTTGGCCAAAATCAAATACCCAATCCAAAAGTCTCTTTTTGTTGACGATTTATGTATTTATTATAAATCTAATAATATAAATAACGTAAAAATTAAACTGCAAACGGCAATAAATGATATTGACAATTGGGCATTTGAACACGGCTTCAAAATTTCAAAAATAAAGTCTTCCTGTCTGCATTTCTGTAGACTTCGTTCCCTTCATGATGATCCTGTTTTGACACTCGACGGGAATTCGCTTACCTACTATGATCAAGTAAAATTTTTAGGCCTAATATTTGACAAAAAGATGAACTGGAGAACGCATGTTGATTATCTTATAATAAAGTGCCTTAAATCTATGAGTCTCTTGAAAGTCCTTGCTGGTTCTCATTGGGGGGCGGATTCCACCGCACTCCTGAGAGTTCACAGGGCTATAATAAGGAGCAAAATTGACTATGCTTCTCCAGTTTACGCATCGGCTCGTGACAATGTCTTAAAAAAGCTTGACTCGATTCATAACATGGGTATTCGGATCGCATTAGGAGCCTTTAGGACTAGCCCTATAGTTAGTTTGCTAGCCGAAGCGGGTGAACCCCCATTAAGAATACGAAGGGACACTTTATCTTTAAATTACTTATTAAAAATCTATTCACTGCCAAATCACCCGTCATACAAAATTTTATTTGCAGTCACAAACCCGAACAAATTCTCAAAACCTAGATCTACCAAACCACTAGCTGTAAGAATGAAACATTATATTGATACCTTTGATGACACTTGTAAACACCAGGTCGCTTTTATTAATGCCCCCAAACCCCCTTGGCTTATAAAAAAGCCTGCAGTCATATGGGACCTGCATAAATTTAACAAACAAAATACAAGCAGCGACATCTTCCAAACGGTTTTTCAAGATGTCATCAAGAAATACCCTAATTTTTCGCTTATTTTTACTGATGGGTCGAAATCAGACAATAAAGTAGGTTGCGCTTTTAAACTCGATAGCATAGAAAGGAAATTCAAGCTGCCCGCCATCTCCAGCATTTTCACTGCGGAATTAAAAGCTATCGAGTTAGCGCTCTCCTTCATTAAACGCCATGGGTTAAATAAAAGTATAATCATTAGTGACTCTCTAAGCGCCCTCCTTGCCTTGCAGGGGTTTAATCCTCCCCATCCTTTGGTCCAGAGAATTCAATCCCTGTATGGGGAACCGCCGGGGGACGAATGGGAAATTCTTTTAATGTGGGTGCCAGGACATAAGGGTATCGTAGGAAATGAGGCTTCAGACCTTTTAGCTAGAATGGGAGCCAACAAGTCGTCTGTTGACTTTTCCCAAACCTTTCTGGAGGACTCCTCAAGGTTTTTCAAAAACCTAATCAAGAACACCTGGACCAAAGAATGGGAGAGGGAAAATACTCATCTCAAAAGAGTCAAACCTAAAATTAGTCCCCTTCCACTATATGCTAATATGCCTAGAAGGATGCAGACTATCATAACACGCCTCCGAATAGGGCATTGCTTCTTCTCTCATGGATATTTGATTCGGAGAGAGGATCCCCCATGGTGTGCTACTTGCAGTTCTAGAGTCACAGTGGACCACATCCTAATTGATTGTCCCGTATATAGTCTAGCTAGGACAGAATTTAAAATAAAAAACGAGACTATCCTAAATCTACTAGGAAGTCAAGAAAATTTTGAGAATTTGTTCGGCTTTTTAAATCGAATCCAACTCCTTAATTTGATTTAGCTTGTATTTTATTCTTTCTAGTCATGGCCTAACTATGGGCAGTCTTACTATCTGTGATATTATCTATTTTGTTGACTATTCTATTTATTATATATTTGTTATAGAAGCCTCTTTACAGCTTCACTGTCGTATTGTTATTTCTTATATAGTTTATCTCTTGTTGAATTTTTATACATTTATTTTAGTTTTCTGTTTTTCGATATAGTTTATTTCACATATCTATCAGAAGCCCCTTTACAGCTTCATTATTGTATTGTTATTTCTTATATAGTCTATCTCTCGTTGGATTTTTATACATTTATGTATCGTTAGATATATGGAAGTCCAAAAAAAAAAAAAAATAGAGAATATAATAGAAATCCTAGGCGCTAATGACCTTAGCAGTCGATGTGCCTTTAAACCCCCAAATAAAAAAAAAAAAAAAAAAAAAAAAATAATTTATTTTTTAAAAATTATAAGCTCTACTACTAGGTATAAACAAAATACAAATTTAATTTTATACGTAGATGGACAAATAAGGTGATCTGCTGACTGGCTAGAATTTCGAAACGAAGTGTGTCCAAAGGCCACAAAAAAGAATGAGTGGATGACATAGCGAAAAGCGGAGGCAAAAAATAGTCCCAGGCGGCAATAAATAGAGGAGGACTTAAAAAAGTAATAGAGACCTACGTTTATGTGTGGGAAGAAAAGTCTGCAATAAAATACATCTGTCGATTCAAGGTAACCTCAAATTTGCTTAATGTACGATGATTTTTATCATTTTAATTTCATTCCCCGAGGCAAATATTCTCTTTCATTCAAAGACAAATTTACTTGTTGAAAATAAACAGGCAAAGCTATAAATAAAATGAAAGGTAAAGGAAAGAAATTAGTCTCATTGGCGAGACAGAGAGAGAGAAAACATAGCTGTCTCTTTTTTCTACTTCCATTTTATGATTATATTCATTCGTTCATCGATTCCTTTAGATCTCCCAAACTATCGGATAAAAAAGGTCCATCTCAGTCTTAATTACGTTCTTAGCCCTTTTTTCCTTGGTAGCACGCTCTCTTCAGAAGATGTCTTCTAAACAACTAGATATCTTGTAGTCATCTTAAAGACAATAAGAGCTGTATAAGTCATCTTCACGAGCGATTGTGCTATCTGGGCTAGAGTAATTAAATTCGATAGTATTATTGTAGAATATAGCTACACCTAGCCCCTGCCTGGAGATGACTACTTTGACATTTTATAACAGGAATGTTCAGCCCGCGGCCTGCCTGCGGCCCAGCGCTAATATGAATGCGGCCCGACACCAAATAGTAAACTTAAAAATTAATAAAGTAAAGGGTGTGTAGTTTCACAGTGTATGAAATAAAACTCAAAGAGGGTTATACAATAGTTTTTAAGGAATTTGGTGTTGGTACTTGGTGAAACATTTTTTAAAATTATTGGAAAAAAATACTTGGTAGGTTTCACATTAAGATATAAAGGGTTATACAAACTCATTATATTTAAGATTATTAGTCCATCATCAGGAGTTTACAGGTTAAAAACTAACATTATTTGAACAATTATCACAAAATATACAATTTTTTGTTTGGCTAAAATTTTTTTCTATATATAATATATATATTGAATATTGAATATATATTGAATTTGAATACATAATAATAGTAATAATAAATTGTTTAATAAGTATAAATAGTCTAAATTGGGAGAGCTGTGAAAAGGTGAGAAGTTTAAATTGAAAGAAAGAATAAATGGGGGCAAAATCCCAGCTTAGACAGGGGTCAAGTGTCTGATTGGTAGGAGCTAAGATCAATGGGGTTAATGTATTTTAACATTTCTCTCTTTTTGTCTTTTTAGTCATGGACTATTGATCTTCGTATGTTAAAAGAGCAAATTTATGAGATTTACCGACCAAACAATGATATCCAGTAGAACAAAATAATTTTAATATATTTAAGTAGAGGAAGAAAGGCAAGTTCTTTCATCTTTTCGCTTTCCTTAATGAAAGAGATTGTAATAAAAATATGAAGATAAATAAGGACACGACTCGGGTATATAAACAGAATGTGCGTGAAGTGACTGAAAATAGAGAAGGGCTGAAGAAAATTAAGGATTAGTTTTGATGCCGCCCTAGGGCCTGTCACCCATCCGACCTTTGTTTAAGTACAATGGATTTTCAATATTATATGACTAATTATCAAATATTCAAACTATCAAATATTATCTATACATATATATAAAATGGAAAAGTATGTATTTATGTTTGTATCATCTTAAACGATCTGATTGCCCAGTGCATAGCCAATGGCAAAGCGTTAAATTATTAGAACGATTCTGATTGGTAAGATAGTGATCGTACTTAGCCAATGTGTTAAATAAATCTTTCCATATTGTTGAATCAATTTCATTCAGCACATTCTTTCAATACTTACAGTATCATTTTAAATTACAATTATTAAATTGGTATGAACGAGACGCTCCCCGCCAGGGGCTAGGTGACGCCGGGCCGAAGACCCAGTCTTCAGCTAGTTTTAAATATAACTGTTTATTGGTTTACATCAATTTTTCAAAAATAATTTCAAATATAAGTTACTAATTCAAATATAATTTTCCGTAATAAATAGTAAATACATTTTTTTAATTAACTTATTATGAGATCAATTTCTTCTTTCTAACTTTGGTTCGCGCAAAAACGTCGATTATATCTCCGTAACAATTTCAAACTGAATAAAAAATATAAATTTAGTTACATGGCTTTTAAATAAAAACATAAGAGATTTTAAATAAAGGCAAATATATATTTTTTTTTAGAAAATTACTAGATAAAAGAAAAAAAGTGTTTCACCAAGTACCAACACCAAATTCCTTAAAAACCAAAGGCAAATATTGATAAATTAAAAGATTAAGACTATACTTACAAATTAAAACTAAATTCTGTAATAAAATTTGCTAAAAACTTTCCATCCATTTATAATAAAACAATACTAAATTAATTTTTAATTTGAATTATCTTTGTCTTTTTGCCGGCCCTAAAATTTTGCCGCCCTAGGCTCGGGCCTCACGCTTTTCATCCAATCATTTGTCATTAGATTCAATTTGTATCTATTTGAAAACACTAGGAATAACAAATAAAATATAATTAAAAAGTTTTTATTATAAATAAAATATATCTAAACAAAAAGACATGATGAAGGTCAAACCTCCGGACTTATAGTCATTAACAAATAAATTAGTATATATGTATTTATATAATATGTTTATTTGCATCAAAAAGAGAACACAAGGTTAAGAAATTATGTTTCATTAAAATAATTGGAATATTTAATTATATCCTATAAAATTCACAGGATCGATAATACGATATAAGTAATGCAATATCGAAAATCTGGTGCAAACTTATTGATCGTCTAGAGACCGCTTAAAAGGTAATGAGTTCTGAGGTTTCGAGACCGACATCGATTTGGTGGGGGTGTTGATTCTCATGCTCGGGGTAACAACTTCAAAGAGGTGCCTATTAGAACTCTGTGAATGGTATAGCCTCCAATGAAATTGTGTACCTAATTGATAAAGAAATCGAAACTAACTTTTAGGGTATTGGTAATCTACCACTAACTAGTTTTCTCAATCTATTTGAAACCTACCAAATTAAAAAAAAATCATTTAAGGACGTTCCCTAATAAATCGACTTTCTTGCCATTCTTTTAAAACTTTGAATACACATATTTATAAGTGTCCTTTATACGTAGAACATTTTTTCGATAGTCCTTGCGCCACTTTAGATATTGAACATTGAAATTTGCATATTTAACACGGTAACCCTATCCCGATTGATGTTAAAGCGACTGTTTCATTAAAAAACAATAGTAATTTTCTTGAAATTATTTTGAAAAACTGAAAATCGTTAGCTGAAGAAATAACAAATATTTTTCTGTTAAAATAATAGCAGCAAGCGGTATTCGTTTTGTCTGAAAAATGTTAAAAGTTAAGTATTTTGATGGTTTTCATTCTGTCTCTTCTGGCATAGCAAGTGGCAGATGGCGGGGAGAGTCTCGTTCATACCAATTTAATAATTGAAATTTAAAATGATACTCTAAGTATTGAAAGAATGTGCTGAATGAAATTGATTCAACAATAAGGAAATATTTATTTAACACATTGGCTAACCACGATCACTATCTGAATCGTTGTAATAATTTAACGCTTTGCCATTGGCTATGCACTGGCCAATCAGATCGTTTGGATCATACAAACATATATATACATACTTTTGCATTTTAGATATATAGATAAGATAATTAAATTATGTGTAATTTTAATAAAAAAATTTATTCTAATAAATTAAATCACAAAAATAATAGTGTTGATAGCTGAAAATTTAACAAAGCTTGATAAATTTTAAATCTCTCTTTTAAGCTTAGGAGGGATTCTTCCATAAATAATCATAAATTATTTTATTAAACAGTAAATATACGAGAGGGGCCAGATGAATGGTAAAGTCATTTGGATGGCGACATCAGTTTATTTTTTATTAAATAAAAAAAATTTAAAAAGCGTAAATATTTTAAATTGCAAGACAATTTTAAATATAAATATATAATTCAAATTCTACTGTCTTGTCTTTTGTTTTTTCTTTTTTATTAGAACATCTCTCTCTTCAATAAATATTGAAATATCCTATTTATTCTACAAACATGACAGAAGCAAATAAAGCGAATTGGCGCTCTTAAAAAAGTTAGACCACTTGAGACTTATTTCTCTCTTTTTTTCTCTCTCATATATTTTATAGAACTTCAGTTGAAAATATTTTTACTTGAAAAATGTTAAACTGTTTCAATAGAAATAATAGAAATAAGTTGAAATCCAAACAGTTTTATTCTTAAGTATTTCTTATTTTAATATAATAAAAAAATTCTATTTTATATCGTTTATTTCTAATAAAACAGAATTTATATTTAGGGTTGATAAACTTCCTCTTTATTTCATTTTAATCCAGATCTTTTTAAGGTGTTTCTTTCTATTACATTTGCATTAAATGATAATACATCAATAAACTTTAGCATACTTAGCTAATTAGTTTTTTATAGTATTTTATATTAGTTCCCCAATTTCATTTAATATAGAGCCGGAAAAGGATTGACTCTCAAGATCTACTCAATTTATATTAGTAGAGAAATCGATAGAAGCGATCCTAGCGGATTTTCTGAAACTAAAATAAACCCGGTGCTCAGGGTTGCCGTTAAACAGGGGCTTTAGATAATACATTACTCGTTTTGCGTGAGTGCTAAAAAAGTATTCTCTCAATACTCTATCATAGATATTGTAAAAATAGTTAACACCCTGATTGTTTACTCAATTCCTCTATTTACTTAATTAGCTACTAATTTATTCTCGTTTTTTAATTTATCAAATGTGCAAATCTCATACCATGTCCAATTAAAAAAAGAGTTTTTTTTCATTTCTCATCCAAACTAATTATTTTATAATAACCCAAAATAGTATACAGCAAAACTAATCACACTAAGATACTTTACTAAATTTTTACAGATTTTTTAATTCAAGGTTGTTAATGTAGCAGGTTCATAGTAAGGCGACTTTGTAGGTGCAAAGGGTGGTTGAATATTTTTTATACTTTGTTGATTTGACTATTTAGAGATCATCATAGTAAACTAATACATACTGATTCTGTTAATAATTAAGAAGCTTTAAACCCCCGCGTACTGTTGAAAAAGTATTTTTAAATCTTAAGATAGTAATATTCCGAATAGGCAGATAGACAGTGAATATAGTCTTAACAGATTATTTTTTTGGTAAGAAATCGTAGAAAATACACATGATTCATCAACAAATTAATTTTAACAATACTTTTTTTTAACATAAAATCGACCCACTCATAAAATATCAAATTCCTATTAGTATCTCAATTTTTTTTTATTATTTGGTATTAATTAATTTACTCATATTTCCTCTATTGTTTCTGTTTTTCATTCAATTAGTATGTACGCATCTATATCCAAAAATTAAAGATTTTTCAAAAATCAATAATGTATTTAATGCACTAACTAAATTTATTTTATTAGCTTAATTTCAAACTTATCTATAGAAATATAAAATAGAAAAGTATGTATATATGTTTGTATGATCCAAACGATCTGATTGGCCAGTGCATAGCCAATTGCAAAGAGTTAAATTATTAGAACGATTCTGATTGGTGGTCGTGCTTAGCCAATGTGTTAAATAAATCTTTCCTTATTGTTCCTTATTGTTGAGTCAATTTCATTCAGAACATTCTTTTAATACTTACAGTATCATTTTAAATTAGAATTATTTAATTGGTATTAATGAGACTCTCCCCGCCAGAGGCTAGTTTCTTATATAACTCAAAAAAAGATGAAAAATTAAATTCTTTCGTATGGCAGGTACTGGTCATTTTGTCATTTTGATCAGCTCAATATTCATTTTAAGCTCCCATTTCTCTCATCGCCTATATTTATGACCTTTATTATTTCTAATATTTTAATTTTTATTCAGAATATTATCAAATGGAATAATAGTTAAATATCTATTCCACGTAGCAATTAAATATACAATAAATAATCTCTATAGTACCTTAATAAAAACGGACTTGTAGAATATTCAAAAAACACTATCAATAAGAGTAAATAATCATTTTAATAATTAGAACGAAAATTGTATAATTCAAAATAAAGCTTTAATATACATAGATATTTTTGTCAGCTTAATATACAGAGAAACCCCTCAAATTCGAAGTAATTGGGCCTGTAGCCTGTTCGGATTAGCCGAAAGCACTTCGACAATTGAAGATAACTGATATCAAGTGAAAGATTAAGTGATATTTTGTGTGTTTCTATTATTATTTTATTGTTTTTGCAAATTGATTAACCTAAAGAATTTCAATAACCAACTTTTCATTCCTGGATGACATAAGTATGTAGACACATTTATTCTTTGTTATGTATGCTAACTGTACTTCTTTGTTAATTTTTCAATTAATTATGTAAGGTTATAATGTAGAATATATACATAATTGTCTTATGACTAAATAAATAAGTTTCTCTTTTTGCGTAAATTTGTAAAAAAAAAACTCGTTCGGATTTCCTGGGATTTCTGATTTGAGGGGTTTCACTGTAGATTGCATTTATTTAATAAAATGATCAATTAAAAATTTATTTCTAGGTGTTTATACCTAGTGTACATTTATAATATAGAATATAATGTAGAATATACACATAATTGTTTTATGACTAAATAAATAAGTTTCTCTTTTTTTGCTTAAATTTGTCAAAAAAAATCTAGTTCGAATTCCCTGGGATTTCGGATTTCAGGGGTTTTACTCTAGATTGCTTTTATTTAATAAAATGATCAATTAAAAATTTATTTCTAGATGTTTATACCTACTGTACTTTTATAATAATACAAAATAATATACAGCAAAACTAATCACCATAAGATACCTAAACACTCCTAGAGTAGCTACACTTGCATTATTTGAATACTTTACATCAGAACACAATTTTCTAAGGTCATCTAGAAAATAATAAATTTCATTAAATGATAATTACTATTAGTTAATTCCAGTGAGCCAAGACCACCATAAGCAGATAATTTATGTATTACAATTCACTCAAGTATATAGATGGGAAATTTAATGTTCCTTGGGCTAATATTCACGTATTTACTTTTCATTTAAGTTTGAACTGTTATTATTGAATCATGATTATTCTAGAGTAAACAATTGTTAGAAGAGCTTCAACAAGAACAGAGGGTTTGCAGTAAAAAAAGCTTATTTTGGCTAAACAACAGCTTAGGTAATAGGTATCTTCAGACATATTCTACAGATGACAGTAAGGAACTAATTGTTTTAGATGAAGGTAGTTGTTTCGAGACAATACTAACAAAAAGTTAATGCTAGAGTAAGTATATAGAACAGACAATAAGGATTCATAATTCATAAACCCAAAACTTTTTGCTCCTTATGGACCAGCCAATCCCGTGCTCGTGTGACAAATTTGCCAACACTGTCCGAGCTTGTATATATTTTATCTCAGAAATTTCAGATAAAGTACAAAGGCTCTTTTGAAAGCTGTTGCGACAATGACTGAAGCAAAAAAACGTCAAAAAAACTTTCTAAAATGGTAAGAAGAGTTTCTTAATTATATAATATATAATAGTCCAGATTAATTTGTAGCAACGCTGACCTAATGCTGCCGACAGGGGGCGCTGATGCCGTCGCTATATTTGTGTTTTGAGTCGAGATAAGTCGAGGCAAATTTGAAATATAATTGTAATTTTAACTCGAATTTTGAAATGAAAGACTCCAATTGATTTTAAATTAAGAAACATTAAATATATTGATAATTATCCTTCCCCCCATCACCACTCAAAAATTAAATATTCAATTCGCTTTTCTTTGGGCACAGAAGAAGAAATTAATCACATCTTAATTGATTTATATTTTATATATATATCATTTGTTTATTTTTTAATAATTTGCCACTTTTTTATAATTTTTTAAAAATCTAAATTTTTTTATTCTTATTTTTTGATTTTTACAAAATTGAACGACTTAAGACACGCATGCCCGAGTTTCTCATGGCAATACTGGAGGGAGCAGCCTGTCATACAAATAACACCTGATCTCTTTTAAATATTTTGAGCCTTATATCGATTATCGATCCCAAATTTTAAAAAAATGATATAAGATAATTCTCTTCCTCACACGATCTCACTTATTTAAATAAATCTATTTCCACACAAAAAATATCATAATGCTGTAGATTATAGAAAAAAAATACTTCCATATTCATATCTAAAGCCTCATTACTGTAGCTGTGTCAGGACGAAAATGGGGGGAAACTTTTAAGAGACTATGTATTTTCGGGAGTTTACAGGTATACATTTGGAGTGTGGTATTTTAAGAGGATTAAAATTTTTGGACCGAGACGCCGCCCGAAGGGCCACCAGCCCGGAGGGCCGAGCTTCGAGGGCGTGCCGAAGGCACGCACGAAAAGCTCGTAATTAAATATGTATGTAAACTTTCCGGTATCCCGTATTGTGCCATGTATAAGAGTCTGAAAAACTCTATCTTTGGAATTTAATATCTCCGGAACTATATTGTTCATAAATTTCATTTTGCCATCAAGAAAGTAGCCATGCAGAAGTATTTAAATAATAATCTGTCTAAATTTCAAAAATATCCTAAGAAAAACCATATGGTGAAACAACTACCTTAAATAATTTAATTTTATCTAGATGTGATTTTCATTTGGGTTCCTCATTCTGATGCCAAAATGTTTGTATTTTCAAAATGAAGAACTGCTCATTATTTTTGGATAAATTATCAGTTCCTTAAATTTATCGTAATAGAATACTACAATTTTTGACTTAGGATCAAGGGGCTCATACTTTTTGCTTTATAGCGTTGACTTTGGCGCCGGACCGAAAGCATTACTTTATCACATATTAGCACTTCACTATGCTATGATAAAGAAAAATAAATCAACAAATACTCAAAATATTTAATAGTACATGATCTCGACTTAGGTCGACCTTCACCTATTGAGTTTCCAAATGAAATTAATATTTTGATAATATAATGTATTTATAAACAAAACTTGATAGGGTCGACATCCAATTTCCATGCATAGCTATTTTATCTAATTTATTAGATTTATTTTTTTATTTTGTTTAATTATCTACATTTTCATATATTACAATAAAGGAAACTATATAACTACAAAATACTAATTCGAAGTTGCCTGTTGATACCCTGTGTACCTGAACTTATGCAAGGAAACAAGATGGCGACCCAACTTACTACAACCATATTACTCTCAAATGGTAATATATTTATCCGGAAACTTGATAACTGCATTTATGTAATAAAATTATCAACTTTAATTTTTTATTAAAAATAGCTATGCAGGGAAATTGGATGTCGACCCTACAAGTTTTGTTTATCTTATATTATTAAATGAGGCAATTCTTGTATATACATATTACATATATATATATCCAATTGGTTTCTCAAAAACGGCTCTAACGATTTAGATGAAATCCACGGGTTAGGTGGCTTTTTGTGTTGGCAATTTTTTTGTTAATTGAAATAATTATTCACAGGTGGTTGTCTCAATAAAAATGTATAATTACATTTTTATTCAATTTCCTTTTAATAAATAATTGGTTTTTTAATTTTAAATCCCAAAAAAGAAAATTATTTAAGGTTGGGCAATTTAAGTGATTAAAAATTAAGTTTTAAATCCCACAAATATTAATTAGACAATCTAATTGATGAACTCAAAAATTGTTATTTAATTAAAAAAGGATTATAGAGACCAATCGACTTGATTGGGGAATAATGAAATTGAAATAATTATCGGAAAAGAGGTTTTTTTATCTAATTAGATTTTTCCTCTTATTAAAAACAAAGACTAAAGATGAATAAGGACACTCGATGGTGGAGAAGTAATCTCCGGAATCGAAGCAAAAATACAATGTATACATTAATTAATGTAAAATAATTGGTTTATTAAAATTTATAAAAAAAAAAAAAATTTAATTAAAAGGTCTGAGATTGAATAATGGAATGGAAATAATTATTGGAAAAGAGTTTTTTTATTTAATTAGTTTTTTCCTCTTATTAAAAACAAGGACTAAAAAGATGATCAAGGACAGTCGATGGTAGAGAAGTAATCTCTGGAGTCGAAGCTGAAATACAATGTATACATTAATTCTTGTAAAATAATTGGTTTAATTTAATTAAAAGGAGGAGGGATGATTGAAAAGGGGAGAGAATAATGGAATTGAAATAATTATCGGAAAAGAGGTTTTTTTTCTTTAATTAGTTTTTTCCTCTTATTAAAAACAAGCACTAAAAGATGATCAAGGACACTCGATGGTGGAGAAGTAATCTCCGGAATCGAAGCTCAAAAACAAGGTATACATTAATTAATGTAAAATAATTGGTTTAATAAAATTAAAAAAAAAAAATTAATTAAAAAAATTATTATACCGTATTTATTTATATACCTATATACACATAAATTGTGGGCTACTGAAGGCTAGAAATGCAAAAACTGGGTGAGTGGGCAAGGGTGGAGGTGACGGTGGGGGTAGATGTGGGGGTGTAGCTGGGGGTGGGAGGGTGCAGGATGTGGGGTGAAGTAGTGGGGAGTCCGGGAATTAATATATAGGTATTAACTGAAGCAAAAAAGTTACCGAGCATTGCTCGGTGGCCAAGTACTTATACTTATATTATCAAAATATTAATTTCCTTAGGAAAGTCGATAGGTGAAGGTCGACCTAAGTCGGGATCTTAGACTATAGCTCAATAGTCTTAAATCCAAAAACTTTTGTTTTTTTTAACTCCGTGGTCAATTATTTTCAGGTTGAGGTTGTCACTGTTTATTGAACTGTACGTTTGAAAGAAAGTAGTTTGCGAGAGGTCGAATATTCTCCAATTACGTAACTTTGGTTAGGAAAATAGGATTCTAACTCAAAGGACATCCAGGACTCGAGAGGTGGATTAAAGGAAATAGAGGTTGTAAATATTCTTTTAAGGAGAAGAGAAGCACAATTAATGGTGAAAAAACAACCGAACCACCCCGTTTACCAAAGAGAGACGTAGAGAAGAGATTAGGTTCATTTCCAATTACGGTCAGGATGATAGCTAAAAGCACAATTCTATTCAAGAGTACAATACAAATCCATCCGAAAAGATTAGGATTTTATTGTAAGTGACCCTTGAAAGGGATTTTAGCATCAAACGATTTACGTCCATCTTAACAAAAAACATTTTTTTATTTTTACCTTACATTTGAAATTTTTAGTACCTACTCTAAAACTAACGGCTTTGACTTGTTGAAAACACCAGTTCCTCTATACCAGCGCTTCTTAAACTTTTTTCATTCGCGACCCCATTTTTCCCGAAAAAATTTTTGCGACCCCATATTATAGGTATAAATTTATGGTATATACTATCATTTTTATTAGCAAATCATGGAGATAGGGAGTGAGCATATGACAATAAAAGTGTCGCCTGTCTACGTCATCGCTGACTCAAAGTCCGCCATCTTGAGGCGATCAAAAAATTGAGATTTCCATATGGTCCTATACTAAAATATATATAATAGCAAATCAAAAATAAATTTATAATGAAACAAATCTTTATAAACATACCTATTTTACAGAGTAGGACTTAAAGATCTCCCACATTTTGAAGAGATATAAAAAATGAAAAAAATTAACTAGAAAAAAACTGAATATATTTTTGAAAATAACATAAAATATTTTTTTTAAATGTGTTTTAAACGTTACAACAGATAAAAAAGAAGGAGGGGATCAAAAATAAAAATTCTAGCCCTTTCGACCAAACTCAACCAAATTTTGTATACATATTATGTGGAGCCCCAGAAGGCTAGAAATGCAAAAACTAACCATCCAAAATAAGGGGAGGGTCTAAAATGGAAATTCTAGCCCTTTCGACCAAACTAAATCAAATATTGTATACATATTCTGTGGACCCCCAGAAGGCTATAAACGCAAAAAATAAGCACCCAAAATGGCCGAGAGGGTCAACAATGAAAATTATAACCTTTTCGACCAAACTATGTATACAAAATTTGATTTAGTTTGTTTGGGATCCACAGAATATGTATACAACATTTGATTTAGTTTGGTCGAAAGGGCTAGAATTTCCATTTTTGACTCAGCTCCCCTTTTTTGTCTCATATAATTTTTAAAACACATTTAAAAAAAATGTATTTTATGTTCTTTTCAAAAATATATTTAGTTTTTTTATAGTTAATTTTTTTCATTTTTTATACCTCTTCAAAATGTGGGAGATCTTGATGCCCCACCTTGTATATTAATGATTTTACTATTTATTATAAAACTACATTATTACAATTATTAAATCTAAATAATAATGAAATGGATCTGCTCTTGTTTCTTATTAAATTAAGAATCAAACAGAAGTTCATTATATTTAACATTTTTGACATTTGATCTGTATTTTGATTTTATAATCGTCAATGCTGAGAACGTCGGTTTACTTAAATAAAATTATATAATACAAAATGACAAATTTACAAAGTATTGGAAAATAAATGACCGAAATACCTCGAATTCACTTAGCTTTAATTTTTGACCGCAGTGCATTATAATTTTTTCCTTGATCATTGTTTCATTGTCATTGTTGGCCGATTTTTTGCGACCCCAAAATTCAGTTAAGCGACCCATAGTTTAAGATGCTCTGCTCTCTATACCAAAGAAAAACAACATTTGGTTTGGTTTATTATTATATCGTTTTCTTTTAGATTTCAGTGCAACTGATGTTATCGCTGCTCTGGTTTAATAACATGTTTATTTTGGTTTTTAAGACAATCAATGGACTACTGAAAACATTATGAGATGAATGGATTCACATGAAGTAAAATCACTCGATAAGTCGGTATGGCAGGGAAGTCTGCCTTCCGGGCGGCCCTAGTATCGAGTACACTCAAAATATTTTTTTTGCTCATAGTGTTTTAAAATGTCTAAAATGTGAAGAAAAATAATTTTTAAGCTAATTATTTTTTTGTGCCTGTTTATGTGTCTGGATACATTGCCTATTTATTTTGTTTATTAGGCCTCCGAGGAGCGGCGGTCCACCTCTTACAAAGATAAGATATACCTATCTACATATATATATATATAAAATGGAAAAGTATGTATATATGTTTGTATGATCCAAACGATCTGATTGGCCAGTGCATAGCCAATGGCAAAGCGTTAAATTATTAGAACGATTCTGATTGGTCCGATAGAGACCTTGCTTAGGCAATGAGTTAAATAAATATTTCCTTATTGTTGAATCAATTTCAATCAGCACATTCTTTCAATACTTACAGTATCATTTTAAATTTCATTTATTAAATTGGTATGAACTAGACGCTTCCTGCCAGGGGCTAGGTGACTCCAAGCCGAGGGCCCGGTCGGCAGCTAGTATGTACATATTTACTAGTAAATTCACACTCTCAGCATCAGAACAAATAACTAAAATTCAGAGCGGGTGGCTGAGAGAGCCAGGATGAATCCTGACTGACATCAATGACTGATAAGTCAAGATCGAAAAGTCGTAAAAAGTTCGATCTGGTGCCAAAATATTTGTATTTTCACTACTCTGAACTGAATAGGTTTATAATAAATAAAGGCTGAAAATAATATTGAGCTATGTTGTATGTAATATTCTTTGTTGATTGAGTGTGAAAGAGAAGAAAAAATGATGTAACTTATATATATATAGTATATTATGTAATTTCTCTAAAACTCTCTTTTTTATTTGTATAGACGCTTGATGAAGCCTAAATAAAACTTGAGAAATGTTGCGCGAATCGATGAGAATTGTTTGATTTTCTACTTTCTTGTACAAATACCTGCTAATATACTTAATTTATTTTATGTAGATGCTCACAGATGCCTATATTATGTAGAAATTTCCCTTTTTTTGGAGATTCGTGAGGTTTATTTAGCCCCAGAGGTAGTTGGATGAAAGAATTAAAATAGGCACGCATCAATGATACAAACTATAATTAGAGGTAACTCAATAACCTAACAGCTTGAGTAAAACACAAGTTCAGTATTGTAGGTAATTTTCCTTATATACTTTTATGTCTTCCAGACTGATTATAGCAGGTTGAACAGGCAGAAACTTTCGATTTATAAATTTGACTAAAATAAAAAGAAAGAACTTTAGTATATATTATATTCAAAATTAGTTTATATTTTTTCTTTAAAATTTTTTGAGGAATCCAACTGAATCTGGGGCTAAATAAAACTCACGAATCCCCCAAAAAAAGGAAATTTATACTTAATTTATTGTTGAAAATAATATAACTTTACTATATATAGCTTGTACAGCCAATGGTGAGGGTTAATCCACAATGGATTTATATAAATCAAGAAATTTGGCTAATTATTTTTCCATTTGCTCTGAAATAAATGATTTGTTGTAATGTGCAAAAAATTAATTTTTAGGAGAATTTAGAACTTGACCAAGAATTGTAATTCGAAATTCTTAGCTCCCAAAAAATGTTCAACCCTCTTCTCCATAAGATAATCCTTTCAGCGGCTATGTCTTTTATCAAAGAATTCGAACTGACAAGATGGGTTAATAACTAAAAAAATTCTGGGTAAAATTATATTGAAAGAAGAAGATTATCTTATAAATATGCATTCTACAAAAACCTTTAAGAGGAAGGTGATTTTACTCGATTTTATCTATCGCCACACCTGTGTAGTTTAACCATCTATATATATAAAATGGAAAAGAATGTATTTGTGTTTGTATGATCCAAACGATATGATTGGCCAGTGTATAGCCAATGGCAAAGCGTTAAATTATTAGAACCAATCAATGGTCAGATAGTGATCGTGCTTAGCCAATGTGTTAAATAAATCTTTCTTTATTGTTGAATCAATTTCATTCAGCACATTCTTACAATACTTATAGTATCATTTTAAATTTCAATTAATAAATTGGTATTAACGAGACGCTCCCCGCCAGGGGCAAGGTGACTCCGAGCCGAAGGCCCGGTCGTCAGCTAGTATAATATAATTGGATCTCTCTCACATCGCAATGAATAATCATCAATTTCAATAAAACACAAACTAAGATTTGTAACGTTAATGAAAATGTTCAATTATTCGATTAGAATTTCAAATTTATCGATGAATAAAAGAACACTTACAAAATCCAAACCGAAATGTTTGTTTTTTTCCATTATTGGTTTAGTTGATTCAGTTTTACAACTTGACAAAAAAAAGTTGTTAACTTTATTAGAGATTTTTCAGCAATCACAATTAGAAACATGGATTCGATGGAATGTAAACTCTATGAATTATGGATAACCCTTTTTTATTTTATTTTCTATGGAAATAATGAAAGATTTTGGAAAAATAAGTAGTCATTTCAAATTGAATTTAGTTGTGTGTTCAGTGTAGATGCTGGTCTTAGCTAAATGTAACGATAATGGTTTTAGTTATGTTATTACTGTTACAATATTTAGAGAATATTTTTTGATAGGTGTTAATATTGAATTAGTTTTAAGTGAAGCAACGTGAATTCAACTCTGGAAAGCAAAAATATTAACGGGTGTAACCGAGGGATGAACCGCGACCTAATATCGTGTACACCTACTTGCACTTGAACTTTAATTTCCAAGTAGAAGACAATAGATGAAGGGGCATTTTCTAATGAATTATTCGAAAAAATTTCTTTTTATACCCTTGAATTTTACGAAGGAATTATACTTATTTCTAGTAGAGTATTTTATATCGATATAGGAAATTATAATTTCGTCAAAGAAACTCGAAAAAAGTTTCTTTTTATACCCTTGAATTTTAAGAGAAAGTTGATAAGGGTCCCCCTTATCATCAGTTTTCCAATTTTCTTAGAAAATAAATATTTGAATTTCGAAGGAATTATACTTATTTCTAGTAGAGTATTTTATAAAGATAGAGGAAATTATAATTTCGCCAAAGAATCTTGAAAAAAGTTTCTTTTTATACCCTTGAATTTTAAGAGAAAGTTGATAAGGGCCCCCCTTATCATCAATTTTCCAATTTTTTTAGAAAATAAATATTTGAATTTCGAAGGGATTATACTTATTTCTAGTAGAGTATTTGATAAAGATATAGGAAATTATAATTTCGCTAAAGAAACTAGAAAAAAGTTTCTTTTTTTACCCTTGAATTTTATTTTAAGGTTGATAAAGGTCCCCCTTTTCATCAGTTTTACAATATTTTTGGAAAATATATAATTGAATTTCAAGGGATTATACTTTATTCTAGTAGAGTATTTTATAAAGATATAGAAAATCATAATTTCGCCAAAGAAACTCGAAAAATGTTTTTTTTATACCCTTGAATTTTAAGAGAAAGTTGATAAGGGTCCCTCCTTATCATCAATTTTCCAATTTTTTTAGAAAATAAATATTTGAATTTCGAAGGGATTATACTTATTTCTAGTAGAATATTTTATAAAGATAGAGGAAATTATAATTTCGTCAAAGAAACTCGATAAAAGTTACTTTTTATATCTTTGGATTTTAGGTGAAAGTTGATTAGGGTCCCCTCTTTTCATCAGTTTTCCAATTTTCTTATAATATATATAAAAACTCTTAATATTTCGATTTTTTTTTTCTTGATAATTCGAAGTCTCGATAATTCGAATTTTTTGTAGTCCCTTGGATTTCGAATTATCGAGAGTGGACTGTATGTGTTTATTTATTTGTTTTGTATGTATGGTCTCAGGAACAAATTCCATTTGGTTAGTTCTAAGTAAATATTTTAAATTTTTTATGTATGGATTTATGTGTGTGGTACCCAAGGTCAGATTATGATTATTGGATAAAGGTCAGATTATGGTTGATTGGATTCCGGGCTACCTGATCCGTGGACAAAAACTTTATCCAATCTTCCAACCAGGGATAAGTGTATACAGTACGCATATATGCGCCTTTGTTTGTTGTTAGTGGGGCTCGAGGGGTGAACCGCTACCTAAAATGCTGTATTCCTACTTCCACTTGTACTTCCAAATTTTCCCAAGTACTTACAAACATTTCCAAGTAATTCCAAATATTTCCAAGTACTTCCAAAGATTCCCGGGTACTTCCAAATATTTCCAACTACTTTCAAATATTTTCAAGTACTTCCAGTTATTTCCAAGTACTTCCAAATATTTCCAAAAATACTTCCCAAGAGATGTACACCTACTTCCAATCGCGGATCACCCCTCGGTGTGGCTTTTGAAGAAGAAAATAGTCATTTAGGGCCAGTTGTATGTCGGTTGGTAAAGTCTTTGTAAAAGTTGACAAAGAGTAAAACCTTAGAATTCACTTTGTGCCAGACCGGATGGCCAATCAGATGACACACACTTTCATCTGATTGGCCATTCCACCGGGCACAAGGTGAATTCTAAGGTTTTTACCCTTTGTCAACTTTAACAAAGACTTTATACCATACACCGACATACAACTGGCCATTAAAGATTCAGTAAGGTTGTGTAAAATTCAAGTACTAGTTACCATCACTAGCTTTATCTTTAATGATTCCGCAACATTTCAGCCCCGCCAAAACATCCCCCGACAAAATATCCCCCGACAAAATATCCCCCGACAAAATTTCCCACGACAAAATATCCCCAACAAAATATCCTTCAGACAAAATATCTCATGACAAAATAACCCTTCCCCGCGTGAATCTTATGAGTAATTTAATTCGACTCCGGTTCGGTTAATATATATTAACCGAACCTCCGAAAGTTTAGTTTGGGCGGGGTGTGTTTCGGGCTCCCATTTTTTTTCTAATCAAACACACATTGAAAACCGAACTAGCCAATCGTCGGGCGGGGTGTGTTTGGGGCTCCCATTTTTTCCTAATCAAACACACATTGAAAACCGAACAGCCAATCGTCGGGCAGGGTTTCTCTTTTGTATTCTCCCTTATACTGGGGAATATTTTGTCAGAAGATATTATGCCAGGGGATATTTTGTCCTTTGTATATTTTGCCGAGGACTGAAATGTCGCGGTACCATCTTTAATAGTTAGTCACGGATTTAATCAAGTAGTAAATATTTAATTACTTAAACGGAGAAATTAAATGTTTCCTTTTTATTACTAATTAGAGAGTCCTGCCATATTTAAGTATCAAATCGAAAACTTCTTCAAGTTTATTTTTTTGATAGAAAAGATAATAAAAGTGCATTCGGAAATCAGCTTGCAATTTGACTTCAACAAAGTTCCGTATTTGGATAATCACCAACGAAAGTCTTAATCTCTTCAAAACCATTAATTTAGATTCATTCTAAATTTCGGATTTATTTATTTCCTAAAACATTCTTTTAATGATCTTAGATCCAGTAATAATTGCAGGGGGATCATTAGAACCCATAATGAAGATAGTTTTAGAAACAATTAATACTGTTAATCCAAGGTGAAGTATTTAACTTTAAGTCTAATCAAATCGCTCTTGAAAAGGCAAAATCTTGTTTAATTAATTATTTGTTCTCTTGATGGGGAATTAATCTGTTTACCAGAATTTATTTTATCTTTTTCAAAAACATTTATTTTTAGATTAAAATAATATATAAAGTAATAGTGTAGGTACTTAAGCCAGTCTGATTAAATGAATTTTAATAAATGTGAATTCAATTTTATGAAATGAAGATAATACATTCCAAAAGACTTGAATAATACTAATGAATGGTAATATGGTATTAACCCTATATAAATATTTATTAAATAATCTTCTTATTCTTTCACTCAAAGAAGTGCTTCACCAAAGTATTCAAATAAACTGGAAAATCATCACAACAGCTTATTCTCACCTGGACTACAGTGAACCCATCCCAACAATAAAGTAGTATCATATTCTAGACAATTGTTTTCTTTCAAATATAAATAATAATTATTTTAAAATAAATAAATCCTCACTGCTATATCAAAATTACCAACAAAAATTTTATTGAAGAAAAATACTTGTATTTGTTAGCTTGAGGCGACTGTGGGCCAGTGGATAGAGTGTCGGGTCGCTGACTGGAAGTACGCTGGTTCGAGACTGAGTCTCGGCAGATCAGATATTTGCAGCCGTCTCATCTTGGAAAGCAATGGCAACCTACCAAGTGTATAATTGCCTAGTAACCTCTCCAAACTAGCCGTTTGGAACCGGCGTTAAAAAGTAGGTCCCGTATATCTGTGTAAAACAGCTAAACACACTCAGCACAGGTATATGTGTAGAGGAGCCGAAACGACAGGGACACCTAATATGGCACTTAAAAGAGAAGATTTGTTAGCTACATCTGTATGTTATCAGGTGATAGAACTTAACTTAAAGATTAAAAACAAAACAAAGTATTTAGGGTTAATGTAAATGTAATCAGAGGTTTTTCTTAGCTACTGAAAAGTGTTGATTTTTTAGATACGAGATTTTGATATAACAGCAACGATATCTATTATTTCTTAGTTATAAAACAATTATTTAGATAAATTTGAATTAATTTAATTTAAACATCACATTACAGTAAAAGGATCCGCTACTAGACTAGAGTATAGTGAATATATTATTAACAGTGTGGCTATTGGACAAAAAGACGCCAATTTGCATCCACTTTCAATTTGAAATTTGGATACATAGAGAATTAGCAATTTTTTTTTTTTAATTTAATATACCATATATGTATTTATGTATCCGAAGTAAAATTGGGATCCAAAATGGCCACTTTTTGCCTAATGGCCACATTGTTACTACATACCTAGTCAAAGTGCAAGAGAGTCGATTAAACTTGCATCTGATGATAAAAGTCACGTTACTTGTTTGTGCCTAAGGTTAACAATATAGGTATAAGATGTTATTCGGGTTATCAAGCAAAAAAATCCTTTCATCTACATGTATGTACAAGGATGGAAATTTAATTTTCGTAAGATGTATGATAATAAAAAAATATTTAACAGCTTCATTCTGAACCTGATTATTTTCTTACATTTCTAGGAGAGATGAAAATTGAAGTTCCTAGAACCTCGAATTCTTTTTATGTTCAACCAATATCGGGTCATCTATCTTAAGTTATCAGCCCAGAAGATTTTGATGTCTAAGGGGCCATTCATAAAATTTGGCCTTTATGGACCCCTCCTCCCCGTGACGCTGGGTCTGGAACCTTCCTAACAAATATAACGTCACAAAAGCTAGACACCCCTATAATAAAATTAAAAAATGCGGGTGTGCGCTTAAAACCACATGACAGAAGTGATAACTTATATGGCATTTATAATTCTAATATTCTAAATTTATTTTTTGAAAAGGAATAATTAATATATTTTCCGACAATGATTGAACTGGTACTAGACCACAGTCCAACTGTGACGAGTGATGTGACTGCTTAATCTCATTTACTGCCCAGGAATATAAAAATATACATGAGCGCCAAAATTCAAATATAAGATTTTAATTTGAGCTTAGAGTTAATGCTGCAGCGCCATCTATGGCTAGACACAGACCCCAACCGTGACGCGTGATGCGTGACGGCTCAATCCCATTTACTACCAAGTAAAATAAAAAGTGTGCAAGGCGCGCCAAAAAATGTTATCACTTTAAAAATCCAACAAGTTAAGAAAAAAATTGTTTAACTGCAAATGTCACGTTTCTTTAGACCCCCCTTGTCACAAGGTATCATCATGCTAAGCAATACCCTTCCCTTCCCCCTGTTCGGAAACCTTATTTTATAAATGGCCCCTAAAAACTAATTACACAACATGTGACTATTTTTTTTTAATGCAATCGAATGCAAGAAGGGGCGCACCAGTAAAGATGCAGCCCCTATGGATCTCAAAAGACCCTTGCATTACCGAAGAGAATGGAAAGTTGATTAAGTGAGAGGGTGGAGACGTAGGTGTTTATGCACTTGGGTTTTGAAGGTTTGAAGGTTATAAGTGCTGGGAAAGATGGAGGCTGGGAGAGAGTTCCAGTTCCTTGAAGTCATGGGGATATACGTATTGGCGAATGAAGTGGTCCGGCACTTTTCTAATTTGACCGCGAAAGAGTGTTGGGAGTCGGCAAAACGCGTGCTACGCGCAAAGCATGCTTTGGGGGGAATTATTGATTTTATCTCATCGGAGCACCTGCCGTGATAATATCTATAGAAAAGGGAAAGGGCAGAGACATTTCTTCGATGAGCTAGCGAGTCGAGGGAGTCGGTGAGGGTAGAATCGTCAATTAGCCTGACGGCTCGTTTCTGAATTGCATCCAGGGTAGCAAGAGAATATTTAGAGGCTCCTCTCCATAGATGAGAGCCGTATTCGAGACAGGGCCGGATTTGGGCCTTGTAGATGGTGAGAAGATGTGGGGGCTTGTAAAATCGCTTGGACCTGAATAAGTAGCCAATCTTCCTTGCTGCAGATTTCGCCACAGAGGAGATGTGTTCATTCCAAGACAGGTCAGATGCGACAGAGACGCCCAACATGGATAGGCTGTCACACATTTTCAGGGTATTCGAATCGAAGTGAATATCAGGAAAATTTTTATTTTCGCGCCTAGAAATTAGACAACATTGAGTCTTGTTTGTATTAAAGTTAACTAAATTTTGAGAGCCCCATTTATTCAGTTTGTCTAGGTCGAGAGTGATTGAGGAGGCAACATTGATTCGATTATTCGGGAATGAGGGTTTGCCGTGCAGAGTGCTATCGTCGGCGTAATTATACTATACCATGAAACGAAACTTATGAGAACATAGCATTGCTGTAGAAGAAAAGAAGGATATGATAAGTAGGACATTTTTCGACAAGTGTCTGATTCGGGATAGAATAGAATCAAATGGAGGCAAGAGACTGCGTCAAATCAGTATGAGGAGTGAATACTCTATGCTAATAGTGATGAATGCTGTTGTATTAAAAAAAAAGTACTGACCTAAATCCAATTGAAAACCTACTTGATGGATAATAAAAGATAAGCAAATTAGGATGATAATTTTAATGTTTCTATGTTGACAAGATTTTTTTAAACAAACCGTGGTTACTAATTGTATTTATTAACAAAAACAAAACCACTGCATGTAAAAGATGTTAAATGGAGAGAAATGTGAATATTTTTCTAGAAGATAAAAAAGTATTTTCACAATTTCCCAAATAATTGAATTAATCAGAAATTACTTTAAATACATTTGGGTAAGTAATTTTTAAAAGCATCCTTAGTAGGTTCAATAGCCCGTGAACATACGGTTTCTGTCCTTTTCCTCCACGATATAGAACTCATCGTATAAAAACTAATTCAAGAATATTACCCTAATTTGATACTTTTAGTAGTCGGTAATCTTCTCTAAAGAAGAATGTTATTAAACGTTGAACAATTTATCCATGATATTTAATTTGGGTTATTAAGAACGAAAAAAGAAGAGAATTTATTCTTGTTTATAAGGATTTTTTTATTTCAAAGCTTAAAACATAATTCAAAGAGTATATTGTGAGATTTAAGTATTAATATTCTGTCTATAAAAAATAGAGATATAAGACATTCATGTTTATTATTTGAAGCTTTTTTATAAACCCTGTAGCCTTGTATCCATACAAATTTCACAACAAATGTGATCAGTTTAACAGATTAGTAGAAAAATTAAAGACACCCACCCACACATTTATAAATAATTATATTTTATATATAAGTCTTTATAAGCAAAGATCTCAAGTGCTTATTTCCCCCCAAAAATAAGCTTTCTAATATTTATAGGTAGATGGTTATATATTAGGCAACTGTGGGTTAGAGTGTCGAGCCGCTGGCCTGAAATACGCTGGTTCGAGACCGAGTCTCGGCAGATATTTGCAGTCACCTCCTCTTGGAAAGCAATGGCAACCTACCAAGAGTATAATTGCCTAGTAACCTCTCCAAACTAGCCGGCGTTAAAAAGTAGGTCCCGTATACCTGTGTAAAAAAAGCTAAACACACTCAGCACAGGTATATGTGGAGAGGAGCCAAAACGCCAGAAATACCTGATTTGTCACTTAAAGAGGAAGAAGAGGCTATAGAATCATCTATTAATATATGTTGAGTAAAGAAAATTGAAAAATTCAAATATATATTCATATAGGTATCTACATGGGGTCGGATTAGGCTAGGGTTAGCGTGCCAGCCTGCTAACCGAGTGGACCCGGGTTCGAATCCGACTCGAGGCATCCGGCTAAAATCTGGCCCCGGGGTAGAGACAAATTTTTAAAAAATAATAAGTAGTATCGTAAATTGGCTTATGGCTAGAAAGGCCAATTGTGAACCGATTTTGAAAAATTTGTTTGCATTGGGTCCAGTCTACGTTCCGATTGGTCCCATTTTTTTTCGTAGGTATTAGACCTTTTTTGTTAGGTTTGTTCAGGACTAACTTTTTTGTTTATGAACCGATTTCGATGATTCTTTTTTTTATTGGAAAGGAGGTATCTTAGGGATGGTGCAATATTAATTTGGTCAAGTTCTGATGATAGGATCACTATTAATAACATCACTAAAAAGATAAAAATAAAAATTTTTAAGAAAAAATAAAACCGACTTCAAAAAAATTAAATGCAACAAATAAAATACACTAAAAGATATAAAATAATTATTATCTTATTTAGTTACAACTAAACGATGAAATATTAACATGAAATTACTTTTTGAAGTCGGTGCCAAACATATACCTTTTATGAATCGCACTCGACGGATCTTACTTAGTACGTTTGGTGGGTACGCTCTCTTATAGGTATAGTTTGTTTGGCACCGACTTCAAAAAGTAATTTCATGCTAATATTTCGTCGTTTAGTTGCAACTAAATAAGATAATAATTATTTTATACCTTTTAGTGTATTTTATTTGTTGCATTTAATTTTTTTGAAGTCGGTTTTATTTTTTTCTTAAATTTTTTTATAAATATATCTACCCTTTCTTAACAAAGGACAGCCGAACAATGGAGGGGGGGGGTATTGGGCTTATTCCCTTTTCCTTTCCTTTATCTAAAATTGTTTGTTTGTTTGTCTTTTATTTTCCCTCTATTAGTTCATTTCCCCTTTATTGTAACAAAAAAAATTCAAACAGATACGTCGCTAAAGAAGTTTCACTTTAAAAAAATCATTGTCTGGATGTCTTATACATTTGTTATGCCACGCTATTGTGGCATATCATCAATGCGAACAGAATTTCATTCCCGTCCAATGACCTAATATAAACTTGTAATTATTTGAAACGACCCCACTCTCGTCTGAATACCAAGTGTAATTAACTGGATGCATTAGCCATAGACATGGATTGCGTTTCTATGGTTGCAGTTACACGAGTTTTGCGGTCAGTTATAGAGTGAAGTAGATCTTGACAGTGGTTTTAACTAACTGCTGATCTGGCTATTGCGGGCTGCGGTTTGTCTAGGTCACCGTTGTCTCTTTTCGGACCAGGCTTCCAACATTAGGGAGAACATCCAAGTTGGTTAGAGACAAATGCTGCTGAGCCTCCAAGTTTCTGAAATCGGGATCCGGTTACTATTACGAGCCCTCAATGGCCAGTCTTGCATATTTGCTCGACTTAACGAACGTTAACTTCTCATAGTATCAAATAGCAAAACTCGGACACGTCTTGAGGTAAAGCAACTATTCTGTCAGGGAGGTTACGTGATTTCAATATTTATAAGGGGCCCTTTCAATACCACTTGTGTGTACTTATGTAAATTGATAAGACTTTGCTCTACCTATCACCGTTAAGATGATTTACATAATTCAAATAAATACCTATTTCTTAACAAATCTCTTAGAAAAACATCACTTTGTTAGGTTAGCTTGGCGAAAACAGCTCGCCTGGCGATCGGAGTATTGATTTCCATAAAATTGTTTATCTTTATTTTTTTTTGTTCATTTGTATTTAGAAATATCCGAAATGTGAAGAAAAATTTATTATAAACATTTGTTTTTTAATTTCTTGATTAGTTTTTTGAGAATTTTTTATTTATATATATATATAGCTAAATATAACTAGAGTTTAGTTGTCAAATAGAATTTGAATTCTGACAGACGGTTTGTGAAATAGTTTTTAACTTTGAATGTTTATATAATAATTGATAGAGATTTTCTTTAGGAGACGGACTGGTATAAATATGCAATTGGATGTTGATGAAAGCAGTCCACGGTGGTTGTAAAAATAAGAACTATAGAGGTTTTATTATTTTACATTTATTTGTTAAACCGACGTTTCGGAGATTTATTCTCTCCTTCTTCAGGGTAACAAAAAGTCAATGAAAGTAGTTCAAAAAATAGTTACTTTCTGTCTCCTTTGACAATGCCAAAGTTTAACATATGGATCATCAATTGCTTGTTACTTTGTTTTCTATTCGAGATGAAAAAGAATTTTTATAATGTTTTTTTGGCATTGTCAAAGGAGACAGAAAGTAACTATTTTTTGAACTACTTTCATTGACTTTTTGTTACCCTGAAGAAGGAGAGAATAAATCTCCGAAACGTCGGTTTAACAAATAAATGTAAAATAATAAAACCTCTATAGTCTTATTTTTTACAACCACCGTGGACTGCTTTCATCAACATCCAATTGCTTATATAATAATAATTGTTGAACAAAAGAATAATGTTATATATTCTAATAATTTCGAACAACTTGGGTTCGATTCCCAAGGGGACGAAACCCTCTGATATGCAATGTAAAAATATTTCTACTAAAATCTTTGATTTGTTTCTAAATAAAAATAAATTCACTTTTCAATATTATATAATTGGGTTGATTTTTGAAAAATTCAATCTTTTTTCAAAAAAAGAAACTCAAAAAAGATGCTTAAATCTTAACATTAATCATTTAAATATAGGAACCGACTGAAAATTTTTTTCAGTTTAGCCTGATTTTTTACTATTCCATTCGAGTTGAAAGGAGTGAAAAATTTGTAGCTTTATTTCTTATATATGTTGCATTTCGGAGAGAGATTTGTCTTAAGGGTTTGGCTAACAGCCCGGCAAGCTTAGTTAGCGCTTGAGTTCGATTTCCAAGGGGACGAAGCCCTCTGATATGCAATGTAAAAATATTTCTACTAAAATCTTTGATTTGTTTCCTAAATAAAAATAAATTCACTTTTCAAAATAAATTAGGTTTCATTTCCCTCGTGAGCTTATATGGATGAGGCTCACACATATTTTTTCATTAATTTTTTTTTTTTTCTTTTTTAATTTTATTGAACCAATTATTTTAAATGAATTAATGTATACATTGTATTTGAGCTTCGACTTCGGAGATTACTTCTCCACCATCGAGTGTCCTTTATCATCTTTTTAGTCCTTGTTTTTTAATAAGAGGTAAAAACTAATTAAATAAAAAAACCTCTTTTCCGATAATTATTCCAATTCCATATTATTTTTCCTCTTTTTCATTAAATTTAGAATTTAATTACTTTTGAATATTTTAATGTTGTTTTGTTATTGTGAGGTATGAGAAAGTCATTTGGAGCGAATTATTTATGCTAGACTTCTCTTCCATCTCTCTATTTACTTTTGTCAAAATTACGAATATTCTTCTTAATTAATTAAATAATAATTACCAAAAAAAGAACATTAAAAGAATAAATAAAGTTTCACAAGTATTAATTCCTTCTTAGAGTGGTCCATAGTAATAAATAAACTTAGTGGAGAAGAAAAATAAAAGCATTATTTCTTTCATAAAAAAAGGAGAAATGTGTTTTTTTATCCTCAATAAACATTTAATCAAATATTTATATCCGTTCTTAGGGAAGGATATTTATAACCTGGGCCGTATTTTATGATCCGGTGGATGATTAAATTTCTTAAGGGATTTGTTGACAGATCAAACACAATCACTATTTTCATAGGGTTAAATTTATATAAAAGCTGACGTCTATTAAAGAGACATTTTTCGATGGATTTATTTTCAAATAAATTCAAAAGATGTTTTTTTAGGTGAATCTATTTCAAAATTCGTTTCTTATTTTTTTAGTGCTTCTGGAAACACCTCATTTTCAAGGGAAACAAACATTTTCAATGAAAATACCCATAAAATTAAATTAGGTTGGAGTTGGTGGTGTTTCACAAGGAGAAAAATTAAAATACAAAGATTTTTTTAGTTTACTCTATATATTTCGAGCTCTTAACTCATCGTCAGGAGAACATTGACTGAAGATAACATAAAATAATGAACAGAATTTATTTTAATATGATGGATAGTTATTTATGACTTGGTGTAAATATAAAAGAATTATCAGGGGATGGAATGGCCTTAAAGAGAGAGAACCAAATGAACAGATGGAGCGGACAAAGGGCTAAACTGGGAATAAATAAAAGATATTTATACTTGGAAGTTGCCGAAAATTATGTAAGTACCATAAAGGGGGCAATAAACTATGGAATGTGATGAGGATGCTAGTGAAAATTTCCATCTCCTATTTTCTATTTGAAAATAAAAAATAAAAACCCCCCACCATAGATCTTCATCACATTCCAATTCGAATTAAATATCATTGATTAAAATGTCAATTATTGGTGAAGTTTTGATGTCTGTTTGATTGTTCAAGATGTTTTGATTAAGATGTATGGCCTTTTTAATTTCAGATGACTCAAACAAATCCAATTTCATGCTTTTTGAAATGAAATGTAAAGGGAGGGGGTTGATCGATGAAGGTGAATGGTTATGAAAATACACATAGAAGTCAGGATGACTCACGTATGCTGAAGAGAAGAAATATTTTGGTTATTTTTAACTGACTTCAAAAAAGGAGGTTATCAATTCTTCTGATTTTTTTTTGTATCTATGTTACCTGATATATTCGCCAATTGTGAACCGATTTTGATGATTTTTATTGCATTGGGTTCAGTAAAGTCCCGATTCGTCCCGTTTTTTCATTGGTATTGGACCTTTTTTGATATGTTTGTTTAGGCATAACTTCTTTGTTTATGAACCAATTTTAATGATTCTTTCTGCGTTTGGATCAGTATAGCTCCAAGATAGTCAAGATATTTAATTATTTATATATTTATTTGTTTTATGTATGTTCAGCGAGAACTTTTTGGCACGTGGACCGATTTCGATGATTCTTTTTTTATTGGAAAGGGGTACCCTAGGGGTGGTTCCATTTAATTTGGTTAAGTTCTGATGATATGATCAATGACGTAATAACGTAAATCTCCAATTCTTAAGAGCAAATAATCGAAATTATAATAAATAAAATCTTTTATAAAAAAAATCTTAAAACATTCATTTAAAACCCGCAAATGTTTCGAGAGAATTTCTATATTTATAAATTTAATTTTATTATCATTTTCTCATTTATTCACACGACGCTTTCTCTTACGAGATGCATACAACATATTATCTTAAGTCACTATTAATAACATCACTAAAAAGAGAATAATAAAAATAATTTTTATAAAAAAAATAAAACTGACTACAAAAAACTTAAATGCAATAAATAAAATAATTAGAACTCAAAAATTAAATAAAATACACTAAAAGGTATAAAATAATTATCTAATTTAGTTACAACTAAACGACGAAATATTAACATGAAATCAGTTTTTGAAATCGGTGCTAAACAAACTATATAAGCGAGCGTACCCGCCAAACGTAACAAGTAAGATCCGTCGAGTTCGATTCATAAAATGGATATTTTTGGCACCGACTTCAAAAAGTCTTTTATTCTCTTCTTCAATTTATAAAAATTCTGCTACATTCGGCAAAAAGAAACTTTCAATTTAATTAGTTATATAGCCCTCAGAGACATTTCTCTTAAATTGATCCTTGAAGTCTTTGGTTGTTTAAGTATATCCTTGAGGCTGTTAAACAGATTTAATCCTCTCAAGAAAAAGATTTATCTTCCTGCAATAAAAACTTATTAATTATTTTTTCCCGTACATTTTTTTATATACTGCCATAATACCTGCCACAGATAGACAGGATCACAAGTCATATTCGTTCGGTTTCTTTATATTCAGTTCAGACGGATTTTGGTAGAATAAGATTTGCCGAGCAAGAAAGAAAAAAATAGGCATACTAGTCAAATTCAAGCACATTATTTAGAAGAGAGGGGGAAACCAGCCCCCAGCCAAATTTTTCAAACAAGCAAGGGATTGGCTAGAATTGGTAGATAGTTTTTATTCAGAGCGACCCGGAGTGCTATCGCCGATTGCCAGATGTATCGTGACGGCTAATAATAATGACCATCTTATTGATTTCTTCTGGGGAGATGGCCCAGCCCAACACTTTTTCCAGCGTTGATCTATTTATTTAATATTTTACCCAGTAACCTATATTCCCAGTCAAATATTTATTTATTTTTCTTGACCATGGCGGTTTTCTGCCTATTTATTTATTTATTTTTTATTCATTGACTACGGCAACTTCCTGTCTACTTATTTATTTGAATGTTTTTTAAATTATTTATTTTTAAACATTTCTTTAAATCCAGTGACATATTCTATTTTTTTTTGCTTTATTTAATTTATTATTTATTTATTTATTCTTCCCAGTGTATTTATTTATTTATTTTTATTGTTTGGACGACATGCGGTATTCCCTTTTTTATTTTAATTATTATTATTATTATTATTTTATTCTTGGTCGCAGCATACTAAGGTTTCACAACGTTCTGCTGTGGCCACACCCTGAGCCACTCAACCGGGTCCTGAGTGGGAGGATCGGAGGGCTATAAGGGGATATGTGGTGGCCCTTTTAAATAAACAGCAAAAAGTTTTGGGCTTACGAACTATGAATCCTTATCGTCTGTTCTATATACTCTAGCATTAACTTTTTGCTAGTATTGTCGCGAAACAACTACCTTAATAGTTGGAAATCGGATTTAGGACATAAAACCTGAAATTGTTGTCCCCAGAGGCCAAAAATCCATTGGTCAGTGCGTATATACGTATGTACCGCGTACGTATGATAGTTTGTAAGTGTTCATTAAATTGAAAGTTTTTTTGCCGAGAGTAGCAGAATTATTATATAAGTATTGAAGGAGTCAATAAAAGAGTGTGTCTTCTGCTGGAATTATAAATTTTATTTATTTATAACGAGACCATAGTTTCGAGGGCTTTGCCCTCTTCTCCAGTCTATTACAAGGAATTAATTTATGAATGAAAGGTTAAAATCTTTCATGTGATTAGGTTAAAAAATTGTTCAGTGTGGGCAAGTTAAGAATTGAAATTTATACTTGTTTTATTATTTTGGCTGTAGGTGGCGTTCATGAAGTTTTTATTTTAGCGGCTATTTTTAAAATAAAGCTTTCGAGAATTTCTATTTTCCGATTTAAGAATTTTTTTGGTGAATTATTGTATGATTTTAAAATTTCTAACGATTCGAAAATACTAAGTTTTCACTTCTGTGGGCAGTCCTCATGACTGCCTTTTTTTTATTTCATTAGTAGGTTTTTGATTAATTCAGTAATATCTAATCTTTATCTCAGAGCAAGCCCTGTCCTCAAGGCTACCATATACCATTATAAATGGCGGTAAGTAAATGATAGGGCTAAGTGACTCGTATGATGTACTCACTGCTTTATTAAATTTATTATACAAATTTAGCTAATATTAATTCATTGTCTCAAGAGTCCTTATAGAAAGATAAACAATTCAAACTACGGAGCTAGTTTCGAGGACTCTGCTAGGATCCCTGCTCTCGATATCTAGAGTAGGGTTTAATAATCATATACGGTTCACGAACCTGTTAAAAGCCCTTGTTGATTATCTAACCAGGTCTGGTGTTTATTTAATCGTCAATTCACGTTTCTCCTGTTAAGGTCTACAACAAAATAAAAAAAGGGCCAAAAATGAAATACTAAAAAAATAGTCTAAAATCACGGGAATTAAAGATCCTATTTTTAACCGACTTCAAAAAAGAGGAGGTTATAAATTTGACTGAATTTTGTTTGTTACCTGATTTCTTCGTCAATTATGAACCGATTTCGATGATTTTTTTGCATTGGGTTCAGTCTACTTCACGATTGGTCCAGTTTTTTTTTCTTGGTGTTGTATCTTTTTTGATATGTATGTTCAGACATAACTTCTTTGTTTATAGACCGATTTCAATGATTTTTTTTTATTGGAAAAGGCGTACCTTAGGGGTAGCCCCATATTAATTTGGTCAAGTCCTGGTGATATGCTCAATGACGAAATAACGTAAATCTCCAATTCTTATGAGCAAATAATCTAAATTATAATAAATAAAATCTTTTATAAAAAAACAATCTTAAAACATTCATTTAAAACCAGCAAGCGTTTCGAGAAAATTTCTATATTTATGAATTGAATTTTTTTTATCATTTTCTGATTTATTCACCCGACCCTTTTATCTTCTTGTAATGATTTAATTGAAATTTTTTTATTCAAAATTAAGTTGTTTATTTTTGGCTTTTCGGCCTTTCTAGCCATAAGCCTAATTACGATACTAGTTATATTTTTTAAAATTTGTCTCTAGCCGCGGGGGTCAGATTTTAGCTGGATGCCTCGAGTCGGATTCGAACCCGGGTCCCCTGGTTAGCTCGCTGTCACGCTACCGCCTAGCCTATCTGACCCCCCTCAAAATTAAGTTAAAATACGATAAATTTGAATTCAAGTATGTCCATTGTTGCAATTTAAACTTTATTATTGATATTTTATTGTTTAATTGATATGTTTATTAGTTGATAATGCCAATCAAAGTTAATCAAAAAAATTTCTCTGTTATTTTAGAACCAATTCCGATTCTATTTTATTTAAAATCTGTCAAAAATTCTATCTATATAAATAAAAATGTACTGTTACTCTTAGGTGATACATTCTTCACCGATTTCTTTGAAATTTTAACCCAACATTCCATTCAAATACACGAGTGTTTTTATATATAGTGTTTTTTATAGATATCACACCTGTGGCATGTAAAAAATATTTTTAGAGGAAACAACGCCAGCGCCTCTCTGGGGGGGTAAAAGCAAACAAAGAAGATGGCCGATAACAACTTTTTGGAAACAAGGTGTCGCCGGGCCAAAGACCCGGGTGTCATCTATTAAATATATATTAAATATTTTACTTAATTAATTATAAAACTGCCTCAAAATTTAGATATACGCATTGCAGCACCAAACGGACATGTTGCGAATATAGTTTCGATACGTCCAGTGGTTTAGGCGTGAAGCATAAGAGTTAGTCACAGCAACGCGTGGTCGGGTCTGCTATTATCTATAAATCTATATAAATTTTAACCATAAAACGAGACGCTCCCCGTCAGGGGCTAGGTGGCGCCGGGCCTAAGGCCCGGGCGTCAACTAGTTGTTTTATAATTCTGATTAGGATTTTAATATAATTCCTGAATAAATTTTGATGAACTAATGAGAAATTGCATCAGAGGAGGGGTTTGCATCCTATGCATGAATGAAATATATATATTAGTTCAAAATTTATATTATTAAGAAGTGAAAGAACTTACTTAGGGATAGAGGACTCCCAATGAAAACCATGCGATTTTGGTACACTCAGATCGAGCGTAAAGTGTATATATGTTTATTTGGCTGCTAAGCTAAGAAAAAAGAATAAGAAAAATTAAAAAAAAATTTAATTACTAATAAACGCCTGAGTTATGGATATCTATTACAGAGCAACTGGTGGCTATTTGCCTATCTTCAAGGCGCCTCCATGAATATTATTTTCATTTTGGTGAGTTTAATATCTTAAGTCTAATAAAATAAAATATATAAGTAATAATGGGCTGGAGGTTGGTTGGAAATGGAGGAGAGAGTGTTCAGAGGGCAGGGGGGGGGATTTTTTCACTTTCTCATCTATTGAAAGAGGATTTTTAATGTACATTTTCCAAGAAAGTATTTTGTTGTATTTTTTTATATGTGGGAACTTGGATTTTCCTAATGAAACTAATATTTTGATATTATAATGTATTAAGAAACAAAACTTGATAGGGTCGACATCCAATCATCCAATTTACCTGCATAACTATTTTTAATAAAAAATTAAAGTTGTTAATTTCATTACATAAATGTAGTTATCGAGTTTCTGGATAAATATATTGCCAAAACAAAAAAAAACAAATAAAAATTGAAAATTTATAAATAGTAAAATTCAAATAAATTAAACAAATATACAAACAAAATCAAAGTAGTTAAAATGTCAAAGCTGAATGAATCAAAATAGATCAGGCGAGTTACATCCGCCACACACCAGATCAGGAGTGTACTAAATTCTACCGAACAATGATCAACCGAAGCAAATCAAAGCACTCAAATGTGAATCATGTAATCTATAAATGCAAAAACTAACCACCCAAAAAGGGGGGGAGGGGGTCAAAAAATGAAAATTCTTGCTCTTGGACCAAACTCAACCAAATTTTGTATAAATAATCTGAGAGTCAGGGGGTCCAGGGGCGTAGCTCCCTGGCTAGCAAGAAGGCCGCCGAAGGTGGGCCTTGCAGCTAGTATATTATAAAATTTAAATTTTATTAAATTCTCTATTTTTTTTTCATTTTATTTATAAATAAAATTCATTAAAAAGATTAATATCAATAGAAGATTGAAGAATGGAACAAGTCAAAAACAATTTATAAAATCATCCTTTGTCTCTATCTCTCTCTCAGCTCAAATTATTTATGTAGGTGTGGCATTTTGGCTCGGAAAAAAAAATGAAAAAAAACGAAACTTGTAAAAGTTAAACTTTTCAAACTTCAAACAAGAACATATATATTGAATGGTAAGAGCAATTTTTAACTTTCTTTTTCAATAGATAAATAATTTTTGACAAGATCCAAGATTTCTACATATATATAGATTTCACAAAATAAATAAATAAATAAAGGTTAAAGTAAAAAAGTCGGGTGAAATATAATCTTTCCTCAAGCATATCATATCTACCTTATTTGAACAGATATATTATATGGTTAAAGAGATAATAATACTATTTTATTTAATTGAAAAAGGTTTTGTTTTGCCGTGAGTAGCAGAGTTGTTGATTCTCAAAGAGAAACAAAGAGGTTTTCCTCTGCTTGATGCAAATAAACATACACACATATATATCGAAATTATATATCTCTGTATAAAATTAAAGAAATCTTATCTAGCTCCGAAGTGCCGATGTATAAATTGTAGATTCTTTCTGGATGTCACTGGAACCTTTATTAAAAAACTGAAGTAACTGAGTGGACTGTATGGATGTTAATTGTTCTCGATACTTATGTATTAAAAGGAAGGTTTATTTTATTTTTATTTTAATAAATTGTAAAGCAACAAATTAGTTATATTTATAATTTAATGAGATGATCATTGAGGAAATATTTACATATGTTGAATGTAGTATGCTGATTTTCAATAAGGTGGGCGGTCGTCCAAATGCAAACTGCTTCTGTAGACAATCCTTTTCAATCCTTATTCCAGTTATAACAGATTCGAAATCTGGTTTCAAGGTTTAATTATTATAGGAGAAGCCCCAATAGAGATCTCATATCCAGGTAACTTGAACACTAAAATGGCTGATACTGAACGAACTTCTTTATAGTAAAACTAATACTCAATATACTGTTTCCTATCCAATTTGCAAGCAAGTGTGCAAGGCAAGGTATAATTTTCAAGTCAACTGGCTTGCTCTGTTTTCATTCTCTAACTCGAAGTGCTACGGCCCGCCAGAGGCATGAGCTTCGCTCTTTTATAAAATAAAAATGTTAAATTTGAATTTTAGACAATCTCTATATATATTATTTATTTGTTTGAGACTATAGTTTCGAAGACTTGGTCTTCATCGAGGGGTGAACCGCGACCTAATATGCTGTACACCTCCAATTGTACTTCCAAATATTTCCAAGCACTTTCAAATATTTCCAAATGTTTCCAAGTACTTCCAAACATTTTCAAGTAATTGCAAATATTTCCAAGTAGTTCGAAAAATTTCCAAGTAATTCCAAATATTTCCAAGTACTTCCAAAATACTTCCAAAGAGGTGTACACCTACTTCCAATTGCGGATCACGCCTCGGTCTTCATCATCAGTCTTTTTTAATTAAAAATATTATTTTTCATGGGGTCAATACCGTATGGATATTGAAATTTTTCGATCTTTACTTAGCTGGGAGCCAGTTAAATTTAAAATCAACTTTACGTTCACATTCTGAACATTGTGAACCTGAAGTTGATTTTAATTTAACTCGGCTCCCAGCTAATTAAAGTTCGAAAATTTTCAATATCCATACGGTATTGACCCCATGAAAAATAATATTTATAATAAAAAAGACTGATGATGAAGACCAAGTCTTCGAAACTATAGTCTCAAACAAATAAATAATATATATACAGATATATAATTTCCATATATATGTGCGATTTTATTCTCCGCTCCTTTCAATGTAAAATGCTTTTGAAAAATAAAGATTTGTTTTCGCCTTGAAAAAATCGTTTGCTTGCTGTTTGCCGGTCAGAATCCTTCGATAAACTGGCGGGCGAACAGCAGGGACACGCCCCTCTTATATTAAGAAGAAAGCGCACGAAATTTATGCATACGTGTCCTAAAAGGCAAGAATAATTAACCAATCAGCTTAATTGCTATTTAGAGCCAGGGTTATAAAAGCAGCCAGCTCCTCGAAGCGAACTCAGTTGTCATTTGTCAGTTGTGAGTTGTTATTCAGTTGATAAAGCTCATCGAAGGAAACAACTCACCTGGGAACGAAACGGCTTGTGTCTAAGAAGTAATTTATATACACGTTCTGTAACGAAGAAGCAATAAGTGCGGGCCTTGTGCCATTATTTCATTTAAACAATGTTTCCAATTGCCTCTGGCAAGTTCTTATTTTGAAAAGCATATTTTTAACTGCCTAGTGCAAATTCTTATTTAAAAAAGCATTTTTCTGGCTTTACGCCGTCAAGAGAGATTCTAATCTCTGAAGATTATCTCCCATCTAAGCCCGGCGAATCTCCTTCCAACTAACCCTTCGAGCCAAACATAATAAAATCATCCATCATCCTATTCATTTCCTATATATATGTGTGTATGTTTATTTGCATCAAGCAGAGGACAACCTCTTTGTTTCTCTTTGTGTACCATTTTATTGTTTATTTGAGATTATTTATTAGAAACAGAAGGGCTTATTATTGTTCCTGTGTTTATGAATTCTTATTTAATTTGTCTGGACCAGCCTGAATGAAAAAAAGCAAACAATCCAATCTCAGAGATAAACACAGTAAGAATCAGATATATTATTTAGCAATTTAGCATCTCTGAGAGTTTCCCTTACCTTTGTTCAAATAAGATAAACATCTAAATGAATATTCAGTTTAACTTATATATATGCCATTTCCTGAGAGAATTTTTGACGTAAAATACGTCATTTTCTCTAAGTGGGTGTATGTAAATCTAAAAAATCAATAGTTGTCCTATAAAGCACTTAGTGTAATTTTTTGGACATTTTATTAAAAAATCCTCCGTTCCTGTTGAGACTGAAGTGTCATATTATTTTTTTATGAAAATAAATAATATATATAAGGCACTAGCTGACGACCGGGCCTTATTATTGAAAGAATGTGCTGAATGAAATTGATTCAACAATAAGGAAAGATATATTTAACACATTGGCTAAGCACGATCACTATCTGACCAATCAGAATCATTCTAATGATTTAAAGCTTTGCCATTGGCTATCCACTGGCCAATCAGATCGTTTGGATCATACAACATATATACATACTTTTCCATTTTATATATAAGGTATACTATATTATAATTAAGAATAGTCATTAAAGAATAAATTGAAAATCATGATCAAAACCAGTGGTGTATCTAGAACTTTTACCGGCCGGGGCGGTCCCCAATTTGCCGTCTTTTTCTAAGTCAATCAAATGGTTGTTTTTATAAATTAATAAACATGAATAAATAATTATAATTGAGATAAACTAAAAGTGGGAATTTTTAACTATTAGACGCCATATTTAAATTAGACAGTAATAAAAGAGGCCGCATAAGTTGATATGCCTATAAATGCAACTTTTATAAAATTACATGATACTTTTTTAAAGGCCATAATAAACTTAGGGAGGCCGCAGATTTCCCACCTATGAGACAAAACGTATCTCTAATTTACAAAAAAAATGACCATTAAATATTTTTAATTTATCCAATGCGAGGCATTGTAACAACATTAATAGGGTCGGGCATTTTATTGAAAATAATACTAAAAAACACTCGTATAAAGTTCCTTTATTAATAAAATGAGGTTAAAAATTGCACAAATTTCCCAAATTTAAATAGAACTTATTTTGACGAAAAAGTAAACTTTTTCCCTTCAATTTATTAGGTGCTTTTTGTTCGATTAAATAAATTAAAAATAAATACATTTCCCTTTGTTTATCATAAATAATTAATATGAATAGGCGAAAAATTGTTTTATTTATATACCTAGTCGGTAGGTAGTATCTGTAAATAGAATCACACAAATTCGAACTCATGTTAAATATTAGATTTTTCATTTAAACTTTACTCTATGTAGGTATATATAATTTAATGAAATGATATGCTATTTTAATATCCTCTCTACTAATATAATAGTTTATATTTGATTGATTTTTTCTTTTGATATTTAAACAAATAAAAATCAAAAATTAAATAAAAGATCTAAAAAGCTACTCTTTATTTAGTGAACTTTGAGTGGACTAATGAGAATAACTTTTTTACAGGCAATCAGGTTCTTTATAAAGATAAATTTAGCAGTTTTTTATTAGAAGGACCATTGCAATCATTGTTTGTTAATAACAATGACATTTTATTCGTTGTTGAAAAAAGTTAATAGAGAGTAGTAATCGAAATGGAACAAACATGTCAAATAAGAGTAGCACTAATTATTGCCCTTTTGTATTTGACTATTATAGAGATGAATTCAACGATTTTAATACAATAGTATAATAGATATAACCATACTGAATCGGCCCCCGAAAGATAATTTTTTTTAATGATATTGATGTGAGAACACCAGAAGGTGCATCCCCTAAAGGCCTGTATGGGATGGCCCTCCATCGTGAAAAGAACAGAGTAGAAGGAAAGAAGCCGGGATCACAAGCCAAATCTCAGAAAGTTAGATACAATCCAATTTACTAAGTTTTTTAAGGGTTTCGAGCAGTGGTAAATTCTCCGTTCGATAAATTAGGTTACATTTATCTCACACTTAATTTTATTTCCAGATCCTATACTTACAGAAAAATGTCTGGGTATAGCCGGGAATCAAACCCGAGACCTCCGGGTTGCCAGCCAGACATGCTGACCACTACACCAGGGAGGGCGATTTAATGATTTTTAGGGGATATGTAGGTACTAATAAAATAATAAGATCCTGAAAGTTTCAGATCCTCAATTAGTTTTTGAGAAAAGGCAAAATATCTAAAAGCAGAAAAAAAAATTCTCAGGATTGACCAAACCGATTGATCTAAATTTTTAATACGTTTTAGGGACTGATAATAGCTTTTAGGAAAAAAATTATATGTTAATTAGATCCTTGAAAAAAAAATTGATTTTCTTTTAATTTCAATTTTTAACCATGATACAATTTTGAGACAATTATGAAACTATTTCTTTTTCAAACCTTATCTATTTCCCTATAATACTAATACCTTTTCAAATTTTTGAATAAAAGTACGCTCATAGTAGAAAAAATAAAAAACACATTTTTTTATGTTTTATTAAGCTTTTATTTGGATTATTAAAAAAAATGGTTTTTATTTTTTCTACTATGGCGTACATGTTTTCAAAATTTGAAAAAGTACAGTTATTATAGGGAGTAGAAAAGGTTTGAAAAAAATAGTTCATAATTGTGCTAAAATTGTATCACATGATTAAAAATTGAAATTAAATGCTTGATTTGATGTTGATTGAAGGAGGAGATGTTTTGTTAAATAAAAGAATATTATTTATTTAATATTGGCTTTTTTTTATTACTTAAAAATATACATTTCTCTTCGCTGATAGCTAGAGAGCTTAAAATTTGTATTTCTTACTTCTCATCGCCCAAATGACAACTGAGAACTTCTCTACTGCCTCAGCTCAACTGACTTAAAACGTGATTGCTTGTATATTAAAAATTGCCGGACTTTTTGAGTAGAAATTCTCCAAAACTTTTTATTGGTTGAATCCTTAATCAGCAGGGCGTTCAAAATATTGAAGCTCTCCTATTTTCTAGAAATTATTCTCCTGGAAAATTCCCACGCAAAGTCGAAATTTAGAAGAATCCCAATCAATGAATTTACTATTGACATCTGATGTTAAAAGCGATCCGACAGGACTTAACTCTTAACCTAAAATATGACAAACATACATTAAATTTATTGAGATTCAAAAAGTGGGAATTGTAAAGTCCCACTTTTCTATTATCAAAAAATGCAGGTTCCAACATTAAAGGGCATGCCGCCTGCTACTCCAAAATATTACCCTTAAAAACAATTATATTTACTATTAAGAAAAAAATACTTTGAGTGTCGCGTTCACAACAAAGTCATGGATCTGACTAAATGTAAATTAATTTAGCTAATTTTGTCCCACAAATGAATCATCGCTTGTTCGAATGAAAGCATTCAGAGATTGTATTAATTCTATATTACCTTTAATTAATATTGGATTAGAAAATGTCGGAGGAATACAAATCGCAACTAGACAGAGTGAATTTAATGAAATTAATTATTAAATCAAATTTTACTGAAATTTTATTTCGATTTGATACTATTCCATTATAATTTAACGAAAAATGGAAATTGTATATTTTAGAATATATTTAATTTAAAATAACAGCCTCTACTACATTATTCAGTTGATTGTTTAATATTTCACCCTAGAAAAGGAATGTAGCGTAGCGTTGGACATGTTCGTTTCATGAACATGGAAGGAATGAATTCGATTAGTTATTCAGCCGTTTCTAACTCAGCATGTTTATCATAATATATAAACAGAACTATCTATTTTAATGATAATGGGAGTACAGATATGAACTAACAATACTAAAACATGTTTTATTAACATGATGTGCACACCACACAGAATTCAATTTTTGGGACAAACGGAAAATTAATTTTAATATGATAAAAAATAGTAGATATACCGGGTGAGTTTTTCTTGAGACAGTCTTATAACTCAAAAACAGTGCATTATATGGAAAAAAGTTTCAAATAAAAGTTTACTTATATCGAGGGGGAAACTAAACTATGCTATTGTTTGTCGATCTAGAACAAGCTTTTTAGGGTATTTTAAGGTCAAGTTGTGTTTTTTAAATAGAACCCTATATTTTTCTGTAGGTCACCATATTCTACAATAAAAACTGAACTACTTTCATAAGAACTATTTTTTTATACGACATCAAATAAACAAAATACATGAATCAATTAGATCTCAAAAAAAATCTTAATAATTATTTTTAACAATTATTTAACTTAATTATCAAATAATAATGATCAAATATTTAATTATTAAATAAATATTTATTAAATTGAAAAGTCACACCAATGAAAATAAGTGTTTATAAAGAACCATCCTCTGCTGCCCGCTTTTTGCGTGGACACACTGAAGCTTTATCATGCTAATACTATAGCCTCTAACTTATATTTTATATTGTGTATTTTAAATTTTGTAATATATATTTTGTATTTTTATTTTGTATTTTATATTTTGTATTGTATTTTATATTTTGTTTTGTTTTTGTATTTTTATATCTAATTTGTATTTTATTTTTCTTTATATTGTTAATCTCTATATTTGTCAGATTCTTTTTTTTTTTTTTGAATGTACACTATAAGGGTCTACTCTGGCCTATGTACATAACATCATTAATAAATAAAATAAATAAATATTTAAACTTCGTTATAATCAGATTTAAGAGATTATTTTCTACTTAATAGAACTATTTAAAATTCTTGAGTTTAAAAAGTTTATTTCTCGTGTCAATCCAGTAGATAGTTATATTGTATACCTATAATAAAAATGGAGTATTTTTTTTGAAGACAGAATTGAAATCGTCTTAATTTATGGTGAATGTGGAAGAAATGTTATGGGGCTGCCATTGAAATGGATGACCAGCGTCCTCCTGATAGGAATACTAGCTTCATTTTATCGTCTTGTAAATATGTTTAAAAAAAAATTAGGAAATTGGAATTGGAATTCATCCAGAAGACTTGCGATACACTCTGGAATGTCTCAGAAGATAGTCGGAAAATTATTAAATTATTTATTTTTATTAAATTATTTATTTATGTAGTTGAATAATTGTTAAAATTAATTATTACTTGAATTTTTTTAGATCTAATTGATTTAATATTTTGTTTATTTGATGTCGTATAAAAAAATAGTTCTAATGAAAGTTGTTCAGCTTTTTTTGTAAATTTAGGAAATGTAAAGAAAAATATAGGTTTTTATTTAAAAAACAGAAGTTGACCATGAAATACCCTTGAAAGCTTGTTCTCCGTCGACAAACAATAGCCTAGTTTAGTTTCTCCCTAGATATAAATAAACTTTTTTCCATATAATGCACTGTTTTTGAGTTATAAGACTGTCTCAAGATAAAAAACTCACCCGGTTTAAACCGAATTGAGACCTATTTTAAAACATCGAAGAAAAATCGAAAAAAATTTCAAGGCTCTTTCACAAATTTTGGAAAATGGACTACTTGCGTGGAATTTATTTTTTATCCAAAAACTAAGCATGCACGAGTATATCTACCCTTTACTTCAAATAAGAGTTCATTTTGTTTTGAAATTTTCATTAAGGATTTCTGAAACTAGAAAGTGTAAATCACTTTAAGGTAGTAGTTTCGCGACTATACCAGCAAAAAGTTAATGCTAGAGTATATAGAACAGACAATAAGGATTCATAATTCATAAGCCCAAAACTTTTTGCTGTTTATGTAGCACTACTAGCCAATCCCGTGCTCGTTTGACAAATCTGGCAAAACGGTCCGAGCTTGTATTTATTTTTTTTATTAAATTTCAGATAAAGTACATTATAAAGGAAGATTTATGAAACAAAATGTTCTTAATAAGCGATTGAAAGCTGTTGCAACAATGGCTGAAGCGAAAAAAATTAAGCCAAGCCCCTACCAATGTTCCAAATATCCAAGAACACATTTTGTATCTTACGGGAAAATGTTCTACCATATCAGTCTTCTTACCTTAGTCCCTAAACTTCTGTTTTATCCAAAATTTGACATTTATACCAGTCAGATTGAAGCTACCAAAAAATTTTAAACGAGCTAAATTATCGGGCCGTTTGAGGATCTGTACTCGCCGATTATCGTAGATAAGGCTCAATTAACGTAATTGTTTCTCGAAAATACTAGCAAAAAGTTAATGCTAGAGTATATGGAACAAACAATAAAGATTCATATTTCTTAAGCCCAAAACTTTATGGTGTTTATGTACCACTTCTAGCCAATCCCGTGCTCTTTTGACAAATCTGGCAACATTGTCCGAGCTTGAATATTTTTATCATAGAAATGACAGATAAAATACATTATGAAGGTCGATTTATAAAACAAAAAGTTCTTAATAAGCCATTGAAAGCTGTTGCGACAATGGCTGAAGCGAAAAAAATCACAAAAAGTACTAAAGATATTCCACTTTTTAGAATATATAAATGCCTTGTTGCCAGCTTGTTTTAAGTGTAGATTTTTAATTATTTATTCATTTTTATCTCAGAAACTACGTTGTAACTTTGAATTAAAATTTTCTTAAAAAATGTATTAGTTATTGTTTAATGTTGGTTTAGTTTTTTATAACAATGGTAAGAAGAGTTTCTTAATTATAATTAAATGTTTATGTAAACTTTCCGCAATGTATAAGAGTCTGAAAAACTCTATCTTTGGAATTTATTATCTCCCGTACTATATTGTTCATAAATTTCGTTTTGCCACCAATCGATACAGAAGTATTTAAATAATAATCTGTTTAAATTTCATAAAAATCATAAGAAAACCCATATGGTGAAACAACTACCTTAAATATGTAAATATTTTATCAGAGGTTCTAGTAATAAAGTAATCAATATTTTATAATACTTCTAAAAATAACAGTATACTAACTATTTAATTTCAAAACTTTACCTGAATTTCTATTTCCGATCAGAGTGACAAATAATGTCGTGGGAAAATGATCATTTTTTTATTTTTTCATTGAAGGAGTTTGACCATCTTGATGAAAAACTAATATTTGTTAGAATAATATATTCGGAGTAACTTAAAAAAAAAATGGAATTATTTACCACGTAGTTTTGATAAAAAATAAAAAAAAAACATATTTGGGCGATTATTTTTACTGGATGGGATATAATATCAATGGCTTGGAAACGATCCATTCATAAATAGAAAGAGGTAGCGTAAAATGTACAGTCACGTTACATAATCTAAAATTTTAACACCACCCATATTTATAGAGTGGTTACGAGGCTAAAACTTTTTATGTGGATTGTCGGGAAAGAATCTCCTTCTTTAAGGGAAAATGCAAAATGAATACATATAGCTTGTAAATTTAAAATTATTTAGTTTACTAGGTATCTACAATGTTCTGGAAAACGAGCACACTGGCATTGTAACGACATTAATAGGGTCAGGCATTTATTTGAAAATAATCCTAAAAACACTTGTATAAAGTTCCTTTATTAAGTAAAATGAGGTTAAAAGTTGAACAAATTTTTCAAATTTAAAGTAAACTTTTTTCATCCAATTTATTAGGTGCTTTTTGTTCGAGTAAATAAATAATGTCAGTTTCCAATTTAATTTTAATGATGAATTTTATAATTACTATTTTGATTATTTATGTCCATCGATTAAATTAATAAGTTGTAGGGAAATAAGGACAATAGCTTATGCAAGTATTTTTTATTTTATGCCAACGTTTCGTCAACTTTGTTGACTTCCTCAGGGCTCAAACAAATTAGTTTCTTTGCATATTTGTCATTTTATAAGTATTCATTCTTAGCAAACACATATAGGCACAGATTGAAAATATTTCCTATTTAAATCTAAAAATATCTTTTTTTGTCATTTCCATATATGGTATATACATTTATCCTTGTTGTAGGGAAATGACAAAAAAAAATGTATATACCATATATAGAAATGACAAAGAAAGATACTATATATAAGAACCTAGATTAATTTGTAACAACGCTAAGAGAATTTTCTTTAAAAAAATTACCCTCTTGTCTAGAATCGAACCGACGAACTCTTGAACTAAGGGCATCAGCTCTAGCCATTACACCAATGCAACATTAATATTTATATCTTGATTTCTGTTACTAAAACTATATATTTTTGATTTAGACTTTGTGTCGAGATAATATTGTATTCATTTGAACTCGAATGAAAATGAAAAAACACCAATAGATCTTAAATTAAGAAACATTAAATATATATTAATTAACGAGGCAAATTTGAAATATAATTGTCAGCTCGGATTTTAAACTGATGGCTCCAATCGATTTTCATTAACCAGGCAAATTTGAAATATAATTGTAATTTGGACTCGAATTTTGAAATGAAAGACTCCAATTCATTTTAAATTAAGAAACATTAAATATATTGATAATTATTCCTCCCCCCCACCCCTCGCCACTCAAAAATTAAAGACGCGAAACTTTTAAGAGACAATGTATTTTCGGTAGTTTACGGGTATACATTTGGAGTGTGGTTTTTTAAGAGGAATAAAATTTTTTGGACCGAGACGCTGCCCGCCAGGGCTTTCAGCCTGGAGGGCCGAGTTTTGAGGAGCGTGCCGAAGGCACGCACGAAAAGCTCGTGAATGAATATTTATAAAATGACAAATATGCCAAGAAATTAATTTGTTTGAGCCCTGAGGAAGTCAACAAAGTTGACGAAAAGTTGCCATAAAATAAAAAATACTTGCATAAGTATTGTCCTTATTTCCTACAACAACTTATTAATTTATAATTACTATAGAATGTTTTTTTATAAATATCTATAAATAATAATTCATAATCAAAAATATCCGATTTCAATCGGAAAAATATAATATTTTATTTCTTTCAAGGATAATAAATAGACGATGTGGAAGAAAAAATGAAGTGGGTGAAAAAGAAACTCCTCTCCATTTGAGATGAAAGAACCCAAGGGTCCTTTCCTCAAGGTCCAATTAGAGAGAGGTGGTCCTGATGACAGATCGAATCTATCAATTTCGACAAGAGACAAGTTGATTAGCCGCGTCTACCTTATCACAGTCGCCAAGTAGGATTTGTTTACGAAATAGTTTACAGCCGTCCATGATGGATCGAGAGAGAAAGGGATTTTTCAAGTAGAGCAAAAAATAAATAAAACCCTTTGGTACGTTTATTTACTATTCTCGTTTGTTCACTCGGGTGTTATTTTAAAATGTGTTCGAGGGTTGTTTTCCTGCAATAGAAAATTGTCTTTAATCTTTGGAGGGTAAAAAAAAGTCGATTTATTTGTCAAATTCTGCCAATAGATTTAAAACAGAAAAAAATAAACTGCAACTGCTAAACTTTACCCAATGTATTATCTTATTCTAGGGTAAAGTACTTTAAAATATAATTTTACAATAAAAATTTATATGACCTTTTTTGTGGTCCTCAAGGTACTTAATTACAATATTAAATTTCATCAAAATAGGTTTAGTTAGAAAAATAGTTAGAAAAATTGTTCACTAATTTCAAGGGGCAATTAAAATGAATGATTTTTACGAAAAGGGCGCTGATAGAAGGTTCGAAGTCCCTGCCTGGTATATCTTCCAGTTCAAGCATGTCCAAGACAAGTCCAGACGAGTTTGAGTAGAATAAAAATTGTTCTCGATCAGGAACTCTTAAAATAGTACCCAAAAAAGGAATAAATAAAGATGAGAATCTCTAGACTAATCCATTTCTATGAACTCTCAATATATAAGATCAAAAATAACTAAGAGCGAATCTCTAAAGCCAAAAAAAAAAAAAAACTAAGAGCGAAATAGACAAATATATTTAAATATAAAACTGCAACGGATTGTTGCTAAACTTTATCCAATATACTATCTTATTCTAGAGTAAAGTATTTTAAAATATAATTTTACAAAAATCTTTATATGACCTTTTTGTGGTCCTCAATGTACTTAATTTGGATATTAAATTTTATCAAAATTGGTTTAGTCATTTTCAAAATATTTTAAAAAATCTAACAAAGTACTAAAATAAAGTACTAATGTATGTAATGGGCCGATATGTACACAAAACTAATCAGCTTCATTTTGTTAAAGTAATGGTAGGTTTTCAATTCGTTGAACGGTGTGGAAAAAATCGTGGACGGAAAAAAACGATAACATCCATCCATCCGCACACACTTCCTGAAAAAATCGCACTTTTTAGCCTCTGGACGAATCCCCATGTAATTTTTGGCAAAACCATCACGTGATAAAATTCAACTTAAATGAATACTACAATTTCTGACTTTAATTGAGACAATGGGTTCCATAGTCTTTAACTGAGGATCCTTTGAAGACGCGCTTGCCACGAGGCGGTACAAATACTTCGCATCATGCAATGGATAAAGTAAAAACACTCATTGATATCGGGAATAATAATAGAATTATAGAACGGGTGAAATATGCTAGAATATGCAAGCCATGTCAAACAGGAGTCACGTTGTATGCTGCTTACGCGTCTGCTAAAAAAACTGAAATTGATTATTAATGGCATTTCAGAGCCATTGTTTTAGAAATTCGACGAAAATCTAAATGTAGCATTGATTCTGAATTAGCATTGAATCATAAAGGAAGGGATACGTAGATTGTTTGTAAATTAAATCTAAACCTCGTGCTATGGTAAAGATGGATTTTGGAATCAATCAATAACATAAAAACTTAGAGAGAAAGTATATTTAAGTCTGTGAGTACAAAGTATAATACTTCTCTTTTTATAGACAAAAGCGTCAAAATTTGTTTATGAATATTGATGAAATGGAAAATTCAATAGCCATTTGGAGAATTTTTGAAGTGATAACTTCTTTTGGCGCGCCTTGCACACTTTTTATTTTACTTGGCAATAAATGGGATTGAGCCATCACGCGTCACGTGTCATTATTGGGGTCTGTGCCTAGCCACAGATGGCGCTGCAGCATTAATTCTAAGCTCAAATTCATTGAGAATGTGCAGTTTGTGAAGCTACTAACGCTACTCTAAATATATATTGGTGTTGTGTGAGAGAAATGTGTTAAAATCTTTATTTGTTTAACAGTTGGTAAATGCAAAAGCTAAATGAACAGACAAAGTGTTTAGAAAAAAATTGATCAAGAGCCTGAAGAATCTGTAATAAAATATCGAAACGTTATTTTGCGACACTTCTAATTTGCACCCTCTTCCATTATTTCAATCGGATTAAAATTTATACACGATTAAAAATAATAACTTATGACATTTGATAAGTAGACCAATTAAAAAAAAATCGTTTGAGGCGTTTTTGAGAAAATCACAATTTAATGCAAATGCCAACTTTCGGTGTTCCGATTTCAATGACTGATTTATTGCGCCACGCAGAGGGGGGCAGCCCTTTACAGAAAGAAAATAGATTTGTTTACAAATTAGGTTGTAACACCTCATCAGCCGTCTAAAAATAATGCCAGATGTTGTGGCTATTGGTAAAATGTCAATGTAATATATGGGCGCCAGTAGAATACCAGAACCGAGGCCAGAGAGTTGGGAGCGCCAAAAGCGCCCCACAACTGTGCACTGCGATTAAACAAGAATAATAAATTACAAAAGATTTCTGTATTCCTTCTAGCCTATATCGAACTTAAGTTACGAATTTCGTAGCTCTGAGACTTATGGTTGCGAAACGCAGGGGGAAACATATTTACTCCCGTACGCACTGACCAATAGATTTTTGGTCACTTTTTGGCCTCTGGGTACCACAATATCCGGTTTTATGTTCTAAATCCGGTTTCAAACTATTAAGTGCATCGATTCCTTCCACCTACAAGCTACAAAATGAAATTAACTTTTTCATCTCTGAGCTCTCAAAGTGTCAGGACCTCGACAGGTGATCCCAATACTTTACTCTATATCCCTGATAATACGCTCTATCCAGAAGATCTCTTATTCAGGTCTTGTTGCCTTTAAGATGTTAAGATGTCTATAAGATAGGTTACTGTTCTTCTAGAGCAAGTGTGCTATCAGGGATATTATATCTACATGATATAGAGAATATATATAGTAAAAATACAAATAAATGAAATACAACATCAAATATTCAGTTAAAGAAAAGAGTGGCATCTCACAAAAGTACTACCTAAGAAGTTCCACGACTCTAGTAAAAGCAAAACGACTGATGATGATGATATCCTTATAGTAGCTATAATATAATTATTCTTTAGTATGTCAATATGAGGCGACTGTGGGTCAGTGGTTAGAGTGTCGGGCCTTTGGCATGAAGTACGCTGGTTCGAGACTGAGTCTCGGCAGATAATTGCAGTCGACTCCTCTTGGAAAGCAATGGCAACCTACCAAGAATATAATTGCCTAGCAACCTCTCCAAACTAGCCTTTCGGAACCGGCGTTAAAAAGTAGGTCCTGTGTATCTGTGTCAAACAACTAAACACACTCAGCACAGTGTACATTTATGACCATAGTACTAAAAATTTATCTGGAGTTTAAAGTCAATTTGAAACAATTAAGAAATTGATTATATCCACAAATAATAATTTGGGATGACCAAATGGATGTTGGCTGTTTTTTTAAGGTCGATCCACCAAGACGAAAACGTACATTAAAGTAAGATTAGACTCTATATTTTACATTTGAAATGGGTCTCCAAGTGGGCTTCCATTTTGGTACGCACCTCCCACCTTCTCGTTCTGTCTCTTTTGCTCTCCCATTTTTCCATCATTCCCTCTCTTTTCTTCTCTTCTTGACACTCTTAGCAGATCATCATCATTTCTCATTTTTCAACGTAATTCCTTCGTATAAATTATCATAAATCATTTTTTATCTCAGTTGCAATATTCTAACTGAGCAATTTTCACTTTTACATTATTCTACTGTGCTTGGAATTTTATTCTAAAAAGATTGCTAATCTAACTCGGATCTATTTTCTTGTTTTCGGTTTTTCTCAAATTCAATCCAAGTCAAATTACAGTCATTTGAATTTACTATTCGAACAAATGGAAACGGCTTTTATTTTTGAACAGAATAAATAAAGAAAGCATTTTATTACAAAATCAATGAAAAAATTTAATTCGAGGCTGTGATATTTCTAAACAAATCGCTGACACATTCAGTAAATCCAATATTAAAGCTACATGGCACAGCTGAGAATTAAAAATCATTTCAATGAATTCAGGTGAAAGAAAAAGACTCACAATTTTCAGAGTGTACTTGACCAGTTTTGCTGCGTGACTGGGTGCGTTGTCATGCTGTGAATTACCCTTTTCATGCCTTTAAGCCCATATTGGTCGATTTTCGATCATCGTATGATTCAAATTAATCATTTGTTGTCGGTAGCGATCCGTATTAACTGTTTCGCCGGGTTTTAGCAGCAATTCGGACTCTTCAAACTGTTTCGACGATTTTCAAGCTTTTTTGTCACTCACATTGAAATCACCGCTTCTGAATCGTTTAAACCACCGTTCGCAAGTGTCGACAGATAGAGTATCTGCACCATATGTTTCCACAAGTATTCGATGTGATTCCGCTGCTTCTTTCTTCTGATTGAATAAGAAAATCAGCACGTCCCGCAAATGATCTTTGTTTGCCTCAAAACTCGACATGTTTACCATTCTGGGCCATCTATTGGAAAAAACCCGCATTTTAAAGTTACACACCTGGTATATTTGTCAGGAAAAAGTAAAAATGTTTTCAAGGCTCGTATACTCTTTCATAAAATTTTAGGATTTCGGTGATTTGTTTGTCAGTGAAATACTTTACCCATGCTTCGCATTGGATAAGTAAAAAAGTTTGAGTAAAATAGCTTAAATTTGGCAGTGAGGAATATATTAGGGTTTACTTTTTCATATTCTATGATACTGGATTTTACAGAAACTTATCTTTTGGAAATGAAATAATTAGAATATGAAGTTAGAAATAAAAAATTGTTTTATATAATTTAGTTATTTTCCTTGTATAGAATCGATTCAAAGCTTTTATCGACTAAAACTCAATTATAATTGTATTATTCTATTAATAAAGATGTAGGTGATGAAGAAGCTTTGGAAAATGCTTTTAAGCAGAAGTGGGATTCTGTGAGAAGAAGATTAATAATCATTAGACCAGCTTTTACCATATACCTTGTCTGGAGAATATTTATAAATAAAAAATAATTTTTTTTATTGGGACTATATTTTTGGAATGTATATTTGTTTGCTATAGGTAATTTTTACTACTTGAAAAAAAATTGGTCTTTATTTATAATTTTTTTTTTAATTATACTCATTTAGATAGAACCCTTCGGCATTTAATGTGCCATCTTCACTTTGGTCAAAAATACGTTTTGAAATATAAATCTCATTAGAATATTGATAACTTTCAAAAAAGGGGATTCACAGTGATATTGCCGGTAGGAGTGCTCAATCTTTAGAAGTATATTGGAATATTCGAGCTCTTACAGAAAGTTGTGGAATGCGATGGACAATATTTATAATGATTCATTTGAAACCATTTCTTCACAATAAAAGATGCATTTTCATAAAAAAACAGCGAGAACTTAGTTGCGCACCTTAATCAGAACTTTCTTTTTAAAAATATCGACGGACTTTTTAAAAAAATGTACCTATATACTCTACTCCATTTGCAGCTGTAAGAATGTTTCCATTTACAGAATGAAGACTGATACTCTTAGATTCTAATTTATTTATTTATTTATTTATAAGGAAAGAAATAAAATAATAATAAACTTACACCAACCAATCCAATAGTGAAATTTCAGAGATAAAGAAGAACGAATACGAAGATGAAAAAGTTTACCTGAAACAAAAGAAAAAAATATTTTTATTAGAATAAATAAATAAATAAATAAAGGCTTAAAAAGTTTTTATATAAAATTAATCATTTAATTATTTTATAGAAATCATGAAGTATCTGCAAACGAGATTTATTATGAGAAATGACAGTTGTTTAGGAGTAGAATTAATTTTTTAGTCAATCTCTAGGAGCCTATTTGGGTACCTTGGTAGGAGCGTGACTATTTTTGTCCCATAGTGGCTAGTTTCAATTTAGACCACCAGATAGCGTATCGGAATTCTCAGTTTCTCAATAATAAATTTTTCAACATCCAAACTTAAAAAATAACTTTTTCATTAAATAATGGGACTTAATCACATAGTTACTGCGTCTCCAAGAGTAATACAATTTAATAAATTAAATTAGAAATTTAATATATGTATATATGAATAGGCCCGATTTGACGGCCGATCCTACGAGAAGACTAACCAAGTGAACTACAACTCAATCCTGGATGTTCAGGTGATGAAAATTAATTGTAGAGGTATTTAATTTAATGTATATTTATTCTTTATTTTTTAATTTAAAAAAAAAGTGACGAAAATAAGAAACCGCTTGGTTAATGGCAAATAACAACATTTCTCCCTCATGAGAGTATACTTTTTGAAGTGAACCTTCATTTCGCGACGCATCTGTTTGAGTTTATTTGGTTACAATAAAGGGAAATGACTCAATAGAGGGATAATTAGAGACTAGCCTTGAGTTCGGGAAAGGAAGCATGGTTTGTTATGATGTGTTACCATCCTTGTTAAGGTTTTGACCAGGTTTCCTTAATAACATCATGGCAAATGCCGGGATGGCTAATGCGTCGCTTTGCTCCTGGTATCGGGTTTTCGCGCGGAATTTTATATTACTTTTTGTCTTTTGATGGAAATCTATGCTCATGTTATTTGTTAATGAGCATACATTTCTATTATTTTTATTTATTTTTTTTATACTTTATTATTTATTAAATTGTTATAGTTAATTTGTATTGATGTTGTAGCTAGATTGTATTGATGTTTGAATGACCGAGGACTTGTGCCTCTAAGCAGGTCGAGGAATAAAGATTTATTTATTTATTATTATGTTGAGTATTTAGTTGTGTTTCAGCGCAACCGTGATATTGTGACCACTTAGTTTTTCGAAAGAATGTTTTGTGTTGCTGGTTGCAGTATCAGGCGCTCTCTATTAAAACATTACTTAATGAGCGTTAATTAAATTTTAAATAATTTTAAAAATAATAATATTTAATTAGAGGATTTTAATGTTTTATAATCTTTATTATTTAGACTTTGTTCTCACGGGGCGGAATTTTTTGGCCGTTATATACAAACTAACATCTACGGTTATAGAAGTTTCACTTCGGCCTAGAGCTTATGTACTATAGATGAGGCTCAGACATAATTTTTTATTCAAAGTCACAGATCGCCCAAACAGTTGAATTATTAAACCTATATATCTTGAATAGATCTCACTCCTATCGTGATCCTCGCTAATAAAGTTTTTGTTTAAATTATTTGTTAGTATATATTTAGATTTTCGACTAATAAATAACAAAAATTAAAAAAAAGTTGTTGAAAACTTTTTAGTAAAACTTTCTAAAAAAATTAGCCTATTTTTAACTCAAAGAGAATGCAGTTATTTTTTTATTTTTTTTTATAAATTTTATTAATCCAATTATTTTACATGAATTAATGTATACATTGTATTTTTGCTTCGACTCCAGAGATTACTTCTCCACCTTCGAGTGTCCTTGATCATCATTTTAGTCCTTGTTTTTAATAAGAGGAAAAACTAATTAAAGAAAAAAAACCTCTTTTCCGATAATTATTCCAATTCCATATTCTTGTTCCCCAGTGAAAATTTGCATAGTATAATTCAGGGTATAAATGATTATTTTCTACCTATATTAGGAAAATACATTTGAGTATGGATTGTGATTAAGAACGTATTTTTAGTTCACTATTTCTAAAATGACGTATATAATAATAAAATAATATAATTATTGTATCAGTGGAATGCGGTCCATGGATGCTGTGGATGAAGCGCGTCCCTAAAATTTCAAACATTAATAGTATTTTCATAAATATATAAGTTAGACTTCAAAATTTCAAAAGGATCTTTAAATTTTTCAAATTATTATTAGTTATTTCAAATCTATATATAAAAACATTTTTTTGTTTTCAAAGTATATTGGTTCTCGAAATGAAATATAATTGTTGTATAGTATCAAGGGGAACTTAAAATGAATGATTTTTCCGAAAAGAGTCCGGATAGAAGGTTTGAAGTTCCTGCCTGCTAGATATAGCTTCAAGTTCAAAAAACACTAAAAAATAAAATTTGGTGAGATTTGGTCAAATAGTGCCGAAAAGTCCTTAAGGATATTTAATGAAAATGTTACTTAATTTGATTCGAAACACTGTGTGAAAGTTAAAAATAAAATTTAGTGAGATTTGGTTGAATTGTGCCAAAAAGTCCTTAAGGATATTTAATGAAAAAGTCACTTAATTTGGTTCGAAACACTGTATGAAAGTTAAAAATAAAATTTAGTGAGATTTGGATGAATTGTGCCAAAAAGTCCTTAAGGATATTTAATGAAAAAGTTACTTAATTTGATTCGAAACACTGTATGAAATTTAAAAATAAAATTTAGTGAGATTTGGTTGAATTGCGCCAAAAGCTCCTTAAGGATATTTAATGAAAAAGTCACTTAATTTGGTTCAAAACGTTGTAAAGAAGTGTTGGGGTTGATTGTAAATAATTAAGGGCGAAAAATCGTTAAATAAGTTAATTTCTACCAATGTTGACTGGGAAAGAGACCCAAGAGAACTGACTAGCCCGGCTTTTGACCTCAAGTTAAATTGCATAAGTGTGAGAGTGGTGGTGGTGGTGGGGGGGGGGGGGGGGGGGGTATTTCAATATATTAAAAAATTGTCTTCAAAATGCATATCTAGCAGTGGCGTGCAGTCCATCGATGCTGTGGATGCAGCTTATTCTTAAAATTTCAAACATTTAGAGTATTTTCATAAATATTTAAGTTTGACTTGAAAATTTCAGGAAGATCTTTAAATTTTCAAAGTATTATCCGTTATTTCAAATATTTCTATAAAAACATTTTTTGTTTTGAAAATTATATTGGTTCTCGAAATGAAATAAAATTGTTGACTAATTTCAAGGGGCAATTAAAATGAATTATTTTTCCGAAAACGGCGCTGATAGAAGGTTTGAAGTCCCTGTCTGTATTTATTTCTTCCAATTCAAGCATGTCTAAGACAAGTCCAGACGAGTTTGATTCGAATAAAAATTGTTCTCGATGAGGAACTATTAAAATAGTACCAAAAAAAGGAATAAATAAAGATGATTCGAGAATCTTTAGACTAATCCATGAACTCTCAATATATAAGATCGGAAATAACTAAGAGTGCTATAGACCAGCGTTTCTCAACCTTTTTTGGCCCGCGGACCAGTAAAATTTGTAAAAAAAATTCGCGACCAGTGATATTTTTTTTTACAACAAAATTTTACTAGGTACAGAACTACTACATAAGTTAATTGTAACATTTTTATTATCATTTACTTACAATAATATTTAAGTTTTTTTAGAAAAAATTGTCCGCGGACTAGTAAAATTTCTCCGAGGACCACTGGTGGTCCGCCGGACCAGCGGTTGAGAATAGCTGCTATAGACAAATATATTTAAAAAAATTTAATGTTAAATTTCAAAAATAACAAAAATGATGCCGTATTCGACAAAAATTGCAAAAAAAAAGCGAAGATTAAAATAAAATTTCAACATATGAAGGATACTTTTTGGACAGCATCCCCTGGTTGAAAAGTCACAAACCGACACTGAATTTTAAATAGGTATAATAATTTACATATTTATAATCCAGGTATCAAAACATTATTTTTATTAAATGAATTTAACTTTAAAGGACATCATAGTTATTAGTTAAATAATTTCCATCTTTTTTCAAAAAAAGACACCCAAAAAGATACTTAAATCTTTGTTTTCATTATTTTTTTACTTAATCCAATGAGAATCATGGGGAAAGTATTGTAATCGTTCTCGCAACAAGCACGATTTCAAAGGGTCCTCAGATAAAGACTACGGAACCCATGGTCTCAATTAAAATGACAAATTGTAGTATTCATTTAGGTTGAATTTTAGCACGTGACGGTTTTGCCAAAAATTACATGGGGTCTCGCCGAGAGGCCAAAAAGTGCGATTTTTTTCATTTAGTCTGTGCGGATGTATGTAATGTATGGATGGATGTTATCGCTTTTTCCGTCCACGATTTTTTCCAAACCGTTGCACCAATTGAAATGAAATTGAAAATATACCATTATTTTAACAAAATGATTAGCTTTTTGGTACATATCGGCCAACAAACATTAGTACTTTATTTCAGTATTTTTTAGTTTTTTCTAAATATCTTGAAAATGACTTAACCAATTTTTATAAAATTTAATATTCTAATTAAGTACCTTGAGAACCATAAAAAAGGTTAAATAAAGTTTTTAGTAAAATTATATTTAAAGTACTTTGCTCTAGAGTAAAATAGTACGTTTTTTTAATTCATTATTTTAAATTCTTGAGTTGTTTACCATAAAAGAATAAAGTCTTTTGATTTTAAGTCGATTATTCCACGTTTTCAGTAAATGTTGCCATTAATCGTCAAAACGTCAAAATTCCAATGTAAGAATTGTTCATTCTTCAACTTTTAGATGAGAATCATTCGCTATTTTTGAATTTAAGTCAACATGGATTGCAAATAGCAAGTGATATCTGATTAATAATATCAGAAATAAACATATTAATATTTCAAATGACTTTGGATAAACGATCCGTTGCAGTTTATTTAATTAATGTAAAGATTTAAGCGTCTTTTTTTGAGTTTCTTTTTTGAATTTTTCATGAATATCAAAATGAAAAAAAAAATATTTGAATATTTAGATAAATTTTCTCCTTCAATCATTTACAAATTTAATTCTTGAAACATATACGATATTGAACAACAAGAGTATTACTTTTTTTTTGGGATTTTCGAGCCTTTTTGGCCATAAGGCGCTTTACGATATTATATATTTATTTTTCAAATTTGTCTCTACTCAGGGATCAAGACATTTAGCTGGATGCCTCGGAGTCGGACTCGAACCCGGGTCCCCTGGTATAGCTCGCTGTCATGTTTACCGCCTAGACTACACCGACCCCCCCAATATTACTTTTTTATCTTGAAAAATTAAAAAATAAATAAACAAGTAAATAATCCAATGATCCAATTAACGTAAACTTTCTCTCCACTATTTACATATTTCACCCTCTATCTCTCATTCTATGTTCAAAAGCTTTTATTACACCCATTCAATATAAAATGCTATAAAATTAACTCTTTCAATTGTCCAATTGTACTGTTTGTTTTTTATTTCCGTTATTTTTTTATAGAATTAATTCAATTGTATTTTTTATCACAAATAATTATATTAATTTATTACATACAAAGTAATTACTTTTACAAAATTCAGAATAGTTAATAAATATTTATATAACATTTATTATATATAGGTATATTAATAATTAATAATAATAATAATTAAGTAACCGCGTGATGAGATTTTACCACCCTCCGAGTTTTAATAGGATTATCATTTTTTTTATTTATATTATTTATTATTTTTTATATTTAAACAATATATTTTTGAAAGATTTTAAGGCCCCTCTTCATAAGAAATATACATGGGAGGTTGAAGCAGGTGCTGGGTGATCGGTGAAGTTTTACAAAAGTTTCAGAGTTAGAAAAAGTTAGTACATTACCAATAAACAAAGAAAAATACAAAATTCAAATAATCAATATGAACAAAAACAAACTATATAAACAAAAAAGAAAAGTGACTTATTATATGTATTACTTAAATATTTAGATAAATTTTTATAATTTTTATAATTAATATAACAAAGAATAATTGCTATATCAATGAGAATTGTTTTTAAGCCAGTTAAAATTAAAAATTAATTAATTTTAACTGGCTCCCAGCTAAGTAAAGATCGAAAATTTTCAATATGCATACGGTATTGACCCCATGAAAAATAATATTTATAATTAAAAAAGACTGATAATGAAGACCAAGTCTTCGAAACTATAGTCTCAAACAAATAAATAATATAAAATTGAAAGTTTTTGTGCCGAGGGTAGCAGAATTTTTATATATTGAAGGAGACAATAAAAGAGTGTGTCTTCTGCTGGAATTATAAATTTTATTTATTTATAACGAGACTATAGTTTCGAGGGCTTTGCCCTCTTCATCAGTCTATTACAATTGATTCACAGGAATTAATTTATGAATTATCAAAACTATAGTCTCGTTATAAACTATAGCAGGTGTCGGCAACCTTTTTTGGCTGCGGGTAAAAATTAACCAAAATGTTACAATTAAAAAAGACTTTTCGGGTCAGTGGATATTTTTCATTTTAAAATCTTAAGATAAATTATATTGAATATACAATAACAATTTGTATGATATATACTAGTATATGAGTTATAACTAACGATGGATTTTTTTGCTTAAACAAAACATAAAAGTACCTATATTTATTTTTGTAATAAGCGCCAGCCTAGCCATACTATTTACTTCTGTACTATCATGGAATGCAATGCTAATTATTTGACTAAACAATCATTTTTTACCTGGGAGTCAATAATTTTGGACATATCTTCAATCCGACGATTAACTGTTCTGGTTGTTAATGGAATTTCTTTAATCCTCTCAAATATTTTTTTTATTTGCGAAGTCATTAAATAAGTATTTTGAACAATTTATGAATGCGTTTTTGAAAAATTCACCATCTATAAAAAAATTTCTTTTGTTTTCCAATATAAAATATGGTATAATGTATATGTATAAATTCTAACACAATTATCGCATAGTACTAAAAGATTACAGGTGAATATTTTGCGGAACTCAAGTGGGTCACTTGAAATTATCAAATGGGTCACTTGGTGACCCGCGGGTCATAGGTTGCCGATGCCTAAACTATAGGTTATAAATAAATAAAATTTATAATTCCAGCAGAAGACATACTCTTTTATTGTCTCCTTCAATAAACAAATAATAATATATATATATACAGATATATAATTTCGATATATATGTGTGTATGTTTATTTGCATCAAGCAGAGGATAACCTCTTTGTTTCTCTTTGTGAATCAACAACTCTGCTACCACGGCAAAACAAAAAATTTTCAACAAAATATTGTACTTGATTAAATAATGAGAAGCGCCGAGCAATTAAAAAATGCCACTAAATGAGGGTTAAAAAAGAAGGATTTTATCATTGGAAATACAAAATCAATTAAATTTATTTCGAATGGTATAAATAAATATAAATCAATCATATATTCAATATTAAATCGACGAGTGAATCCTTCTTGTAACGTCCCGTTATTTATTCAAACCAAAAATTAATTATCGCCTCTGCTTGAAAACATTTTCTAGAATCCCTCTCTCTCTCTCTTCATTCAATTAGTTTGTTGTTCCTCTTTATTAATAGAATAATTGACTTTCTGATTATTTAATGATGATGAAGGCTTCGAATCGATTCATTACATGGGAGGAATAAATAACTTAATTATCAAGTAAAGGGTGTTTTTGTTTTTATTTGCTTTTCATGATAATCTTTTTAACACTCTAGATGTAGAGAAATGAAATTTTCTTATACAATTTGCAATTGATAAATAAACTAAAATAATGAGGAAATTTTATTGTCTTGAAAATCTGGGTTGAAAACCCAGGTCGTTCTTGTTGTAGAGGTGTTTTTGATCTGATTTTAATAAAGTAAAGAACATGTTGAAAAATTTAAGAAACTTTTTAAAATTTAAAATATAAAATACTAGGTAAGTTTTTCACAAAAATATTTTTATTATTTTAAATTTTATAAAGTTTCTTAAATTTTTCAAAATTTCTCTTTACTTTATTTAAAACTAGCTGCAAGACCCGCCTTCGGCGGCCCTCTTGCTAGCCAGGAGGCACGCCCCCCTGGACCCCCCCCCCACAAACCCCTCCGCACCTCGCCACCCTCCAATCCCTCCACTCCGCCCCACCCCACCGTCTTTGGGCCGTCACCTCAACCCCCTTCTCCACCCAGCTCCACCACCTCCGTACCCCACCCAACCCGGACCCCACCCCATGCCCTCCACCTCCACGCACCACACCCCCGCCTAGCCCTCTGGACCCCCACACCCACTACGCCACCCGGACTCCACCCCGCAACACCCCCTTCACCCTACTCCGTCTTACTCCCTCACCCACATTCCACCCCCGCGCACTCATCCCCCCCGGACACCACACCCTAACCCACCTCCGCACTCATACCATCACTCCACCCCCGCACCCAGTTTTTGCATTTCTAGTCTTTAATGACCCACAGATTATGTATATAAAATTTGGTTAAGTTGTGTCTAAGGGTATGAATTTTCATTTTTTGACCGCCCCTCCCATTTTGGGTCATTAGTTGTTGCATTTCTAGCCTTCTAGTGACCCACAGATTGTGTATGCAAAATTTGGTTGAGTTTGGTCCAAGAGCAAGAATTTTCATATTTTGACCCTCCCCCCTTTTTGGGTGGTTTTCAGGGGGATTTTTTTTTAGACAAAAGTTTTCAGAAATCACACCCCCTACAACTTTGCTCATGATAGAATTTGCCGTAGAGTTAATAGTTTAGGAGTTTAATCCCTTCAGCCGTTTTGACGTGAATCGTGAGCAACTTTTCGCGGAACCCACGGAAACATACAGACAGGAATTTTGTTGAGGGTGTTTTCGTTAATAACTTTGCCTGAAACGTGTGCAACCAAAATTTGGCGTGATTTGGACCAATGTACAGACAAAACCTTAATTTTATATATATAGATTAAGTTAGTTCTTTTGCGACAATCCAGATAAAATTTTTTAGCATCGTAACCACTCTATATATATGAACGGTGCTAAAATTTTAGGTTATGTTTTTTAACGTGACTGTACTTCTCACACTACTATATCCTCTTTATGAATGGATCGTTTCCAAGCCATTGATATTATATCCCCTCCACTAAAAATAATCGCCCAAAAATGCTTTTTTTAATCAAAACTACGAAGTAAATAATTTCAATTTTTTTTTAAGTTACTCTGAATATATTATTCTAACAAATATTACTTTTTCATCAGGATGGTGAAAGTTCTTTAATGAAAAAAATAAATATAATCACGATCATTTTCCGCCCTTTCCCAATCTGCCATATGTAAAAAATTTCATTTTTAATTGCAATTATTTCATGTTTGGTGTGGTAAATCGCCTTCAAATTTTAACAGTGTGTTTATTATGCTTTTAATGACTTAAATTCCAAGTTTCGAAGACTTCTTGAATTTTTGTATTTGTGAAACTACCTTTAAAAAGAGAAAAGAATTTAATTTTTAGGACAAATACTAAGATTTTAGTAGAAATATTTTTAAATTGCAATATCAGAGGGATTCATCCTCTCAGGATAGACTCCTAAGGGGATGAATCCCTTCTGATATCGCAATTTAAAAATATTTCTACTAAAATCTTAGCAATTTTCCTAAAAATTAAATTTTTTTTCTCTTTCAATATACATTGGTTAATTTTAACCCGAGCTGATTTTTTGAAAAACCTGCAAACTATTTTCAAAAAAAAAGATGCTTAAATCTTTAGTTTATTATTTAAAATGTTTCACCAAGAACCCAGACCATTCTCCCTTAACAAAATTGATTTAATTGAAATAAAAAACACGAAATATATTCTTTCTGGTTAGTTTAAGATGAATTTGAGGGAGGGAGTAATGGAGGTTTAAGCCTTTAGTTTGATTTGGTTTTCGAGGTTTCAGTGTGTGTTTGAGAATTTTTTTTAAGTGTATATGAATTAAAATGAACAGAGGCTATGATGTCATACCACCCCTCCACACAAGCTTTGCTTAATGAGGGGTGTTGCATTAATTATTGAATTTGAATGTGTTTTTCTTTTTAATTATACAATAAGACTTATTTTTTATACAATATACACCTTTTTATGAATGCAAACAATAAATATTCTATTCTATTCAGTTTTTCGATTTGGAAATAGAAACAAACTTTATGTGACCTTCCATTCTTGATCGATCTGATTCCACACAAAAAATCATGTTTATAACATTTTTAAACACGATATACAATAAATTAAATTAAATTTTCTAATCAATTGAATACTTAGCATTAATTAGCATGTCTATTTTTATCTTCCTGCTGAGCGTATCAAGTAATATTAAACACCTGGGGATGCAACCCGCTAGGTATAACGTTCTATTGAATGCATACCCTATTTTCTTACAGGCGGCGCTTAGTCTTTAAAATTTAGTATAAGCAAGCTATCAAACAAGAAGTACGCTGGTTCGAGACCGAATCTCGGCAGATATTTGCAGTCGCCTCTTGGAAAGCAATGGCAACCTACCAAGAGTATAATTGCCTAGTAAACCTCTCCAAACTAGCTGTTCGGAACCAGCTATAAAAAGTAGGTCCTGTATCTGTGTAAAACAACTAAACTCACTCAGCACAGGTAGGTATACGTGGAGAGGCGCCGAGGCCCGTTTCGGCTATGGCACTCTAAGGGCCAGTTGCATGTCGGTTGGTAAACTCTTTTAAACGTTGACAAAGAGTAAAACCTTATAATTCACCTGGTGGCCGACAGGATGGCCAATCAGATGACAGGCACTTTCATCTGATTGGCTATCCCGTCAGGCACAAGGCGACCGGCGGGATGGCCAATCAGATGACATGCACTTTCATCTGATTAGCTATCCCGTCAGGCACAAGGTGATTTCTAAGGTTTTACCCTTTGTCAACGTTTAAAAAGAGTTTACCAACCGACATATAACTGGCCCTAAGAAGAAGATTTAGCAGCCTACTATGCCACTCAGAGATTTAAATTATCTTTAATTATTTATTAGTATGAACTAAAAATAAGTTTTTTAAATTAGAAAAGTTTTAGCAAATTAATTACAAGATTTCTTCCATCTCTTAAAATCTGTAGATATAATTTTGTATTTGGATTGATTTCTGCATAAATTAAAGATATAAGTAAAATAGTTGACGCCAGGTCACGCTTCACTTGTTTTTTTTTATGTAAAATAATAAATTTTTAAAATTTATTATTCTAAATAAATAGTTTAAAATCCCATTAAATTGCTTATTTTAATATATAATCTTATAATCTCGGATATTATAAATTTTCACATAATTATAGATTAAAATATTTTTCCCTCTATAAAACCTATCATTTCGTTGTTTATTTCGAATAATTCTATTTTTTGCACCATTTTTCTTCGCTAATTTCCTCTTAACAGAGTTATAAATTATAGCTTCACCTAAATATTAATTTATCAATCTGTTTCTATGATCTTGAGGAAAAAAAAACTCGTGAACCTTGCCTTTTCACAAATCAAAAAATCATTATTCTCATTTGCATAATAATATACATTTAAAAAAAAATCAATTTTCCTCCCTGGAGATAAATTATCTAATTTGCTTGGAAAAGAGTCTAACAAATGAAGACAAGATAGAAAAGAGATAGTAATCACACATATAGGGTGATTTACATGTTTCCTTTAATGCGGGCTCGAAAGAGAAGAGTGCGGTTTTTCTTCATGGAAAAGGGAGGAGATTCCGAATTAGGTAAGCACGATTTTTCCTTTTCCCAATCCTGCCAAGGTAGCAATTTTCTTTATCTGCCGCCAACATCTGTATATGCAAGGCGGCTTTCAGGCTCGGGTTTCCAATGGGGTGGCTGCGGCAGGGTGGGCAAGAACAGTGTGGTCGGGGTGGGGAAGCCCGGGCAAAAACACTGTGGTTGGGGTTCAAATCCAGACAGTCACCTTGGTTTAGTTTTGCTGGGATTTAAAATGTGCGATGCGTGTTTGGAATAACACACAAGTGGCAGGGGATGGGATGCGCGATGACCCCGGCATCCAAAGGGGATTGTAAAATGCAAATGGAGATAAGACAACTGTGCAAGCGTCGCCTTTATTTATAGGCCTCAACACTCTTGTCTGTCGACAATCCCTTCTCAAGCTCTCTCCATGGTCCTATCCTACGCAATTGTGTTTCAAGTATTTTTTAATCTGTATGTATTTTTTTTTTTTATTCAACAATCTGACGCGACTTAGGGGACCGACACTGCGAGTTTATTGAATTTTGTTTTAAATTCCAAGGCATTTTTACCAAGGAATTTAGCTTTAATCCATTTGAATAAATAAATTCATCTTAAGAAATTAAGGGACGAGGAATAGGAATAATGGAATTGAAATAATTATCGGAATAGAGGTTTTTTTATTTAATTAGTTTTTTCCTCTTATTAAAAACAAAGACTAAAAGATGATCAAGGAAATTCGATGTTGGAGAAGTAATCTCCGGAGTCGAAGCTCAAAAACAATGTATGCATAAATTCATGTAAAATAAATGGATTAATAAAATTTATAAAAAAAAAAAAATCTTAAGAAATTACTGGGGGATTGAATATATAACATCTCAGATTACAAATCCATTTGGTGATCCATATCAGTGTTGGATATAAAAGCGACATGCGGGCTAATCGTGAAATGATGCTGGATCATAGCTAGATGGATCACATCTTTTTCATTCTCTCTTTTTCCAGACTTAAGATACAGCAGACTCCAATAGCCTCAACCAGCAGTAGTCGATGAGTATATATATACTAGTATCTTGCTTAAAAACGCGATCAAAAACAATTCTCTTTAATATATTAATTATTCTTTAATGCATTAATTAGAAAACTATTTAAATTCATTATTTCTTGCACAGAAATATATAAATTTTGATATTATTATTACTCAATATTTGATAAAAATTGACGTTGTCTAGTCGGTATCTCTCACTTGCCATGTCATGAAAAATGAAAACCATCAAAAGTACCTAACTTTTAACATTTTTCATCCAAAACGAATACCGCTTGATACAATTATTTTAACAGAAAAATATTTGATATATCTTTAGTTAATGATTCTCAGTTTTTCAAAATAATTTCAAGAAATTACGATTGTTATTTAATGAAACAGTCGCTTTAACATCAATCGGGATAGGGTTTGCGTGTTAAATATCCAAATTTCAATGGTCAATATTAACAAATTTCATGCTGAAAGGACTATTGAAAAAATTTCTACCTATAAAGGACACTTATAAATATGTGTATTCAAAGTTTTAAAAGGATTGCAAGAAAATCGATTTATTTGGGAAGGTCCTTAAATATCGAAATCATGACACCCAAGCAGGCAACAAAAATCTTGAAATCAACTTTCTGAATTCAATACTACAGTCCACCAGGTAGGGGTAGTTTGGCTAGCATACCAAGGAGTAGTTTTACTGCAAAACATGTATTTTCGGAGCTATTCAGAAAAAAATCTCTCCCTTGGATGTCAGAGGTTAACCAGTGAAATCGTAAAATAGAGCTCAGAAGATTTGAATACGTATTTAGCTTAATTGGGTTTCATTTCAGATTATCTATCTGGTTGTCATATTTCATGGGCAGGGTGGGCTTCCCCACTAATAAGATTAAAGGGCTTGTGTTTCTCAGCCCTTGTCCTTTACTGACCATTGCATTGCAAGATGGATTTAAAACCAAATTATACGATACAACTACCAAAACATTAATCCGAATAATAACAAATAATTAATATAAATGTGTGTGTATTATTAGACTTTCACTAACCCTTCCCGGAAGGGCGGCGGAGATGTTTATCAACATTTTTGTTTTATTGAAAAATATTTGAAACATGAACATAGATCATTTCTAACTAAGCTTTTATGTGTCTACGTGGTTGTCTGTTTGTAATCTGATATCCATGTTAAAAAGTAGAAGGTTGTGGAAAGTTCGTTTTTAATTCCATTTAAAAAACAAAATGTGACCTTATTATGGTGTCGCAAGAACTCTCAATATTAGATTATATTTTTTCTGATGATCTTCATTTGGAGCTAAAAAAAGTTAAAAAAAAACTTAAAAATTATAATATACCTAACTCTTGAAGGAGACAATAAGAGTGTGTCTTCTGCTGGAATTATAAAATGTTATTTATAACGAGACTATAGTTTCGGGGGCTTTACGCTCTTGATCAGTCTATTACAATTGATTCTTTGGAATTAATGGATGAATTCCTGTGAATCAATTGTAATAGACTGATGAAGAGGTAAAGCCCTCGAAACTATAATCTCGTTATAAATAAAATTTATAATTTCAGCAGAAGACACACTCTTTTATTGTCTCCTTCAATATATAAAAATTCTGCTATCCTCGGCACAAAAACTTTCAATTTATGCAATTGGATGTTGATGAAGGCAGTCCACGGTGGTTGTAAAAAAATAAGACTATAGTGGTTTTATTATTTTACATTTATTTGTTAAACCGACGTTTCGGAGATTTATTCTCTCCTTCTTCAGGGTCTATATAATTGAGGGGAAGACGAACATTAATTAGTTATTAAAGAAAAATAATTACCCTGAGTTTTTCATAAGGAGGGCGTTTGATGTGTTCTTGGTGAATAATAGGGGTAGAATGGAGAATGGTAGTATTAACAGCCAAAGGCAAAATACAATTTTGAATAACGGAGGGAAAAATTTCTTTGAATTTCCTTTTATCCCAGAAATCTCACATAAAGTTGATAGATGTTTGGAGAAAACAAATTCCAAATTAGCTTTTTATAACATCTTAACTGTGGGTTCATTGTATAGTAGATTAAAAGATGGAACAGAGAAGGAAAAAAGTCAGGCGTTGTATATAAGATACCCTGTTCATGTGGAAAAGCATATATAGGACAGACATCGCAATATTTAAAAAAAGATTAACACAACATATATATGATTGTAGAGTGTCTAATATTTTAAAAAATGACAAAACCGCCCTAGCTACCCATCATTTTGATCTAAATCATCAATTCAAGTTTGATGATACATTAATATTAGATTTTGAACCAGTGTATTTTAAAAGAACAATAAGTGAAATGATTCACATTTCGTTAAATGATACAGTGAATTTTAGAACAGACACCCAGAATTTAAGTGGCATTTATAGTTTTTTGCTAAACAGGTATAAGGATAAAAATAAAAAGTAAAAAATAAATAATAATAAAAAAATTTCAAAAATAAATGCAATTAGATGTTGAAAATAAAAATAGATTTCTAATGGATTTTTTCATCTAATAATAACTTGACTGGTGTCGTTGACATATATTTTATTAATGTATAAGTTTAATTTATTCGAAGTTGAGATTTTTGTATATAGGGATAAAAAGAAAAGTATTCTATTCTATTTTTATAAGAAGTGATTTCTGTTCTGTTTTGTATTGATAAGGTTGTTATTATAAAGAGAAAAATTGTGTTTTTTGTGAATGTGCCAAATATCTTTTGAAAATTGTATTCTGATGGCCTTCAATGGTAACGAAGGTAATAAGAAAATTTAGACGAATGTGTGACATGACTATTTGGTAGGTAAACTATTGATACATGTTTGTTTTTGGATTCTGACTGTACTTTTGTAAATTAATATCAAGAATGTTCTTATAATTGTAGAAGCCCTGAAGAAGTCGGCAAAGTCGACGAAACGTTGGTGGATAAATAAAAAAGTCACACATAAAAAACTTGTCCTTATTTTCCCAATATAAACTTTCAAATTATAAATTAAATTATGGACGGAAATGATAATAATTAATTAGTATTGGGATTTTCACATGTCATTCATAATGTAAAAGAAAGTATTTGCTGGGATGGCATAATTAATAATTTAAAACTCATGTGACGAGTTTAATTAAAAAAAAATGAATAATATGTAAATATATTAATGACGTTTCGAACTATGTTTTTAAAATTAAAAAAAAAAGAACTTTGTATATAATTTTGTAAAATTTTGGGACTGATGATGACCATATTTATAAATGTGTAAATAATTGTAATATAAAAAAAAAATAACTATACCGATATGCGCAACGATATTCTGCGCATCCAATGATTGGTGAGGACATGTTATACATTCATTCATTTATATATATCTCATTAACATATTAGTCATCAATTGCTTTTTACTTTATTTCTATTCGAGATGAAAAAATTTTATAATGTTTTTTTGGCATTGTCAAAGGAGACAGGAAGTAATTATGATTTGAACTACTTTCATTGACTTTTTGTTGTAAGTAGATTTATGATTATTATTTTTATTTTGTTTTATATTATGAATGACATGTGAAAATCCCAATACTAATTAATGTTCGTCTTCCCCTCAATTATATAGACCCTGAAGAAGGAGAGAATAAATCTCCGAAACGTCGGTTTAACAAATAAATGTAAAATAATAAAACCACTATAGTCTTATTTTTACAACCACCGTGGACTGCCTTCATCAACATCCAATTGCATATTTATACCAGTCCGTCTCCTAAAGAAAAACTCTATCAACTTTCAATTTATACCTAACTCATTTAGGCCACAAAATTCAAGTTTTTGATATCGAAATCCAACAAAATGAGCTAATAAAATTAAATAAAAGATAAATTAATAAAAAAAGAATCAATTTTTTCACAACAGTACCTAATACTTTTAATTTTATTTTTTGTGGCCCGAGGCTTGATACTAAACTATCTCACAGATTAGTATGTCCATCTGAAAAGGGAAGTCATTGCATATTACACAGTAGGATTCAATTCCAGTAAACTTCTTCAGCCCGATAACATTTTGACATTCTTCGGCCATCCACTACACCAAGTTCAAATATATTCATTCATATTTAACTGAAAATGGACAAATAGACTATTAACTGGTGTAGGAATACAACTATTCTGACATGTAATACAAATCCTCCATAGTAGCATGAATTAAGAAAACAATCCCTCGTAATTCCTTTAAATAGTTTTCTAATTAATATATTAAAGAGAATTGTTTTTGATCGCGTTTTTAAACAAGATATATATACTACTGCTGGTTGAGTCTATTGGAGTCTGCTGAATCTTAAGTCTGGACCAAGAGAGAATGAAAAAGATGTGATCCATCTAGTTATAATCCAGCATCATTTCGCGATTAGCCTGCATGATGTTTTTATATCAAACACTGATATGAATCAACAAATGGATTTGTAATCTGAGATGTTATATATTCAATCCCCCAGTCCAGCGCGCTCGATCTGTTAACACGTGTGTTAGGTGTTTGCTATCAATTAATAATAAGTTTCCTATATTTGATTCAATCGCGAATCGAATGTAAAGTCTTTGTTAAAGTTGGACAAATGGTAAAATCTTAGAATTTACCTTGTGCTCTCACCGGATGGCCAATCAGATGACACGAACTTTCATCTGATTGGGTATCTCGCCGGTCACAAGGTGATTTCTAAGGTTTTACCCTTTGTTAACTTTAACAAAGACTTTACAAACCGACATACAACTGGCCCTATGTAAGTTTAATTTGTCAAGTTTCAATCGTTCGGTGCCAAAAAATGTCTAAATTACTTGGATTTTCAGAAAGTGTAAAGATTCTAAAAATAGTTTTCACTTTTTCCTCCAAATATTTGGTATTCTTGGCTGGAAAAGTCCGCTGAGTAGGTATTTTTTACTCTGTAGCAATATAAATATTTTATTTTTATTTAACTTGAAGAAATTACATTTTCTTAAATAAAAGGGAATATCATCAAAAAGCAATTTTCTTGAAAAATAGTATAACATTAAAATCTTGAAAACGTCGCTTATTTATTTCTCGACTTATAGTAATAAAAAATATTTGATTTCTATCTATCAACTACTTCTAACATAAGATTCTTTAAGATTGTTACCAATCAAATATAAATTCACATTACCTTTCAACAAAAAAAAATACTTTTTCTCTGGCTTTGAAAGATTTATTTATTTATGTTCAAAGTCATAAAATTGATAAATAATCGGCGGGGGTGGAGGAGCTGGAGTAGGAAATGTATTGATTGACCCTACTAAGAAAAGTGAATACGCAATAGAAATATGAAAATTGATTTATATAATCATAAAAGTTTTTTTTTTTCGTTATATAGCCCTTTCTAAACGTAGACGATGCATTTTTAAACTACCAGGTCAAACTTTGCTTTCAAAATCTAGAAAATGTTAATAAGAATTTTTTATATTCAAAGCTTGAATAAATAAAAGAGAAAAGATAATTATAGGAAAGAAATTGCCCTCGACTCAAGAGTATTCTTATAAAGGGTTGATATATGTGTGTATGTGATTATTTATATATGAAATATTGTTAATCATTGTTAGATTATACATATATCTATATATATAAAAGCCATTGTCAGACAGTACCCGTGGCGCAGCAAGGAGAACATGCGGGAGAAAAAGCAACTAATAGTTAGATTGTCAAATTTTTCAAATAAAATATCTCTATATTCTCTATCTATAATATCTCTATATATTAATATATTCCTCTATATAGCTTAGAATATTAGATTTACGGCGTGTCTCATTTGAAATTTTAGTAGACAAATTTATTAATTTTAAAATATATTATATATTAATATATATTTAATTTTTTGGAAATAATTCATACCGCGAAAATTATTATTTTTTTTTTTTGAATTTAAGAAAAATATAAATTCTTGAAATTTTAGTAGACAAATTAATTTTAAAATATATATATATATATATATATTAATTTATAATATAAGTTTTAATGAGATATGATTTAATGGGATAATGAGATTAATTCTTAATTTATTACTGCGCGGCTCATTTGAAATTTTAGTAGATAAATTAATTTTAAAATTATTATATATATTTAATTTAGAGACACTTCTTAGATAAATTTAAATATTGAAATGTATTATTAGTATAATAATGAAATAGGTTTCCAACCGATCGGAAGCTTCATTATTGACATGCCGCCTAATTTTGGGAGTTTATTTTCAAAAAATTTTAAACGAAAAATCAAAAACTAGAATGTATAGGATGTAATTTTAGACATTTACGTTTAAAATTTTTCGAAAATAAACACTCCAAAATGAGGCGAAAGGTCAAAAAATGAAGATTCTAGACCTTTAGACCAAGATTCAACCAATATCAGTAAACTCCTAGCCGTCACAAAGCGTCTACATCAAAAGAGAAACAAAGAGGTTGTCCTCTGCTTGATGCAAATAAACATGCACACATATATATATCGAGATGATATATCTGTATATATATTATTTATTTGTTTGAGATCATAGTTTCGAAGACTTGGTCTTCATCAGTCTTTCTTCAATTATAAATGTTTTTCATGGGGTCAATATCCATATGATATTCAAAACTATAGTCTCAAACAAATAAATAATATATATACAGATATATCATCTCGATATATATATGTGTGTATGTTTATTTGATCAAGCAGAGGACAACCCCTTTGTTTCTCTCCGTGAATCAACAACTCTGCTCCTCTCGGCAAAACAAAAACTTTTCAATTGTCACAAAGGTATTCAGTGAAACGCGTTTGTTTGAGACTATAGTTTCGAAGACTTGGTCTTCATCATCAGTCTTTCTTCAATTATAAATGTTTTTCATGGAGTCAATATCCATATGATATTCAAAACTATAGTCTCAAACAAATAAATAATATATATACAGATATATCATCTCGATATATATATGTGTGTATGTTTATTCGCATCAAGCAGAGGACAACCTCTTTTGTTTCTCTTTGTGAATCAACAACTCTGCTACTCTCGGCAAAACAAAAAACTTTTCAATTGTCACAAAGGTATTCAGTGAAACGCGTTCTTCCTAAAAAACGGGTTTTTAATGCAATATATATATATATAACGTCAGATCTTTTGGATACTAGTACTCCAGCAAAGGACTGAAAAAGATGGAGAACCTCGTCTCTGTGGATGAGCCTCATTAATTATTGTAAAATTATACTGTAAGTTGGAAACTTAGCTTCAGAGAGTAGTTTTTTAAAGGACTTAGACTGATTAGTAAGAGTGGAAATAGAGCCCGATCTACAGCTAAATCCACGCTTCCATCAGTGATTAAAAATGATCGAAGAATGATTGATCAAGCCAATTACTAAATGATGGAATATCGACAGATATAAAAAATTTATATAATAATTACACAAATGTTTAATGGAAAATATCATCCAAAAATAAAATCATAATATTGAGATGAAAAAGAGCAATGTCCAATTATATGAAAATTGCTATTGAACACTGCTCGCCAAAAAATAAACAAAAATATCTCCCCGTAAACCTAACAATGTATTCCTGTAGCAGAGTTTTATACGGCAGATTATTATGCAATTTCCAGATGTTTTTACAACACGTCAGAGTTTTGAGATATTAGCGGTCAAAGTGACGAAAAAGGCCATTTTGACCTATTTTCGAGCCTTATTAAATATTAAACAGCAATATTTGAAATCAACATAATTTGTTGACGTAATAGAAAAACAGCTCCTCTTTGATTTTCAAATTATCACTAGTTTTTAGCTCAATTAGAACTTGAGTTATATCTAAAAAACTAAAACTACGTGATTATAAAGGGTAATAATCATAGACAAAAACATAAGGTGTCTTAGTTTTTTAGTTATTAACCGACTTCAAAAAAGGACGAGGTTCTCTATTCGACTGTTTTTTTTTGTTTTTTGTGCCTTTGTTACCTCATATCTTTGCCAATTGTGAACCGATTTTGAAAAAAAAAATTTGCATTGGGTTCAGTCTACTTTCCGATTGGTCCCATTTTTTTTCATAGGTATTAGACCTTCAAAATTTGGTAAGGCACAGACTAACTAACAGACTAACAGGCATTTTGACAAAACTATCTCGAAAAATATAATTTTTTCGATGTTCACTTATTAGGGCTTTTTGTAGACCGAAATGCCATGGTTTCGTTCAATTTTTTTAATCAAAATAGTTTCTGCCGTTTTTTGAGATATTTCGAAAAAAAGAAGGAAAAAAAACACTTTTTTCATGCTCGATTACAATACTTGACTATACGCTGTATGGTAAAGTAAAAATAGTTCTAATGAAAGTTGTTTAGTTTTTTTGTAGATTTAGATTATGTAATAAAAAAATATAGGTTTTTATTTAAAAAACATAACTTGACCTTAAAATACCCTTGAAAGCTTGTTCTAGGTCAACAAACAATATTGTAGTTTGGTTTGGTTGGTTTGGTCCCCCTTGATATAAATAAACTTTTATTTGAAACTTTTTTTCATATAATACAGTGTTTTTGAGTTATAAGACTGTCTCAAGATAAAAAACTCACCTTGTATATAAAATCACTCTCTCAATCTTTTACAAATTTAATTAATGAACAAAATATTTCGAGTAAACTAGTACTTTACTACGCTAATATTTTATAAAAGTTTTTTGTAATTTATATTATTTCCATTAAGTGCCATAATTTTATCGATGAAGAAGAAAGATGTAGATTACAAAAAGTTTTAACAATATTAAAATTAAAATTTGTGGTTGGTTAGTCACTGAAGATGAGTAAACTTGTACTCGAATCATATGTTTGAATAATTACATTTATAAAAGATTAAAAGAATGCTTTTATATAAATCTAAGGAGATTAAAAACAAGAAAATAATATATTTTATTAAATTATATAATTATTCAATTAGATAAAAATAGTTACGTCGTTACTATATAGTCACGTTAGATTTTTAACCGACTTCAAAAAAGGAGAAGGTTTTCAATTAGACTGATTTTTTTTTCTGTCTATGTTACCTGATATCTTAGCCAATTGTGAACCGATTTTGATGATTTTTTTTCATTGGGTTCAGTCTAGTTTCCGATTGGTCCCGTTTTTTTTTCATTGGTATTGGACTTTTTGCTATGTTTGTTCAGCATAACTTCTTTGTTTATGAACCGATTTTAATGATTCTTTTTTTATTGGAAAGAGGGTACCTTAGGGGTGGTACCATATTAATTTGGTCAAGTTCTGAAGATATGATCAATGACGAAATAACGTAAATCTCCAATTCTTATGACCAAATAATCGAAATTATAATAAATAAAATCTTTTATAAAAAATCTTAAAACATTCATTTAAAACCCGCAAACATTTCGAGAGAATTTCTATATTTATGAATTGAATTTTATTATCATTTTCTGATTCATTCGCCCAACGCTTTCTCTTACGAGATGCATGCAAGGTATTATCTTAAGTCACTATTAATAACATCACTAAAAAGAGAAATAAAAATAATTTTTATAAAAAAAATAAAACCGACTTCAAAAAAATTAAATGCAACAAATAAAATAATAATAACTTAAAAATAAAATAAAATGCACTAAAAGGTATGAAATAATTATCTTATTTAGTTACAACTAAACGATGAAATTACTTTTTGAAGTCGGTGCCAAACATATACATTTTATGAATCGCACTTGACGGATCTTACTTAGTACGTTTGGCGGGTACGTTCGCTTATAGGTAGTTTGTTTGGCACCGACTTCAAAAAGTAATTTCATGTTAATATTTCGTCGTTTAGTTGTAACTAAATAAGATAATTATTTTATACCTTTTAGTGTATTTTATTTGATTTTTAAGTTATTATTATTTTATTTGTTGCATTCAATTTTTTTGAAGTCAGTTTTATTTTATTTTTTTATAAAAATTATTTTTTTCGAACTTTAAACTTTATTAGAGCCATCTCTCAGATTAGTGTTATTCTTTCCCTCTTATTTAAAAGTCATCTAGATATAATTTAAGTGTATTTCATTTACGAATTTGGAGGGCGCTTTAGAACCATCAAGACAGATTTAATTTCCTTTAGAAGATGCCAATCATTTCATTATTAGATGGAAAATTCGCTTATTTTGTAATTTATGGAGTGTAATTTGTTCAAATTAAATTAAAACTGAATTTCTTTTAGTGTCAAAATCTAATCGAGCCAAGATCTAATATAGCAAAAGCAATTCAAACTTTTATGAGGTACATATAATACAATGTAGTCTCACAGTGTCAGGCATTGAATCCTTCAATTATTCTTTTAGGATAAAAATGTATTCATCACAAAAAAACCATATAAAATCAAAAATAACTTTTGGGTTAAATAAACAGAAAAGTATTTTTATGTGTTTGTTGCGATTGTCATTAAATACAAAAAGTTATTTTGACTCGATACCAGTGGCGTAACCAAGGTCACCCCCCCCCCCCCCACCACCATTTTAATTCAAAAGTTATTTTTGATTTTATATGTTTGTTTGTTTTATTTTGGGATGAATACACTTTATCCGAAAAGAATAATTGAAGGATTCAATGCCTGACACTGTGAGACTACATTATATTATATGTACCTCATAAAAAACTTGCTGATATGCCCATGCCTACTTCACAAATTTTCTATATTTTGAAATATTCAATTTGTATTTAAATGAGAATTTTATATTGGGAACCTTGGTAGGGGCGTGGGTTAACTTTTGGCCTACGGTGGCTAGTTTCAATTTAGACCACCTGATAGCGTATCGGAATTCTTAGTTTCCCAATAGAGATAACAAATCTAATTTAATTAAAATATCTAGGAAAAATATTTTTTTTCGACGGTTCGTCTAGTATCAGTATCTTTTGGATTTTGATAGGATCTACAAAACTTACACTTTTATTTAATGAATATTTTAAAGAGATAAAAATATACAATTTTGTTAAAATATCTTCAAAAGATAAATTTGAATGGATATCATCATCATCTTCTTCTTCATCTTCATTTTATGTAGGTCGAGGACCTGCAATTTCCAAAGCGTCAGTCCTTTTCATTGGACGACTTCGACTTTTTCTTCCTATTCGCAAATTTTTTTTGGCTTTTGGCCCTTTCTAGCCATAAGCCAATTTACGATATTTATTATTATTTTTTTAATTTGTCTCTACCCAGGGATAAGATTTTAGTCGGATGCCTCTAGTCGAATTCGAACCCGGGTCCACTTGGTTAGCAGGCTGGTGCGATAACCCCTAGCCTAACCCAACCCCCTAATCGCACATTGTCTCTCGCGTTGATGATAATGATGATAATGATAATAAATCTCTTTGCATCCTCCGTAGTGTGACTGTGTAGCTCGAGCTGGCCATTTTGCAAAATCAACGATTCAGGCGTAAATAGGCAACCCGCTCTGATGAGTGCTCGCAGTAGAGAAGGCAACTCACAACTTGCTTTTAATTCCATAAGGCAGTGGCTTCAGAAGGGAATCGAACCCGATTTTTTATATATTTTTGACCCTGAGCTATATTAAACCGATCAAATGAATAAATTTTAAAGAATTAAAAGAAAAAAAATGAAAAAATCGCACTTGCTGGCCTCTGGACAAAATCCCGTATAATTTTTGGCAAAACCGTCTCGTGCTAAAATTAAACCTGATTGAATACTATAATTTGTGACTTGTGTATGATGAAACTGTCACCTGTGCCTAGTTTCTCAAACCCCTCTATTAAAAAAAAAAATATATTTTTGTTTGTTAGCAGAGCGCCACGCCGCAGGGGGTGAAGGGACTTTATTTAGGCCGCCGCCCAATACGTTCGAAAGATTGAAAAAAAATTGCTTCATCGTGTTTAAATAGATACTTAATATTTTTAAAAACTAAATTACTAGTTAAAAATAATACCGAAATTGAAAAAAAAATAATTCGTATTTTATGAGGATTTTATAAATCTTGTATTTTAATATAGTATTATAACTTTTTTGATTTAAGCTTTAATATAATTAATTAAAACTAATCCAAGATTTTTTTGTTATTTATTTTCTATTTAAGGTGATAGGATTTCAGTAAGAGAGGTGATGTATAAAGTGTTTTTTTATTTTTTAAGCTGAGATCAGTGAATTATTTTTTCTATGTGGAAAGTTTTCCCAATTAATGAATTCACTCTCTTTGAAAAAAGAGCTTGATTAAAGAAAGGTTATTTACTAATTTATTTATATTAATTAAAATTCGACTTGGCAATTTATTGAGTCAATGAATCGTTAGTGGTTGGCGAATGACTTCATAAATTCCGCCAAGTTCGACATCTATGATCTTATTGAGAACCATTTAATGACAAATGGCCTATTGAATGGGAGGGTGGGTTTATGGCCTCCTGGACAAAGACTTGTGAAGTATTTATTGGCAAATTAGTGGCGTAAAGATTTTTATTCGAGCGAAAATATTATTACTCTCGAAGGAATAAGCTCTACGAACAAAGTTGGCAGATGGCCGAATTTTCGTTCGTGGCTGAGTTTGAAAATTTACAAGTTTTGAAATGGCCAACGCTGGTTGATATCCCAGAGGAGGGGCAGCTGGTCTCCCGGGGGTTGTGTGGGAAACTGTGGCTTCAATTAAGAACAGGAGCCAAGTCAAGAACACATGTTCCGCTCAACTTCACCCCTTTGCTTATCTTTTAAACATTTTCCCAAATTTTAGAAATAGATTTGAAAATATGTTTCTCATAGATAATAAATATAGAACCAAATTTTACTAGTAGTAAAAATTGTAAGTTATATAAATAAAAACAAATCAAATAATTTTACCCTTAATTAAAAATACAGTGAAACCCCTCAAATCCGAACTAATTGAGCCTGTAGCCTGTTCGGATTTCAATTTGTTCGGATTAGCCGAAAGCAGCTTCGACAATTGAAGATAACTGATATCAATTGAAAGATTAAGTGATATTTTGTGTTTCTATTATTATTTCATTGTTTTTGCAAAGTGATTAACCTAAAGAATATCAATAACCGTTTTTCACAACAAATTATTTTAAATAGACTAAAGATAGGTCATTGTATCTTCTGGTCTGGCCATCATCAGAGTATTGCTGCTCATCGAATTGCATTATCAAATTAGTATTTGGATTTGGCTTTGGGGAGAAACAGAAACAGTTAAATCAAGGAGTACAGAAACCCCTCAAATCCGAACTAATCGGGCCTGTAGCCTGTTCGGATTAGCCGAAAGCAACTTCGAAAATTGAAGATAACTGATATTAATCTAAAGATTAAGTGATATTTTGTGTTTTTCTATTATTATTTCATTGTTTTTGCAAAGAGATTAACCTAAAGAATTTCAAAAACCAATTTTTACCGTTTTTCAATCCTGGATGACATAAGTATGTAGACACATTTACATTTAGGTATGCTAACTGTACTTCTTTGTTAATTTTTCAACTAATTATGTAAAATAAGGTTATAATATAGAATAAATACATAATTGTTCTATGACTAAATAAATAAGTTTCTCTTTTTTGTTTTCGGATTTCCAGGGTTCGGATTTGAGGGGTTTCACTGTATTATGTTTTGTCGAGAGTAGCAGAGTTGTTGATTCTAATGAGAAATCAATGAGCTTGTCCTCTGCTTGATGCAAATAAACATATACATATACCTACATACCAAGGTGCGGAATTTGTGGGGCCCTAGGCTAACACTACTTGGGGCCTCCCTAATTAATCAAACTAATTGCCATTTTGTCAAAAAACTGTTTTTTTATAATGTTGTAGGTATACTGTATAGGAAAAAAATTAGGACAAAAAATATTGCTGGGGGCCCTTTACCATATTATAATCTATAAAATAATAATAATAATAATAATAAATTAAATTAAAAATATTTATAATTGCCGTCTGGTTTTGATATAGATTGTAGATTAGTCTTCTCTCTCTGAATTTTATTCCCGCCTGTTTTAATATTTTAAACATAATTTCCCAATTGACGTTATCGAATGCTTTTTCTAGGTCTATGAATCCGATGTAAACAGATTCTTCCCTGATAAATGCCCTTTCTATTATTAGTCTAAGAGAGAGAATTGCTTCTCGGGTGCCTCTGTTTCTTCTAAAGCCGAACTGGTCTTCCCCCAGATTTTCTTCAACTCTTTGTTCTATTCTTCTTTGGATTATTTTGGTTAGAATTTTGGAGGCATGTGAGGTTAGGCTAATGGTCCTGAAATTTTCACATTTATCCGCGCCTGTCTTTTTGGGAAGTGTGACTATTTTGTTTTTTTGGAAATCTTTTGGGATGATTCCCAATTTATAGATTTTGCTAATTAGTTCAAAAAGTTTGTCACGTGCCTTTTCTCCAGAGTTCTTTAGGATTTCAGCTTGTATATTGTCTATTCCGGGTGCTCTATTATTTTTTAGTTCCTTCAAAGCTGTCTCGAATTCTGACCTGAGTATGGGGTCTCCTAATTCGTTTTCGTCCACAGATTCTTCTTCTTCTATTGGGTTCATTGTTTTTTCTTCTCCATAGAGTTCTTCTAGGTGTTCCTTCCATCTATTTATTTGCCTGTTCGTTTTCGTTTATAATAATGTGGCCTCCTTTATCTCTTATGTTCTTGCTTTTTGGCTTGTCTTCTTGAAAATTTCTTTTTATTGCCCTATAGGCTACATCAACTTTTCCCAATACTAGATTTTCGTTGACTTCTTTACATTTTTCTTGAATCATTTTTTCTTTTGCTTTTCTACATTCTCTTATAACTTTCCATCTTAATTTTTTATATGTTTCTTTCCCTTCTTCGTCTTTTCTGTTCTTAAATTTTCTTCGTTCGTCAATCAGTTGCAGTATTTCGTCTGTTACCCATGGCTTTTTAATTTCGTTTTTCTTTGATTTAAGGACTTCGTTGGCTGTTTCAGTCAGGCTTGATTTCATATCATTCCATTCTTGTTCGATTTCTTCTTCTTTATTATTTGTGGGTGTTTTTTCTTCCAGTTTCTTATTCATTACGTTTTCGAAAAGTTTTTGGGTTTCCTTATTTTTTAATTTAGATATATCCCAGTTTTTTCGCGACCCTCCCTTTTTTATTAGTTTTTTAAATTTTAGTTGGCATTTCATCGCAATTAGATTGTGATCACTAAAAATATCAGCCCCAGGATAGCTTTTACAGTCCTTTACTTGATTTCTGAATCTTTGTTTGACTAATATGTAATCTATTTGAAATCTCCCCTTGTCTTTTGGCATTTTCCACGTGTAGATCCTTCTTCGATGGTGTTGGAAGAGTGTGTTTGCTACTACTAAACTGTGCTTACTACAAAATTCAATTAATCTTTCGCCCCTTTCAATCCTATCTCCTAGACCGTGTTCGCCCACCACTTTTCCTTCTTTCCAAAGAACACAAGGAACCTTGTGGAGGAGTCTGAGGAAGAGAAGAGGTCAGATGATGGGGCACACACTGAGACATGGGGGACTGCTTAGGGATATCTTGGAGGGGGAGGTGGGAAAAGAAAAGGGGAAGGGAAGACCCAGATTAGAATATTTCAACCAAATAATTGGGGATATGGGATGCCAGACATTTAGAAGGTCAAACAGCTGGCGGGGGACAGAGTCGAGTGGAGACGGATTGTTGCATCAAACCAGTCTTAGGACTGTATACTCGATGATGATGATGATGATAAATTAAAAATAAGACGAATCAAATGGGAAAGATAAAATGAAAAATGGTGTCTGTCTCACTGTCTATTATTAATAGATTCATGTTTTAAAAATGTCACCTGACTATGATAAATAGGTGTCTAACTATACTTTTGAGAATTGTTCCCAACTATTATTTTTAAAAAGTGTCATGTAATGATATATTATATCGAAACTCAAAATCTTCCACATTTACATTACAATCTAAAACAAAATTATTATTTATATTCTTTAGGTATAGATAGAAATAAAATTCTGGTCAAAATCTCGGTGTATTATTATACATTTTTTCAAACCACTGACGTTTGGATCCTTGCTATGATATCCTTCATCATAGCAAAGGCTAGTCAATAAATAACAAATCGCAAAACTTTTGTCGGTACAATTCAAACACATTTATATTTGTTATTATTTGATTCAATCGCGAATCGAATGCACAAAAAGACACGTTTTTATTTGCTCCATACTTGACTGTTTTTTTGAGTTGTCTAATTTTCAAAACTTTCTAATTATTTTACATCAAACTATTCGTTAAAAATTCCTCTTTCTAGTGATATAATTTATTTAATTTTACTTTTCGTAATTTAATTAATATTTGTAATTATTTGTTTCGCCATCAAATAATTGGCTAACTTATTTTATTTTTATTTTATTTCAATTCGTTACATTGTGTTTGAAGACAAGAGGATCATCTCACAAACCATAAGTTTCAATTTCTATTGATTTTCTTTCTCTCTTTAATACATTGCATTTGAAATAATTTTTAATTTTAATAATAACATTATTTTATTCATTATTGCATAATTGTTTCCTTTTTTACGTTTAATTATTTTATAAATTATAATTTTCTTTTTTCTTTATTTTTTACGAACTATTATTAATATATTTATTTATATTTTAATTCTTTTTTTTTTTTTTTTATTAAGCCCAAGTAGTAATTAAGTATATAATATATCATTTATTTCCTACAGGTACAACCTAAATAATTAAGTGGTAGATAATTTTAACCTAATTATCGCTCGGTGAAACACCACTGCTCAAGTTATTAAAACTCAGTAAACTAGATTTTACCTATCTTTCTGAGATCAGACTTGTGATTCCGATTTCTTTCTTTCTTTCTTTTTTTTTTTCTCTCTTTCTATTCAATAATTTACACCCTCTCGCTCATTCTATTATACATCATGTCTACATTGAGCATCCACTATTCCAATATTCGCGGTCTCTTTAGCAATAAAACTTCCGTTTTCCAACATCTCGAAGACGAAAGACCCTCCATTTTGGCCCTCAGTGAAACCCAAATTGACACAGACAAATCCGATACTCCAGATCTCAAATTCGGGAAATATATTCTACACCCCAAATTCCGCCGGTATAACGGCGTCTGTTGCTACGTTCGCGATAACATCCCCTGCGAACGACTTGGATTTTTAGAAAAAAAAGCTTACGACGCTTTGTAAACTAAATTTAATACTAAGACCTCAAGTAGAATTCTCTGTACAATCTATAGATCTCCTAATGATAAAAAATTTAAAGAATTTTTCGAATTTATCTCGGCAATTGTGTGAATGTAATTCTTTCACGTTTCCAAATTCTGAAGTCTCTTTCCTAGGTGAAGCTTCAATGCACAATAAGGACTGGTTGACATTCTCCAGATACAACACCTCTGAAGCAACGCTGCTCACATATTTGCCACTTCATGTGACTTAACCCAATTATAGATCGCCCCACTAGGATTCGAATAACCCAAACGATACCCCGCCATCTCCTCGACCTCTTTCATCATCTGCCCCATCTCAATTCTCTTTTAGTATCTCTGCACCTCTAGGTAACTCAGACCACAACTTAATTAAAATAAAATCACATATCGACTTAGTAAAACCCGCTCTATCCTGCCCAAAGCCCAGAAATAAGGCTTTTTCTTAAAGCCAACTGGGATGAAATGCGTAACTTCTTCAGCTCTTTCCCATGGAATGATTACTGCTTCCAGAAACAAAAATGCCACCGAATGTGCGTCTGCATTCTCTGAAGTGATTCAAATGGGCATCGAGTTATTTGTCCTTTCAAACGGGTAATTGGAAAACAGGACTCCAAGCCCTGGTTCAATAAGTCTTGCTCCGAAGCAGTCAAACAAAATCATGCTTTTTATAATTGGTCTTCGACACCATCAGAGTACAATCGCGTTCTCCTCACAAAAGCCCGCGCCCTGTAAAAAAACAATCGATATGCGATGAAGTCCTTCATTCAGAAAAAAGCTGACAGGCTAGCAGCTTGCCCCAGCAGTTCCAAACAAATTCTGGTCCCTTGATAAGTATGTAAAAAGAAATTTTACAAGCTCATCATTTCCCCCTCTCAATCTCTCCGACAACTCGATAGCCATTGACGCCTCGACAAATGAAGCTTTTGCCTCATATTTCGCGTCCAACTCAAACCTGGACGACATAAAAGGCTTGAACCACCCACATACCCCCCAGTACTAATATAATGTCAGATACTGTTTTCAGGATACCAGCAATTCTAAAGATCATCCGGAATCTAAAAGAAAAACTCTTCTGCTGGCCCCGACGATACATCCCTGCCATTCTCATTAAAAAGTGCTTCGACTTGCTCCTATACTATCCAAATTATACAATCTCTCCCTATAACTCTGGAATATTTCCTGAAGCCGCAAACTAGCCGAAATCCAACCAATTAAGAAAAAAGGCGATTCTTCCAACATAAAAAACTATCGACCCATAGCAATCACTTCTATCTTATCCAAAATCATGGAAAAGGCCATCAACGAGCAAGTTCTACGACACTTAGAGTCAAATAAATTTATCCACGATAGGCAATACGGCTTCAGAAATTCCGGTCGACTGGTGACATCCTAGCATATGTAACTCATATCTGGAACAAAACCCTGGAGGCCGGGAATGAAGCCCTCGCGGTAGCTTTAGACATTTCAAAAGCCTTCGATATGGTCTGGCACAAAATCTTCTTGCCAAATTGACCTCCGTCGGCCTTGCACCGAAACTCTGTAAGTTGCTCCGAAAATTTTCTTTCAGACCGTAGTATTAAGGTTGTCATCCACGATGGAATATCATCTTCCCCCTTCCACACCAACGCTAGGATTCCTCAGGGATCGGTTATCTCTACGCTTTTTTCTTATCTATATCAACGACCTTCTAAACTTGCCCTCCAATCCGGTACATTGTTACGCAGATGACAGCACCCTACATAACGCCCCTGCATCGCATAAAAACCGTGCAGACATTGCCTCTTCAATTAATTTAGACTTGTGCAAACTTAAAAACTGGGGATCCCAAAACTTAGTTAACTTCAATGCGGGAAAACTCAGTGTTGCCTTATTTCTAGGCGCGTCGGCGAGAAACCTCCCAAACATATCATTCGACTCAAACTCACTAGAATTCAGGGATAAAATTTCAATGCTAGGCGTAACTCTAGGGTCTGACCTTTCATGGAATGACCATATCTCAACCACTGCTAAAGCTGCAGCGCGCAACGGGTAGGTCTAGACGCTGTTATACTCCCAGTCAACTTCTTATGCTGTATAAGGCTCAAATTCGTCCCTGTCTCGAATATGGCTCTCATCTGTGGAGGGGTGCATCCAAGCATTCTCTTGCTACACTGGATGCAATTCAGAAGCGAGCAATTAAACTAATAGGAGACCCGGCTCTAACCAACTCACTCGACTCCCTGGCTCACCGAAGAACCGTTTCTGCCCTTTCCCTGTACTACGAATACTATCACGGTGTCTGTTCAGTCGAGCTGAAATCTCTTATCACACAATGCCCTCTTTACGAGAAACACGCGAGTTTTTCTAACGCTCAGCACCCCTTCGCTGTCAAATTGGATAAAGTCGAACAGCGCTTTCGCCAACTCTTTTATTCCTATGACCTCCAGGAACTGGAACTCGCTCCCTGCCACCATCTTTCCCGCGACTTATAACCTTAAGCTGTTAAGACCCGTATCCACAGATACCTTCGACCTCCGCCCAACCCATAATTCTTTCTTCTTCTTTTTCACGATGGGAGGGGGCCAACCGAGGCCTTTAGGGGTTGCACCTTTTGGTGTAACTCCTTCTCTCATCATTATTATTAAAAAAAAAAAAAAAAAAAAAGGTGATTTTCATCAGATATTAAGTAATAATAATATCAGAATTTATATATTTCTGTGTGAGAAATTTAAATAGTTTTCTAATTAATATATTAAAGAATAATTAACATATCAAAGAGAGTTGTTTTTGACCGCGTTTTTAAACAAGATATATATATCGCTAGACTTCTGCTGGTTGAGGCTATTGGAGTCTGCTGAATCCTAAGTCTGGACCAAGAGAGAATGAAAAAGATGCCCGCATGACGCTTTTTACCATGATATGGATCACCTAGTGGATTTGTAATCAGAGATGTTATATATTCCGAAATATATAAATTCAGATATTATTATTACTTAATATCTGACAAAAATCACCCGGTGATATATGAGACGCTCAGAAGCGCTTAAGGCTAAATTCACCTTGGGAAAATTTATAAGTTCACATCCAACAGATTTTAGGATTATTCTTTTTATTAGAAAATATTTTATTTAAAACTAGCTGCCTTCCTTTCCATTTTGGGTGGTTAGTTTTTGGATTTCTAGCTCTCTAAAGGCCCACAGATTATGTATACAAAATTTGGTTGAGTTTGCTCCAAGGGCAAGGATTTACATATTTTCACCCTCCCGCCTTTTCGGGTGGTTTTGGGGGAATTTTTTTAAACAAAAGTTGACAGAAATCACATCCCCTACAACTTTGCTTATAATAAAATTTGCCGTATGATTAATAGTTTAAGAGTTATTTGATAATTTTCATTCGTGCGCCCCCCCCCCCAACTCCCTTTTGGGGTCAAAATATCAAAACGTTATATAGCTAAAAACGTAAGTTAGAAGACATCTGATACAAATATGAAATTTCATAATAATCCCTTCAGCCGTTTTTACGTGAATCGTGAGCAATTTTCGCGGAAACCACGGAAACATACAGACAGACATACAGACAGTAATTTTGTTGAGGGTGTGTGTTTACGCTCATAACTTTGCTTGAAATGTGTGCAACCAAAATTTGGCGTGATTTGGAGCAATGTACAGACAAAACCTTAATTATATATATATTATACACATCATCATTGATTTGTTAGTATTATCATTTTCAGAAATGTTTCCGCATCTAGAAATCTTTCAGATAGACAAATTTTCCCAAGTTACCGAAATGTCATTTGTTCAAAAAATCTCGTTTTGGTCAAGTATTGTAATCGTGCATGAAAAAAGTGGGTTTTTTTTCCTTCTTTTTTTTCAAAATATCTCAAAAACGGCTGAAACTATTTTGATTAAAAAAATTGAGCGAAACCATGGCATTTCGCTCTACAAAAAAGCTCTAATAAGTGAACATCGAAAAAATTATATTTTTTGAGATAATAATTGTTTTGTCAAAATGTCTGTTAGTCTGTTGTCTGGTTGTCTAGTTGTCCGGTTCTCTGGATGTCCTGTTGTCTGGTTGTCCGTTAGTCTGTGCGTTATCAAATTTTTGTGAACAAGCTAGCTCAAAAACTAGTGTGAATTTTGAAACCAAATTTAACACGTAGTTTTGGTCCATTGAGATAAAGAGCTGATTAGATTTTGGTGCATATCGACCCAAAATTAAAGGGGGTGGAGGGGGGTGGGGTAAAAAATGAAAAATCTAGGACATTTGAGCAAACTCAACCAAATTTTGTATACATAATAAGTAAACCCCCAGAAGTCTAAAAATGCAAAAACTAACCACCCAAAATGGGGGGGGGGAGTGTAGAGTCAAAAAATGAAAATCTTGGCCATTTGCCAAACTCAACCAAATTTTGTATACATAATCAGTAGGACCACAGTAATCTAAAAATGCAAAAACTAACCGCCCAAAATGGGGAGGGGGTGTAAGGTCAAAAATGAAAATCTATGCCCTTGTACCAAACTCAACCAAATTTTGTATACATAATCAGTGGGACCCCAGGAGTCTAAAAATGGAAAAACTAACCCTCCTCCCCTACATGATTATAAATAATTTTATTAAATGTTAAATATAAGTGAGGGGCCAGGTTGTATGGTAAAGTCAAGTGGATGGCCACATCAGAACACGTCAGCTTATTTTTTTTTATTTCAAACTACAAAACTGTTGTGGAAACATTTTCTCTTAGATCACATCACCTATGATTCTCTTTTTAACCGACTTCAAAAAAGGAGGAGGTTCTCTATTCGACTGATTTTTTTTTTTTTTTTTTGTGCCTATGTTACCTCATATCTCCGCCAATTGTCAACCGATTTTGAAATTTTTTTTTGCATTGGGTCCAGTCTAGCTTCCGATTGGTCACCATTTTTTTTCGATTTTTTTCATAGGTATTAGACCTTTTTTATTAGGTTTGTTTAGACCTAACCTCTTTGTTTATGAACCGATTTCGATGGTTCTTTTTTATCGAAAGGGGGTGTCTTAGGGATGGTGTCATATTAATTTGGTCAAGTTCTGATGATATGATCACTATTAATAACATCACTAAAAAGAGAAAAATAAAAATTTTTAAGAAAAAAATAAAAACCGACTTCAAAAAATTAAATGCAACAAATAAAATACACTAAAAGGTATAAAATAATTATTATCTTATTTAGTTACAACTAAACGACGAAATATTAACACGAAATTACTCTTTGAATTCGGTACCAAACAAACTATACCTATAAGCGAGCATATCCTCCAAACGTACTAAGTAAGATCCGTCGAGTGCGATTCATAAAAGGTATATGTTTGGCACCGACTTCAAAATGTAATTTCGTGTTAATATTTCGTCGTTTAGTTGTAACTAAATAAGATAATAATTATTTTATACCTTTTAGTGTATTTTATTTGTTACATTTAATTTTTGAAGTCGGTTTATATTTTTTCTTAAAAATTTTTATTTTCACTATCCTCCCAATTTCCCCTCTTGATATTTTATAATCTTAGACAAGAGCATCTTGTTTTCTTAATGAAATCTTCCACTTTTCGTTTAAACTCTCCATATATTCAGATGATAATAGTTACCCTCTTTTTTTCTCTCTCTTCTCCAAAAAAATTTCAAATATAATGGAAAGCCTCAATGTTTTAGCTGAACGACGTCATAACCATTTTATGCTAAATCGCCAAAACCACTTTCCATTATATTTGAAATTTTTTGGAAGAAAAAAAGAGGGGTAATATCATCTGAATATATGGAGAGTTTAAACGAAAAGTGAATTTCATTAAGAAAACAAGATATGTATCTAAGGTATAAAAAATATAAGAGGGAAAATTGGGAGGATGGAGTGAAGCTAAAAATTTTAGAAAAAATAAAAGTCGACTTCAAAAAATTAAGTGTAACAAATAAAATACACTAAAAGGTATAAAATGGTTATTATCTTATTTAGTTGCAACTAGGCGACGAAATATTGACACGAAATTGCTTTTTGAAGTCGGTGCCAAACAAACTATACCTATAAGCGAGCGTACCCGCCAAACGTACTAAGTAAGATCCGTCGAGTGCGATTCATAAAAGGTATATGTTTGGCACCAACTTCAAAAAGTAATTTCATGTTAATATTTCGTCGTTTAGTTGTAACTAAATAAGATAATAATTATTTTATACCTTTTAGTGTATTTTATTTGTTGCATTTAATTTTTTGAAGTCGGTTTTTATTTTTTTCTTAAAAATTATTTTTATTTTTTCTCTTTTTAGTGATGTCATTAATAGTGATCATATCATCAGAACTTGACCAAATTAATATGACACCATCCCTAAGACACCCCTTTCGGATAAAAAAAGAACCATCGAAATCGGTTCATAAACAAAGAGGTTAGGTCTAAACAAACCTAAACAAACTAATAAAAAGGTCATAATACCTATGAAAAAAAATCGAAAAAAATGGGACCAATCGGAAGCTAGAGCTGGACCCAATGCAAAAAAATTTTCAAAATCGGTTGACAATTGGCGGAGATATGAGGTAACATAGGCACAAAAAAAAAAAAAAAAAAAAAAAAAAAAAAAAAAAAAAAAAAAAAAAAAAAAAAAAAAAAAAAAAAAAAAAAAAAAAAAAAAAAAAAAAAAAAAAAAAAAAAAAAAAAAAAAAAAAAAAAAAAAAAAAAAAAAAAAAAAAAAAAAAAAAAAAAATCGGTCGAATGAAACACTCACTCTTTTTGAAGTCGATTTAAGAGAATCATAGGTAATGATGTGATCTAAGAAAATATTTCCGCTTGCGTTGTTGTAGTTTGAAATGTAAAAAATAAGCGACGTGTTGATGTGGCCATCCACTTTGACACCGCTGTACAAATTCGCATATTTAACATTTAATAAAATTGTTATAATCGTGACGGGAGGAGTTTAGTTTTTCCATTTTTAGACTTTCCTGGGGTCCCACTGATTATGTATGCAAAGGAGGTTGCCCCACAGTTGAGGATTTGGTAGGCATAGATTTTCATTTTGACCTTACCCACCCCACCCCCTCCCCATGTTGAGCCGGTGAGTTTTGCATTTTAGGTAGCCCCACACTGTGGTCCTACTGATTATGTATACAGATTTGGTTGAGTTTGGCAAATGGCCAGATTTTCATTTTTGACTCATACACCACATATTTTTGGAGGGGGGGGGGGGGTGGTTGAATTTTTGCATTTTTGTTTCTGGGGGTTTAGTATTATGTATGCAAAATTTGGTTGAGTTGCTCAAATGTCTAATTTTCATTTTTTACCCCCCCCCCCCCTCCCTCCTTTAATTTTTAGTCAATGTAAAATCTAATCAACTCTTTATCTCAATGGGCCCAAAGCTTAAATGTTAAATTTAATTTCAAAAATTCACACACTGAATTTTTGAGCTAGCTATTCTAAATTTGACTTAACACACGAACAACAGACAGCAAAAAAAAAAAAAAAAAAAAAAAAAAAAAAAAAAAAAAAAAAAAAAAAAAAAAAAACGGCAGAGACATCCCGAAAGAACAGCTGAACGCTAGGCGGCACCGAACAGCAGGCGACACACTTTGGCGGAAATATTTTGACAGCAACGCGCGAAAATGGAAACGGCCGGCCTATGTATACGCGCGCGCGCGCGCGCGGGGGGGGGCGCATATATATATATATATATGTGTGTTTTTCGTGTTCCCCCCCCGCGAGTGAGAGAGCTTTTTGTAGAGCGAGAGATGCCGTGAGACGAGAGACCGAGTTTTTGTGAGAGAGAGTGTGAGCGAGTGTGAGAGAGTGTGAGAGAGAGAGAGAGAGAGAGCGAGATGCGCGAGATGCAGATGCGTGAGAAAGACGAGAGTGTGTGAGAGAGATGAGAGTGCGAGAGGGGGGGGGGGGGGGGGGGAGATGTAGAGATGAGAGAGGGGGGGGGGGGGGGGGGGGGGGGGGGGGGGGGGGGGGGGGGGGGGGGGGGGGGGGGGGGGGGGGGGGGGGGGGGGGGGGGGGGGGGGGGGGGGGGGGGGGGGGGGGGGGGGGGGGGGGGGGGGGGGGGGGGGGGGGGGGGGGGGGTGTGTGTGTGTGTGTGTGTGTGTGTGTGTGTGTGTGTGTGTGTGTGTGTGTGTGTGTGTGTGTGTGTGCTCTCTC
>JALMQS010000070.1:3430094-3530179 GCA_024734495.1 Forficula auricularia
ATGGCACAAGGCCCACATTTATTGCTTCTTCGTTACAGAACGTGTATACAAATTACTTCTTAGACACAAGCTGTTTCTTCAGCAAATCGTTCCCTGGTGAGTTGTCCCATTTCAATGAGCTTTATCAACTAAATAACAACTCACAACTGACAAATGACAACTGAGCTCGCTTCGAGGAGCTGGCTGCTTTTATAACCCTGGCTCTAATTAGCAATTAAGCTGATTGGTTAATTATTCGCGTCTTTTAGGATGACGTGTGCATAACTTTTCGCGGGCTTGCTTCTCGTTATAAAAGGGGCGTGTCCCTGCTGCTCATCCGTCAGTTTATCGAAGGATTCTGACCGGCAAACAGCAAGCAAACGCCTTTTTCAAGGCGAAAACGAATCTTTATTTTCAAAAGCATTTTACATTGAAAGGAGCGGAGAATAAAATCCTACAGTATTGTAAATTTATTTAAAATTTATATTATATCTTCATTTGTTAAAAATCTTATATTAACTCAAGCAAGGTAAGAAAAACAAGCGCTTTTAATGAAAAAGTTAAATATTAATTAATGTAATTACCAAAAGTGTTTTATAAATTGTTGAGATATTTACTTAATGTACTTTAACATACGAACTAACTAATATAATTCATGCTAACTAATGGGAATCAATTATAGATGTTAATCAATGAAAGATAATAGGTTCAGATATTATTAAAATAATATACTTAGCTTTCTTAGATGAAAGCGAAGCTTAATTGGAATCATATTCTTACTCTGAAACAAAACAAAAATAAAACAAAATCAATATTTTTATAATAAATAAGTTATTTTATTTAATAGAAATTTTAAGTGTCTAAATATTGCAAAACAAAATACTTAACGAGATAAAGACAATTTATAAAGAAATGAATCATAATCTAAATATAGTATATATAAATGGAAAAGTATGTATGTATATGTTTGTATGATCCAAACGATCTGATTGGCCAGTGCATAGCCAATGGCAAAGCGTTAAATTATTAGAACGATTCTGATTGGTCAGATAGTGATCGTGCTTAGCCAATGTGTAAAATAAATCTTTCCTTATTGTTCCTTATTGTTGAATCAATTCATTCAGCACATTTTTTAAAATACTTTACGAGATAAAGACAAAATATATAAAGAAAAGGATCATCATCTATATATGTAGTATAGTATATAAAATGGAAAAGTATGTATATATGTTTGCATGATCCAAAACGATCTGAGTGGCCAGTGCATAGCCAATGGCAAAGCGGTAAATTATTAGAACGATTCTGATTGGTCAGATAGTGATCGTGCTTAGCCAATGTTAAATAAACTTATTGTTGAATCAATTTCATTCACACATTTTTTCTGTACTTACAGTATCATTTTAAATTTCAATTATTAAGCCGGTACGCACGAGACGCTCGCCCGCCAGGGGCAAGGTGCCTGGTGTGCGCTCTTAGGTTATAAGGTGTGCCAAGGACCATGGTTTATCTATATATATATTGTAAAATATCATACTACCAGCTTAATTTATCACTTCAAATTATATTTAAAAAATAGGTGGTACATTTATATGGACAAATTCCAAATAGAACGTAATTATGTATTAATGTAATTAATGACTAAAATTACTCTATTTATATATTTTTTATTTTTTTATTTTTGTTTATTTAATTTTTAATTATTTATTTTTTATATATTTATTTATTTATTTAAACGTACACAGCCCATTTAGAAAGTTAACGAATGTTAGTAGTGTTAGTGAGGAGCCGAGCTTTAGCCGGTCGAAATTATATATGCTAAGGCTCGAACCGGTCCAGCTTGAAATCGTGATCATCGATGCTGAAGCGGGCCCACGCCTTAGCCAGTTCGACAACTGACTCCATTTATTTATTTAATGTGACTAAATAAACCCTTAATTTATAAAATTTAAATTTTAAACTAGTCTTAAAAATTAATTAACCTTGATTTCGAAAAGTAATCAAAAAAGACATTATAAATAATTATAATTGGCATTTACTTTCTGGCAGTATGAAAAATGGATCAAAACAATCGGTAAGTTAATTAGATATTAAGGAAAATACGAAATTCATCATTGTACTTTTTGTAATGAAATGAATAGGTACTATTTTCATTATTAAATCAATAGATGACAATAGATTATCTAATGAATTCCAAAGTAATTCCAAATAATTCCATAGACGGTGTATACCTAATTCCAATCGCGGTTCACCCCTCCGCATATAGTTAATAAAAAAGTAGAGCCAAGAGAGTTTTTTTAACATCAGTGAAACGCTCTATGCAGATGACGTCACCGAATTTCATCCTAGAATGGTCTATATTGTAAATTCTATATACATATCTTGATGCCTCAACCACGAACTTCTATTACTCTTCATAACCAGACTAAGGCTTAGCTAAAAGATAATTAACTTCCAGGTGGGCACATACATCTGTCCACCCACTCATTGTAACAAGAATAAAGTGTCAGCAATCAAATTATCAAATCATACATGAGTTATTATAACAACATACAAGGTGTACAAGTATGGAATGCGGATTTGAGAATCAGATGATGTACCAATGCAGTGTGTAGCATAAAGATTTGACATAGATGGCACTTTGTTGAGCCTAACTTGTTTTTTTAGAAAAAATCCGCATTCCATACTTGTACACCCGGTAAGTTGTTTCGTTTTAACAAAGATTTTAAATTCTTCATTTTTCACTAAAACTTAGCTAAAAGATAATTAACTTCCAGGCGAGCACGTATACCTGTCCATCCACTCATTGTTACAAGAATAAAGTGTCAGCAATCAAATTATCAAATCATACATGAGTTATTATAACAACATACAAGGTGTACAAGTATGGAATGCGGATTTGAGAATCAGATGACGTACCAATGCAGGGTGTAGCATAAAGATTTGACATAGAAGGCACTTTGTTGAGCCTAACCTATTTTTTAAGAAAATAAAATCCGCATTCCATACTTGTACACCTGGTAAGTTGTTTTGTTTTAACAAAGGTTTTAAATTCTTCATTTTTTTCGTCAGGTTATAAGACTTGTATCAATCCAGAAAATGCAGGACTACTTACTTCGATAAAAAGTTTATCATAAAATGCTATGGAACATTAGGTATGAACAAGAGGAGAAATGCAGAAGAAGTCTTTATAGAAGTTTTTTGAATGATAAATATAAAGAAAGTAAAGTTGTTTGGGGAGCCCCTAAGGACCTTTCCAAAGCCATCAGAATCTACTAGGCTAACGTAAGGTTTATTGAAGTGGTCAGCAGACTTAAGCCTCACTCCCTTGCGTGTATTTTATCCTCTCTCTTATGAATCCTGGGAAGATCCAAGTCACGTTTAGGAAATACGGACGAGAACAGAGTTGTAAATCTAAATGTTTGAGTTCTGCTCCCAAGCCACTAATTTTTCGGGTTCCTTTACTCTGAATAAAGATCATATACGAGTATAGTAAAAAAATTTGCTTGTTGAGGCTTGTCAAATTGAATAATGATTCATTTAGTTTAGTTATCCAAATATTCTAGTTTATTTGAGACTTGTTGGTTTCTATTTCTGTATCCACTTTCAGGTGGTAATAAATTTAGTTGAATAGTTCGATTCTACTTAGCCACATTTATCTATTAAAACCGATGTTGTCGATGATGAGCGACATTTTACTCAATTTTGAAATGATGTTTATTTCAACAATTCAAAGTGGCTATGCTAACTCTCGAAATAGATCTAGTAACACCTTAAAAATCAAAACAAAATCAAAATATCGTAATTGAAAAGTTTTTTGTTTTGCCGAGAGTAGCAGAGTTGTTGATTCACAAACAGAAACAAAGAGGTTGTTCTCTACTTGATGCAATATGGTAAACATACACACACACATATATCGAAATTATATATCTGTATATATATTATTTATTTGTTAGAGACTATAGTTTCGAAGACTTGGTCTTCATCATCAGTCTTTTTTAATTATAAATATTATTTTTCATGGGGCCAATACCGTATGGATATTGAAAATTTTCGATCTTTACTTAGCTAGGAGCCAGTTAAAATTAAAATCAACTTCCAGTTCACATTCATATTTAACCAAATGCAACCCTTTTTGAACAAAGAACAAACGGACAATGGAAAAGGGGGGGGGGGGGGATTTTTCCATTTTTTCCCTTTCTTTTATCTAAAATTGTTTGTTTTGACAGAAAACATTCTAAGTAAACTGCTATTTGATAATTCAATTTTGCTGTTCAAACAAAGGTCTGAAATTTTATTGAATGATTTCATAATTTCTAAAGATTTAATTGCGCTTATTAATTTTGGGTTTCTTTCTGAAGACCAAGTCTTCGAAACTATAGTCTCAAACAAATAAATAATATATATACAGGTAAATAATTTCGATATATATGGGTGTATGTTTATTTGCATCAAGCAGAGGTCAACTTCTTTGTTTCTCTTTAAAAATATCGTATTGAACTAGGGAATTTTAACTAGTTTTCTAATTTCCCCGTGAGAAATAACCTTTCACCACTCACAGTAAAAAAATATTCAAATATAGTCACTTTTGATTCTTTCATTTATTTCTTTTTTATAATCGATATTTCTCAAGATAAAATTATGTTTGCGTCACGGATGATTTTTTTGTGTTGCATCATTTGTATCCATAGTAAATAGGTAACAGGAATAGTAGGGAATTGGATAAAATTAAAAATAAATTCATAAGTCGAAACGTTTGGCCCATTAAAGGAGTTCGAGACAGTTTATCTGATTGGTTGATCTACGAAAATTTTTTTGTATTTCTGCAGAGTGACAACTTCGGCCTATTAAATATTTTAATAAAAAATTGTTAATAATGAGGTTAATTTCGAATACAAATCTTTGTTTTGATAATATTAATAAAAAAGAATATTGAGATAAATTTTTTTTCATCATAAAAACATTTATTTAAGACAAAAATTGGAAAAGTTTCATCTTAATTGGACAACGGTAACCGGTGCCGCAAAAAATTGCAGTTTTTCATTAATAAAATGAAAACCACTCATCCTAAAAACTTGATTCTTGTCTCATTTTCTAGAAAATTTTGTTGGCCGGAGGTTATACTTGAGCCACTTTTTTGTTAAACCTTTTAGATTTGAAGATATCCAGCATTTTCCTAGACAGGACAAGATCCGACCTCATAAGTCAGGAATAAAAATAATCAACTCTTAAGGAGGTTTCGGGACAACTTATCTATCTGGTTGATCTACAAAAAGATCTTTTGTATTTCTGCAGAGTGACAACTTCTGCTTAGTAAATTTTTTAATAAAAAATTGTTAATAATTATGTTAATTTCAAATAAAAAATCTTTGCTTTGATAATATTAATAAAAAGAATATTGAGATAAATTTTTTTCTCATCATAAAAACATTTATTTAACACAAAAATGATTTCAAGAAATAGAGTTGGAAATCTACACTAGTACTTTTGTTATTATTTTTTTGTTAAAAATAACTTTTTTTACATTTATGAATAACTAATTAACTAGACTGTCAAATCTATTGAAAAATGTATCATTCGATTCATAAAAGTTGAATTATTGATCTGTATAAATTTGTTGAAAATGGTATCATTTGTATAGAAGTTATAGCCCTTTTAAAAGCTCGGTCCATTTACTTCCACGTTAAAAGGACAATTTTCAATAATTTATTTCTCGGTAATGGGAAAGACGATCAACTTCAAAATGTCGGGAATAAATATCTAATACATCAATGATTCGATGGTAAAAATTTGAGATTTTTCTTATAAAAATAATAAACAGTCCTGAACCTCCTTAATAAAAAAACTCTGTGTTTTTAATTTTATCAAATTTCCTACTATTCCTGTTACTATTTTATTTATTTTTTAATGATTTATATAAATAGTAATCGTTAAAGCCATGTAGCTACTCAAAATAATATACTTAATTAATTTTAAAAAATACATGTATATTGTATATATATTTAAATTATTATTGGTACATTAAAATATGTCATTTGAATTTCACAGATTGATCCTATTTCGAAAAGAACTGAAATTGAATGAAGAAGAGTACTGAAAACTAAAACACAGCTAAGATTATTTTCTAGGATAGGTCAGAGATGGATTTTACTTTTGATACGAGATACTTGAAATTTATTAGTTTTGGGATTTTTGGGGTGGATCCTAATTATCGTAGAATGAACCACAGTTATCCGCCTGGGAAAGACTCTTGTTTCAATAGTAGCAAATTTAAACTAGTATAAAATGTATGGAGCGATCTTTGTAGAAAACCTGCTCCCTCATGGTCAAAATGGGAAAAATCGAAAAAAGTGTGAGTTTTTGGGATATTCAAAAGTGATCCGGGAGCTGTTTTTTGGATCCCCATAAAAAATCGAACTACTGTGCCAATTTTCCATTTTTTTTTTGATCGACGGGAAATTTTTGTTCTCTTTAAATTATTATAGAACGGTTATTTACAAAATATGGACTTTTTCGAGTTATAAGCAAAAAAACTGAAAAAAAGTCCGAAAATTTCGAGGTTTTTCGGCCACCAAAAGTTGTCCCCCACACTTTCGAGAGTAACAAATTTAAATTTGGTATATTCAGACGATCGTCTGAACTTTTAAAGAACCGTTTAAATAGAACGCTAAACATATACTTATACATTCTAGTATACTATAAATTTAAAAAATATATTATAGTAATTTATTTATCAAAGCAAATTTTGATTCTAATTTTTTTTTTTTATAAATGAATTTCTCTATGAACATTCAAAATTTAAATCATGTTTGATAACGTGGGATTTTAATATGAAATATTATAATTAAACTACCCTCGTATTTAGTTAAACCAATCATGATAAACAGTATAATAAAAATCAATATTTATTTAGAAAAGGAATCAAATATAATCAGCATTAATAATTTTCATGCGACCTGATTATATTATTTTTTAATTAAATATTTATTAAAATCACTAAAATATACAATTATTTAAATATGCATTACTTTTTGTCATATAGATGAGCTTTAAATACAAACAACAAAGAAAATTAAATGAGAAAATAGAATTGAAAAGAATGGTAGTAAAAAAATTTACATTTTGTATTTAATAAAAATATATTTCTAAACAGTTGTTTGATATTGGTTTCGAGCAAATGAGGTTCAAAATAAAATTATTCATATTATATCCAAGATAATTAATATTTCCCGGACATTTTGAAATTTCAAAAGAATAAATTTCTACAATTTATTATTTTTTTACAGATATCAACTGGTATATTAAATTTCATTAATAGGCCAGTCAAATTGTATTTTTATCAGGAAAGTTTTGGGGTAGCTCTGATTTTTTGCATATTTATGTTTTTGGGGCTCTGAATCCAAATCTGAGGTCTCCCACCAAAATTCCGTGACGCAACATTGTAGAAAATGCAAAAAAGATTAAAATTTCTATTTTCTGGCAGTTTTTTGCTTATAACTCCAAAACTATAAACTTTTCGTAAATAACCTTCCTATTTAAAATGAAAGTTCATAAAATTGACAACAAATTTTATTTTTTAGGTTTTTTCTCCGACCAATTGTTCGAGCTCAAGTGCAAAATCCAAGTTTTCGACCTCAGCAGCACCCCTGGATCACCCCCTGTAGGCTTTTTGCTTATAACTCCAAAACTATCAACTTTTCGTAAATAACCTTCCTATTTAAAATGAAAGTTCATAAAATTTCCAACAAATTTTACTTTTTACGTTTTTTTCTCCTACTAATTGTTCGGGCTCAAGTGCAAAATCCAAATTTTCGACCTCGGCAGCCCTCCGGATCACCCAAAAACTCGCACTTTTTTTATATTTTCCCATTTTGATCTTGAAGGAGCACATTTTCGACAAAGACCACTCTATAACATTTTTAAACTAGATTAAATTTTATACAATTCAAATTAAGTTTCATCTTAATTAGATAAATGGTAATCCGTGCCGCAATGAGGTCGATGTTTTGAAAAACTGCAATTATTTGCAAAAAAATTCAATTTTTCCTTCATAAAATGAAAACCACTCATACTAGAAACTTGATTCCTATCTCATTCTCTAAGAAATTTTGTTCACTTAAACGTTTACTTGGACCTACTTTTTTGATAAAACTCTTAAATTTATAGATATCTAGCATTTTCCATGACTCGAAATGATTTTCAAAAAATCGCAGTTTTTCCTGTATAAAATGAAAACCACTCATCCTAGAAACTTAATTCCTGTCACATTCTCTAGAAAATTTTATTTCCTTGAACGTTTACTTGGACTACTTTTTGATAGTCATGTAAAATTCTGGATATCTATAAATTTAAGAGTTTTATAAAAAAGTTGTTCAAGTAAACGTTCAAGGCAATAAATTTTCTTATAGAATGAGACAGGAATTAAGTTTCTAGAATGAGTGGTTTTCATTTTATGAAGGAAAAATCGCAATTTTTTGCAAAAAAATTGCAGTTTTTCAAAACTTCAACCTCATTGCGGCACTGATTATCATTTATCCAATTAAGATGGAACCTTATTTGAATTGTAGAAAAGTTAATATAAAATTTTCATTCAAGTTCAATAAAATTAGAACCACTCTTTTCTAGAACTTGAATCATGTTTCATTCTCAAGGGAATTTTATTGACTTGAACTTTTACTTGAAGCACTTTTTTTTGCTGAAACTCTTAGCTTTGTAGATATCCAGCATTTTCCATGACAGGACATGATCCATATTTGCAAAAAATTCTAGGGTTTCCTTCATAAAATGAAACTACTTATTCTAGATACTTTAATCTTATCTCATTCGCTAGAAAATTTTGTTGGCTTGAACTTTTACTTGGGCTACTTTTTGTTAAAACTTTTAGATTTATAGATATCCAGAATTTTGGACTATAACTTATACTGACTAGTAGCGCACTTTAGTTCATGCATTAGTGCGAGGTACTGCGATTTTCTTCCCTTGAAAGTAGAAGGGAAATTTTTGACCTCAGATTTTTCATGGAGGGCCTCCACGTTAGTCTGGCGATCCCAGGGTTGGATATCTTTTACAGAGTGCCTCGCCCTGGTTTGAGACGGTTCGAGAGTTTTTATTCAGAGCGACCCGGAGTGCTATAGCAGATTGCCAGACTGTATCGTGACGGCTAATAATAATGACCATCTTATTAATTTCTTCTGGGGAGATGCCAGCCCACGCTTTTTCCAGCGTTGATCTATTTATTTAATATTTTACCCAGCAGCCTATATTCCCAGTCAAATATTTATTTATTTTTCTTCACCATGGCGGTTTTCTGCCTATTTATTTATTTATTTTTATTCATTGACTACGTCAACTTCCTGTCTACTTATTTATTTGAATGTTTTTTAAATTATTTATTTTTAAACATTTCTTTAAACCCAGTGACATATTATATTTATTTTTTGATTTATTTATTTATTCATCCCAGTGGATTTATTTATTGTTTGGACGACGTGTGTCGCAGCATACTAAGGTTTTACACCGTTCTGCTGTGGCCACACCCTGAACCACTCAACCGGATCCTCAGTGGGAGGATCGGACGGCTATAAGGGGAGATGTGGAGGCCCTTTAAAAAATTAGGATGGGGCTGCAGTCACACCCTGAGCCAATAAGGGCCAGGTAATTTAACCCTTTATTTTTTACTTTACCATACAGGGTATGCTCAAGTATTGTAATCGTGCATGAAAAAAGTGTTTTTTTTCCTTCTTTTTTTCGAAATATCTCAAAAACGGCTGAAACTATTTTGATTAAAAAAAATTATGCAAAACCATGGCATTTCGCTCTAGAAAAGAGCCCTAATAAGTGAACATCGAAAAAATTATATTTTTCGAAATAATAATTGTTTTGTCAAAATGTCTGTTAGTCTGATTGTCTGGTTGTCTGTGCGTTACCAAATTTTTGTGGACGAGCTAGCTCAAAAACTAGTGTGAATATCGAAACCAAATATCACACGTAGTTTTGGTCCATTGAGATTAAGAGCTGATTAGATTTTGGTGCATAACGACCCAAAATTAAGGGGGTGGAGCGGGGGGTTGGGGGTTAAAAATTAAAAATCTAGGCCATTTGAGCAAACTCATCCAAATTTTGTCTACATAATTAGTGAGACCCCAGGAGTTTAAAAATCCAAAAACTAATCGCCCAAAGTGGGGGGGGGGGTGTAGGGTCAAAAAATTAAAATCTTGGCCATTTACCAAACTCAACCAAATTTTGTATACATAATCAGTGGTACTCCAGAAGATGCAAAAACTAACCGCCCAAAATGGGGGGAGGGGGGTGTATGGTCAAAAAATGAAAATCTAGGGTCTTGTACCAAACTCAACCAAATTTTTTTGTATACATAATCAGTGGGCCCCCAGGAGTCTAAAAATGGAAAAACTCACCCCTCCCCTACATGATTATAAATAATTTTATTAAATATTATATATAAGTGAAAGGCCAGGTTCTATGGTAAAGTCAAGTGGATGGCCACATCAGAACACGTCAGCTTATTGTAAAATCTCATAAATATCATATTTGTTTTGATTAAAAAAAAAGATTTAAATAAGAATTAAAAATTGTTTCTTGTTATTTTTTAAGTAAAAATCTTATTTTACTCTAAGCAGGAATGGATAAGTGTTTTTTTTTATTATTATTATATTTCTGCTTCTTTTCTATGGCACGGCGGTAAAATAACCAGGTCTCAATTTCATTATACCTCTTAAATGTTGGAAAGTTTAAGAAAGTTTTTAAATTAACACAATATCGTGATGATGAGAGTCCCCGAGCATTTAGATAAGGCGTGGAAAGAATAACAATCACCGCTATGGATAATGTGCTTTTTTCTCCCTCTAAAAAACATAATCTCTCGGAATAACTTTCAAAACTAAATATGTATAAATAATCATAAAAACTTTATCGAGTATGCAGACTTTATATGTAAAATAATAGGATTGAAGGTTTCTATTCTTTTATAACAAAGAAGAGGGAGCACACTATAATATTCTCAAAGAACTAAGTTTTGCTTTTCAATTTTTTTTTTTTTTTTTTTTTTCTTAGAATGTAGTTTTGAAATTTTAAATGAATTTTTTAATGAACCAGTATATAATGTACCCTTATACTAAAAAAATGATTTTGTGTTAAGTAGTTGTTTTGCGACAATACTAGCAAAAAGTTAATGCTAGAGTATATAAAACAGACCATAAGAATTCATAATTCATAAGCCCAAAACTTTTTGCTGTTTATGTACCACTACTATCCAATCCCGTGCTCTTTTGACAAGTCTGACAACAATGTCCGAATTTGTATATATTTTATCATAGAAATTTCAGATAAAGTACATTATAAAGGGAGATTTATAAAACAAAATCGGTTGTCTGTAAAGTCGGTTTACTGACGATAGTTGAACGTCACAACGTCATAAGAAAATACTGATGGAATGGTATTTTCTTATGACGTTGTCACGTTCAACTATCGTCAGTAAACCGACTTTACAGACAATCGATTTTTTTCATAAAATTCTTCGTTCAGAAAATCATTTTAAATTTACAAAATACTTGAATAAAATTTATTGTTTAAATTTCTACTCGACTGTTAAAGTTTAATTTTTGATTTTATTATTTTATAATAATAAATTTTGTATTGACATTATTTCTTTCAGCAAGTAAACTGAATAAAAGTTGTTGTTCAATTAGTTACTTAATTATTTTTGCAAATTTAATTGTAATCTGTTGTAAAAAAGTAATAATTTTGAATAATTTATTATAAGAATAAACTGTGATTAAATTATTGTTCATAAATCTTAAATTTAAAATTTAAAATTTGGAAACATCATTAAAATTTTTGTAACTGTAGCTTTTAAAAAGCCCGCCTCAATCTTTGTCGCTCGTTCCGCGCTCTCGCTTGCACTTCAAGCCTTAAATGGAACGCCTCAGAGCGAGGTAACGCCGCATGAGTCATGTTTTTTCGTGCGTGCAGCCAGCCGGCTCCATCGAATTATAAGACGTTGTCACTTTAAAAAGTTCTTAATAAGCGATTGAAAGCTGTTGCGACAATGGCTGATACGAAAAAACGTCAAAAAATTACTAAAGTTAACCCACTTTTTAGATTAAATAAATGCGATGTTGCCAGCTTGTTTTTAGTGTAAATTTTTTATTATTTAATCCTTATTAAAAATATTAAAAAGAGTTTCTTAATTATAATTAAATATGTAATGTAAACTTTCCGATATCCCGTATAGTGCAATGTAGAAGAGTCTGAAAAACTCTATCTTTGAACTTTAATATCTCTGGTATTATATTGTTCATAAATTTCGTTTTGACACCAATCGTATTTAAATAATAATCTATCTAATTGTCAAAAAATCCTAAGAAAACACATATGGTGAAACAACTACCTTAAGACAAATAAATCTTCTATTTTCAAAACAATAATGACTACCAGGGAGCTAAGGGGGCTGAACCCCCCCCCCCCCCCAGTACTAGAAAAAAAACTGAACGTAAAAGTAAAAATTAAAATTAAAAAAATATTTTGCTAAATTTTAATCAATATTTTGACTATATGGTAAATTAAGACAAAAAAATGATTTTATTTCCAGTAAATGTTGGAGAAATGAGACAATTTTTTCGATTTTTAGTCCAGTTAAATTGTTTTTTTACCCGGAAAGTTTTAGAGTAGTTTTGATTTCTTCGATCCTATATGTTTTTTTGTCTACTGAATCCAAATCGAGTTTTACTAACAAAATTTCGTGACAGAAAATTGTAAAAAATGTTTAAAAAAATCTCAATTTTTTCCGCTTTTTTGCTTATAGCTGGAAAAATATCAATTTTTCATAAATAATCTTCCTATTTAAAATGAAAGTAAATAAAATTTCCTACAAATTTAATCATTTAGATTTTTTTCGACGATTCATTCTTTGAAAATTGTCGTGTTTTGACTTTTTCCGCAAAGACCCACTTTTTTCACCAAAAATATTATGTATTTTTGATTTTTTCTCTAGTAATAAGTGACTATCAATAATGACTATCCCTAATTTAAAATTTCTGATTAAATTGAGACTTATGTATAATAGAAAGAAAATTTTCTGTTGAAACTACCTAGATTGCACATTCTAATGAATAGATTTTAAAATTCGAAAAAGAAAAAATGTGTCTTTAAGAAGAAAAAATCAAAGGCCAAATTTTTTTTAAAGTCTCAAGATCAAAATTATTTAATTTTTAAATTTAAATTTATTTTAATGCTCAATTCTTAATAAGCACCTAATAATGCAACCACTCAACCTTGAGCAGTCAATTCGAATGCATACCCTAGCACTGGCAGGCGGATCCAATTTTTTCTAATTAAAGTCTGAAGTAAAAATTCAACATAACTTATGGTTAAAGTAAATGGTAGTTAGTTAAAAGAAATAAGTGTATACTATATCACTTATTGTCGGTTGTAATTTATAAGCTTTGTTAATAGTTAAAGTGTGTGTTTTAGGGTGTCCCTTTTTTTGGGTATTTTCAAATTTTTATGCTCCAAAATACTTATATGGTTCGAAAAAAAAATATCTCAAGCCTCTATCTCAATTTTAACCTTTGCCTAACAGCGATGTAAGTTTCCCATCTAAATAACATGGGGTTTTTGGCATTGAAAGATCATTTTTTTATTCCGGCCAACGTAATGATTCAAAAAATTGAAACTCTATAAACTTTATCCTCATAATACTAGCTATCCTTAAAATGTTTACAGATTTTTAGCTATTATAATTTTTGAGTTATAGCTAGATAAATTACTACTATACTATATCGAAGCGTTAGTAAGTTAAAGACTCCAAAATTATATTAGCTAAATATCTGTAAAAATTCTGTTGGATAGGTACTATTATAAGGATAAAGTTTACAGAGTTTCAATATTTTTGAAAGATTACTTTGGCCGGAATAAAAAATTGATCGTTCAATTCCAAAAACCCCATGTTATTTAGATGGGAAACTTTCATCGCTGTGCGGCAAAAGTTAAAATTCAGAAAGAGACTTGAAATTTGAGGAATAATTTTTTATTAATTTCGAACCATAGTGAACCTCTGGGTGCATAAAAATTCGAAAATACCCAAAATAAGGGCCACTCTAGTGTGCATGCATTCATTTTCTATTGGTCCCTGAAGGCAAATTAATTACTGTACTTTGAGTCTATATAAATATTAATTTTTGAAGAGAAAGAATAACTAAATACTATAATTAAATAATTATATAATAATCTCGAAAGTATATAGATAAAAAAATTAAATAAATCAGTAACTTCTCAACTTTTCTTTCAGTAGGTAAGCAATTTGAAAACCGATTAACCTTATTTTGAAGTTTTTATTCCCTATATAGAAATTAATCAATTCTATTTGAAAATTGATTAATCCTAATGTGAAATTGATTAGTCCCAATTGGAAATGAATTAATACAAATTTGAAAATGATTCTTTTCAAGATGAAAGTATAGTTTTGAAATGTACTTCTAAACCAAATAAAATTGATTGTTGCTAAACTTTATCCAATGTATTAATATCTTATTCTAGGGTAAAGTACTTTAAAATATAATTTTACTAAAAACTTTATATAATCTTTTTTGTGGTCCTCGAGGTTACTTAATTAGAATATTAAATTTCATCAAAATTGGTTTAATCATTTTCAAGATATTTAGAAAAAACTAAAAAACTACCATAATAAAGTACTAATGTTTGTGGACCCATATGTACCAAAAACTAATCAGAGCTTCATTTTGTTAAAATAATGGTAGGTTTTCAATTTCATTTCAATCGGTTAAAAGGTCTGGAAAAAATCGTGGACGAAAAAAACGATAACATACATTCATACATACATCTTAATGAAAAATCACACTTTTTGACCTCTGGACGAGACCCCATGTACTTTTTGGCAAAACTGTCACGTGCTAAAATTCAACCTAAATGAATACTACAATTTGTGACTTAGTTTGGGGCCAAGGGTTCCGTAGACTTTACCTGAGGACTCTTTGAAGTGGCGCTTGCCACAAGACCGATTACAATACTTTACCCATGCTTCGTGGATAAAGTAAAAAATACTGCTAAGTGATATTAACTGTTGACTGGACTAAACGATAAATATCATTTTTTATAGTTAGTATAAACATTGAGTTAAGCATATCTTTTTTAATCAAAAAAGTGTCCTCCCTCCCTTCCTATGCATATTAATCAAAAATTTTAATTAGCAAATAGATGAAAGGTTGGGTTACGTGATATCGGGCTGGGTGTTGGTCGCACAGGTCAAACCTAATGGCTAATGGTCGAGCCACTTCCGGATCCGCTAGGCCGGATTTTCCGCCCCTTAATTGATCATATTCTCTATTATTGAAGAGTAATTAATGAGAGAATGACACCGTAGGATTTAAAATATGCAAACACATCCTCTTCATCAGCCAATTGCTTGTTTAAAATGATCAAAGCGCTGTGTAAATGAAATATTGTTTTTTTTAGAATCCATTAACATAATATCAAATATCGCTTCTAAGAATAATAATTAATCATTAATATATGTACATTGGATAATTGGTTATTAGAGTTTATTTGTTGCTTAGACTAAAAATTGCTTACTTTTTACCAATATTTATATATATTATATTATAGAAAAGAACAAAATTTTATTAATTGTTTTTAAATATTAAAAAAAAATACAAATCTATATATATCAAATGGAAAAGTATGTATGTATGTTTGTATGATCCGAACAATCTGATTGGCCAGTGCATAGCCAATGGCAAAGCGTTAAATTATTAGGAACGGTTCTGATTGGTCAGATAGCGATCGTGCTTTGGCAATTCGTTAAATAAATATTAAAAAAAACTTTTGTTCGTCTCGAGACGCTGCCCGCCAGGGCAACCCGTCCGGAGGGCCTAGGTGCCGAGCAGCTAGTCTTTTATAAAACAATCTTGAAAACGTTTATTTTTAAACCAGACGTTTCAGAAGAAATTAAGGATTGCTTTCAAAACATTTAGAGAATAGTAAAGTAAATAAAATTTTTGAAATTTTTTATTAGAAACATTTTAAAAATATAATATACTAAGTAGGTTTCACATAAATAAAAGATCAGATGCTTGTTTAGCACGACTCTATATATATTTTCGGGTATAAGCCCATCTTCAGGAGTTCACAAAGGACATATTTATGTGAAACCTACCTAGTATTTTATATTTTAAATTTTAAAAAGTTTCTAAAAAGATTTTTTTTTTAATTTTCTTTTTACTTTATTCAATATGTTTCACCAGGAATCTACATCATTCTCACTTAATAAAATTTAGACAAAGTAATTTTTTTTGTGTTTTTTTTTCAATTTTTAAAAATTCCATAAATAAAAGGAAAATTTCTTCTGAAACGTCTGGTTTAAATATAAACGTTTTCAAGATTGTTTTATAAAAGATTTGTATTATTTTTTTAATATTATATTAAGGATACAAGTATTGCAGGTCTCCTCCAAAAATATTTTTAATAATATTGATGCATTCATTCACCTTCTTGGTGAAACAATCATTGATCAGACAAGAATAAAAGAATAGGAAGAAATTTCAGGGATTGGGTCGAAATCGAAGGTAAACGTGGAAGCGGGTCTTAAGGGGGTTCGGGGCTGTTTGTCATTTTTATAAGAAAATTTTCAAATTTTTACCATCGAATCATTGATGTATTAAATATTTATTCCCGAAATTTGAAGTTGATCGTCTGTCCCATTACCGAAAAATAAATTATTGAAAATTGTCCTTTTAACATGGAAGTAAATGGACCGAGTTTTTAAAAGTGCTAAACTCTATACAAATTATACCATTTTCAACAAATTTATACAGAACAATAATTCAACTTTTATGAATTGATTGGTACATTTTTCTATAGATTTGACCATCTAGTTAATTAGTTATTCATAAATATAAAAAAGTTATTTTCAGCCAACAGAAAATAACAAAACCACTAGTGTAGAATTCCAACTCTATTTCTTGAAATTATTTTTGTGTTAAATAAATGTTCTTATGATGAGCAAAAATTTATCTCAATATTCTTTTTATTAATATTATCAAAACAAAAATTTTTATTTGAAATCAAATTCATTATTAACCATTTTTGTATTAAAAAATTTAGCAGGCAGAAGTTGTCACTCTGCATAAATACAAAAGATTTTTCCGTAGATCAACCATATAGATAAGTAGATAAGTTGCCCAGACCGTCCTTAAGAGTTGATTCTTTTCATTCCTGGCTTATGAGGTCGGATCATGTCTGTCTGTCTTGGAAAATGCTAAATATCTTCAAAACCTAAAAGTTTTAACAAAAAAGTGGCTCAAGTATAATCTCAGGCCAACAATATTTCCTATAAAATGAGACTAGAATAAAGTTTTTAGGATGAGTGGTTTTTATTTTATGAATAAAAGATTGCAAATTTTTGCAGTTTTTCAAAAACTTCAACCTCATTGCCGCATAGTTTACCGTTGTCCAATTAAGATGAAACTTTGCCAATCTTATTTTTTAGCCAATTGGAAACTATTATGGGGGTCATCACCGCAAAAATTCGAAGAGTGGTTTCTTGTGACCACCTAATGAGCATAATTCACTTTTCCGCCAAGTTGGTAAAAATTGCCTATCTTTGACGATCAATTGTGGCTAAACGGCTGAACCAATTTTAACTTTTAAGTACGTTATTCGACGCGAAGTTTTATTCTATTTCATTTTAGTAAGAGTAAAATTTTCTGTAAGATGCATGGTTTACGATTTATAAGCGAATAATCTGAAAAAGTCCTAAATTTTAGTGGTTTTTAGGTCCTCAAAAATTCAGCACCAGCCAGAAACCGTCGCAAACTCTTATTTGGGATGCCTAACGTCGATTAAAATTATTTCCAGCTTGTGCATATTTATTGACCAGCGCGGCCTTTTTTCGGTTTAAATTGCCTGGGCTTTAACATAATAATTAAAATATGAAATATTTAAAGCATAATTCGATGTTCTCTTTTTGTAAACAGTCTATAAATAAATTACAAAAACTCTTCGTCCTTGTTTTGAATTACAAATTTAAATTATTAATTTACTAAATAAATATTCGATGATTTGCGATTTCAATTTCTCTGATCGGATTAAATAAAATAATAATAATAGATTAAGCTCCTGGTGAATATTTTTAACATTTATCTCAAAGTTAAATTACTGTAAAATTACAATTTCAGAAGAATTGATTCATGCCATTCCTGCTATGCTAAATCTTGGCTAATATTTTACCTAAAAAATACAAATCTTTTAAAAAACAATCTTATAAACGTTTATTTTAAACCCAAACATTTTGGGAGAATTTCTCCCTTTATCAATAGCATTTTTTTAATTTATTTTAATGTAATTTCTTAGTAGATGCAACTTTTTTTTTAATTTTCCAAAATTAAAATTGCCGTTGATAAAGAGAGAAATTCTCCTGAAACGTTTGGATTTAAAATAAGCGTTTTTAAGATTGTTTTTTAAAAGTTGTATTTTTTTAATATTATAAAACAATCAATAAATATTTTTTTCTTATAGAGTATGTTGTATATATCTACAGAGGCGTAGCCACGGGGTGGGGTTTCCGGGGTCAGAACCCCCCAAGGGCTGAATAACGGCAACTGACAAACCGTTTCTATTGCAAGCTAACAGTAATTAAATATATTTCATATGTTTAATCAAGAATTATGTTCTTTTTTAATTTCTGAAGTGCCTTTTTAGTCCAGTTAAATTTTTCTCTAAATATGAAGAAAAATTCCGATTTTTTGCAAAAAATTGCAGTTTTTCAAAACTTCGACCTCATTGCGGCACGGGTTACCATTTATCTAATTAAGATTAAACTTTGTTTGAATTGTAGAAAATTTAATCTAGTTTAAAAATGTATAGAGTGGTCTTTGTCGAAAACGTGCTCTTGCATGGTTAAAATGTGAAAAATTCAGAAAAAAGTGCAAGTTTTTGGGATTTGAAACAGAAAAAATACCCCAGTTTTCAACTAGCGCTTGAGCGCGAACGGTTGGTTGGAGAAAAAATATAAATAATGAAATTTGTAGCAAATTTTATAATCTTTTATTTTTAATAGGAAGGTTATTTAGTAAAAGTTGATAGTTTTCGAGTTATAAGCAAAAATCCTCCAAAAAATGAGATTTTTTTACCTTTTTTTTTTTTGCATTTTTGACAATGTTTCGTCACGAAATTTTGTTAGCAAACCTCAGATTCGGATTCAGCGATCCCAAAAACATAAAATAGTCGAAGAAATTACAACTAGCCCAAAACTTTCCGGGTAAAAACACAATTTAACTGGACTATTTGTTGTAATAAAAAAAATTCCCACTAAATATTTTGCTTTGTGAATTGACCCCCCCCCCCCCCCATGAACATTTTCTGGCTACGCCACTGTATATGTATATCAATTCATTCAAAAAAATTAAATAAATTGATTAATTTTTTTAAATCCATATCTAATTTTAAATATTAAACGAACAAAAATTGTTTGTATACGTATATACTTATTTATGTATTTATTTGCATTTTTTTTAGTTTATTTTATTTTTAAACCGGCCTCAACGATTTTCATGAAAACAAGTTTTGAGGATGAAAAGATGCTTAATAGTTTATAACAAAAATTATTACGTATGAAATTTAGGAAATTTAATTAATTGGAGAGATTTTTTACATTTTTCAGGTGGGAGAGACTTTATTCCCCCCTGAGGGCCACCTCTCCTCCGGGATTCGGGCGGCTTCGCTAGAAGTCGGGTGGACTTTGGAGGGGGCCAGTTAGGCGGCTATATAAGTAATGATTCGCGAGAGGGGTGGTTGGTCGGGTTTGGGATGGGCAGGCACTACTTTGTCCCTGTCATAGATTTACGCTTAAACCCGCGATGCCCGGGCATAAGGCGGCAAAATTTTAGAGGCTGCAAAATTTAAAGATCGTTGGAATTTTTGGCTTTACAAGTAATTATTAATTAAAAATTTGATATTTTACAATTTTTTTCATATTTAATTCGCTGAATCAATAAAGCGATAAAAAAACTACGAAAAATTACCTATTCAGAGCATAACAGGTGAAAGATGGTAAAAAAAATACCATGACAATGATTATTAATTTTAAAAGGAAAACAAATAATTACAAATCGGGCCATTTTTCTACCTTATTTCCACTAAAGCGATGTTTTTATAATAAAAAAAAAATCGGGTGTGTGTTTAAGACCACATGACAGAAGTGATAACTTATACGGAATTTATAATTCTCAGTAATATATATAATAATTAATTGGAGATATTTTTATTGAAGACTAAATTTTAAAAATAGTATTAATATTTCACTTAGAACTAAAGCAAAAAATTACCGAACCACGCTCGGTGTTAGAGGAGCTTTTGAAAAATTTCTTATTTCACAATTCCCGAGATATGTTCAAATAAAATAACAATAAAATAGTTACCCCGTGGTAGATAGATATTTACCAAGCCTAGATTAGTAAGAATTTCCAATTTCGAAAGAATTGGGCGGAGATTAGGGGAGGATCTTTTTCTGATCTGAAAGATTGCCTTTGGACCTCGAATGGCTATTCCCTGATGGCCAGGTATTAAAACGACATCATTGATCCCATCTATCATGTCTATCTCGTTTCTATCTGGCTCGAGCCCTGCCATCTATTTATCTATAATCCAGCAACCTCTACCCATCCATCGATACAGAGATATATTGCTTTTGCATTAATATTCAATTTACAACTTATTTGCATTTGATTTTCCAGTAATTAGATCTCGCTTCATTTATACTAATATTTCATGACCTAATTAAAACCTTTAATCAGCAAATTGGATATTAATATCTATCTATTAAAAATGAAAAATGTAACTACAGTTTTAATTTAATTTTAATGAGGGATTAGTAAAAATAAACAAAAATAAATAATTAATATTACAAGCACTTAGTAATGGAATTTTTTGCATTTTTTTCAGGATAATTAGATCACAATTTTTAATGAAATTTATGTTTGTTTATAAATATTTCGTGATATATATTAATTCAATTTATACACGATAGAAGAATTTGGGATGAAATGAGATTTTGATAGATGAAATTTTGTTTACTATAATTTAGAAAATTAAGAAAATTAAGAAAAATATCCGACTTCAAAAAATTAAATGCAACAAATAAAATACACTAAAAGGTATAAAATAATTATTATCTTGTTTAGTTACAACTAAACTACGAAATATTAACATGAAATCACTTTTTGAAGTCGGTGCCAAACATATACATTTAATAAATCGCACTCGATGGATCTTACTTAGTACGTTTGGAGGATATGCTCGCTTATAGGTATAGTTTGTTTGGTACCAACTTCAAAAAGTAATTTCATGTTAATATTTAGTCGTTTAGTTGTAACTAAATAAGATAATAATTATTTTATAACTTTTAGTGTATTTTATTTGTTGCATTTAATTTTTTGAAGTCGGTTTTATTTTTTTCTTAAAAATTATATTTATTTTTCTCTTTTTAGTGATGTTATTAATAGTGATCATATCATCAGAACTTGACCAAATTAATATGGCACCATCCCTAAGATACCCCCTTTCCAATAAAAAAAGAATCACCGAAATCGGTTCATAAGCAAAGAAGTTAGGCCTGAATAAACCTAACAAAAAAGGTCTAATACCAATAAAAAAAATGGGACCAATCGGAAGCTAGACTGAACCCAATGCAAAATTTTTTTTCAAAATCGGTTTACAATTGGCGGAGATATGAGGTAACATAGACAAAAAAAAAAAAAAAAAAAAAATCAGTCGAATAGTGAACCTCCTCCATATTTGAAGTCGGTTTAAATTAGAGTAAAAATTAACATTTTAAGGTAGTTGTATTGCGACAATAGTAGCAAAAGTTATTGCTATAGTTTTAAAAAAAATCGCAGTTTTTCCTTCAAAAAATGAAAACCACTCATCCTAAAAACTTGATTACTATCTCATTCTCTAATAAATTTTGTTGACTTGAATGTTTATTTGGACCACTTTTTTGTTAAAATTCTTAGATTTATAGATATCCTACATTTTCCGGATATGATCCAAATCCTCAAAAGCGCCATGGAAAATGCTGGATATCTATAAATTTAAGAGTTTTATCAAAAAAGTGGTTCAATTAAACATTAAAGTCAATAAAATTTACTAGAGAAGGAGATAGGAATCAATTTTCTAGGATGAACGGTTTTCATTTTATGAAATAAAAACTGCAATTTTTTGCAAAAAGTTCAAAACTTCAACCTCATTGCGGCACGAGTTACGATTATCCAATTAATTATTCTTTTTGAATTTGAGCTTTAAGAAACTTTTATTATATAATATTCAAATAATGAATTTTTAATATAAATGTTTCTTTAAAATTAATATAAAAATAATTTCTTCTGGAAATTTTTTCATATTTTGAAATATTTATTAAAAACCGCCAGCTAAGTCATCCAGTAAAACGCAACATTTCGGAGAGAGATACGCCGGCCGTATCTTTTAATCTCTCTTTTCATTAATATCTCTAAGGCCACTGAATGAAATTAAAAATATCTTCATATATAAACGTCTTGACAGACCTCCACCCTTTGAAAGGGGGAGAATATTATAATAAGAAAAGAGGAGGAAACAGGGTGGCAGGGGATGAAAAAGGAAAATAAGTGACTATATCTAGCCGAAGTTTCTTCAGGCCATGCTCATGGCATGGTTGAAATAAGTTGAAACTCGTTAAAATCTGAAACAACAAGTGGAATAGCGAGGAAATGGCGAATGACGAGGAAAAGAAAAGGAAGGGAGGCAGGCACGGCTTTGGGGGTGGTTTTTGGGGGGAGGGAGGAAGGGTAGACGCGGGCAGATATGATAGAGTTGCTACAGATTTGACAGTTTCATTGAAAAATTTAAAAACTTAATATCACTTCTCTCTTCAAACTTGAAATTATATCATCTTTTTGATGTAATAGAGATAGGGAAGTAAAAAAAAAGAATGATTTTTTTTTAGAAATGTCAAAAGAATATAACTTAACCATTGCTTAATCTGCTTAAGAGAGGGGAAAAAAGTTCAAGAATTAATTTAATTAAAATGGAGTACAAAGCAGCTGAGAATACGGGCATTGAACCAATCATGAAGATTATGTCGTTTTTTCATTCGCTGATTACTCGAGTCGCACGCAAAATGCGAGGCGAGGGTTCCGTATCTTATATCTTCCAGAATACATGAGATACCAAATCTTATTTTATCTTTAGAGAGTGCAAAAAAGGCTCTTTTTCAAAAAAAAGGTCAGTTTTTGCAAAAAAAATGCTTTAAAATGGCAGAGGACGCCAAAAAAGGCTGTTTTTCCGAAAAAGTCTAGATTTTTTTTTCAAAAAAAGGCTAATTTATATCTTAGAAAGGATAGAAATATTTTACTTAGGGAAAGTGGTGTAGGTTTTAGGTGAAACATGATATAATTAATAAAGTAAAGGGTGTGTAGTTTCACAGTGAATGAAATAAAACTCAAAGAGGTTTATACAAACTCAAAATATTTCGGATTATTAGTCCATCATCAGGAGTTTACAAGTTAAAACTAATAATAATTGATCGAGTGATCACAATTTTTTACATCTAAATCATATGTACCAATATAACAAAATATAACATTCAAATCTTACATACCAACATAACACAAGAAAAACATCAATAAAATTAAAATTTAAAAAATTGTTTTACAAAGATTTTTCTTTTTTAATATAAAAATATATAAAAATAAAGATAAGAGATCTAAGTAAATATGAATATTAATATAAATAAAAAACTCTTAATTACAAGTATAAATATGAAATTTTTTTAGAATTAAATTAGAAAATAAAATTACAAATTTAAGTCATAGACACAAAATTAATTATAAATATCAATGTACAAATAAGCATAAATCACATATAAAGATAAAGGTTAAAATAAAACATAATAGAGATAAATGGATAGAAATATAATAGAAATCATGAATTTTTATAAAAGAATATAATAAAAAAAAGAACAACAAAAAAAGACATTTTATTTAAAAATATAATATTACTACAGTCGCTAAAATATTTTTTTTTTAGAAAAAAAAAGAAAAATGTCAAAAAAGGTACATAAAGCAATTTTTTTCAAAAAAGGTCGAGCAAACCAAAAAATCTTCTCTAGGGCAAATTCCATTAGAAGCAAAATTGTAGAGGATGTAAAAATTCGGGTTGAAATTTTGAATGGGTTTGAGTTAAAGTTACCCTTTTAAGGGATACAGTCGTGGTGAACATAAAAGAAAGAGAGTTGATGAATACATTTATTTAAATGATTTGAATCTAATTTGAATACAAAGAGGCGTTGAATGTTTGAAAATCGCATATTTCGCACAGGTTGTTGGATTTGAAAATTCTTGCCAGTAATCATTATTAAGGACGTTCCCTAATATAGATCAGATGCAGTTCGCTCTTTCCCCTACTCTCACATGCGCAGAAAGGCAAAAATATTTTCACTGCATCGTTTTTCGGATCTGGCAACATTGCATTCTTACCGACGCTTAAAGACAAAGAATAAAAAAAAAACGATTCATGAAACAGCTCATGCGAAATTCCAGATGAGAACAGTATAGTTAGGTTGAGAGAATTAGCTAAAAATCTCAAATGCACCAGCTGAAGAAGTTTTTTATATTTGGAAAAATTGATTGATTTTAGTGCGACGTTGTCAAGACGCCATCTTTCACTTGCCATGCCATGAGAGAAAAAATGAAAACCATCAAAAGTACCTAACTTTTAACATTTTTTATACAAAACGAATACCGCTTGATACAATTATTTTAACAGAAAAATATTTGTTATATCTTCAGTTAATGATTCTCAGTTTTTCAAAATAATTTCAAGAATATTACGATTGTTATTTAATGAAACAGTCGCTTTAACATCAATCGGGATAGGGTTTGCGTGTTAAATATACAAATTTTAATGGTCAATTTTAACAAATTTAGTGCTGCAAGGACTATTGAAAAAATTTCTACGTATAAAGGACACTTATAAATATGTGTATTCAAAGTTTTAAAAGGATTGCAAGAAAATCGATTTATTAGGGAACGTCCTTAATAGAGATGTACGAATGAATGATGATTTGATTCTATTAGTTTTCAAATAAAGAATTTCACGCAAGTGATTTTTTTTTAATTGCATGATATTTCGATTTAAATTTAATTATATACTATATATTCAAAATAAAAAGCAACTTTTTCCTCGGGATTATTAAAATTATTCCTCATTTTCAATAACGTATATGTCATGGAATTAAAAAAATATTCCCTCGGGAACTCAATCATATTAGCTTTAAAAAACGTTCATATAAATTGAGAATTAATGAAAATTTATAGAGATGAAAGGAAATTGCGGACGAGAATAGTTTGGGAAAAATAATCCGCCTTAATTGATTTAGATAGAATATGCCAAAATATGATAGGGCGGCTACGAACGATACAATGGAGCAAATCCACTCGTACAGGTGGATGATGTGACCCAACAGGCCCATATCATTAATTATTAATTCGGTTATATAGTAGAGCCAATGACAATTAGCAGTAAGCCGATTTGCAGCTAATGATATGCTTCATTTGAAAGATGAATATTTGATAAGCGTATTCAACCAGAAATAGTTCAAGATGCAGCCAGCCATTTACCACATTTTAAAATCAAAATCAAATGAAAAATACAATAATGCATTTTTTAACCGACTTCAAAAAAGTAGGAGGTTATCAATTCGACTGATTATTTTTTTGTATCTATATTGTGAACCGATTTTGATTATTTTTTGCATTGGGTTCAGTATAGTTTCCGATTAATTTCATTGGTATTGGACCTTTTTTGTTATGTTTGTTCAGGAATAACTTCTTTGTTTATGAACCGATTTTAATGATTAGTACCTGGTGGCACCGAGCAATGCTCGGTAACTTTTTCCTTCAGTTAAAAGCTTTATTTTAATATTATTTTAATTTAAAATTTGATAAAGGTCGATTCAATTCTAACGTTTAGGGAGAACAAAATATGTTAAAAACCACAATCACAATACTTCTTCAAGACCTTTGATAACAATGAATTAACCCAACCCATTGTCTGTCTGGGTACAAAAGTAAAAGAGAAACCTTTTTTTAAAACTCCAAGATTGGCATTTTTCTACCTGAGAATAATTAATTTGATTAAGAAAAAACCCATCAAAAACAATTTAGCCGGAGATGAGACCGTGACAGATCGAATTGTCAACCCAAAAACCACCTAACCCGTGAATTTCATCAAAATCGGCAGAGCCGTTTTAAAATAGAACAAAGATACAAATATATAAACAAATATATATACAATTTTTGCTCGTTTAATAAGTAAGAGTAGATTTCTTCGTTTGGATCAGTATAGCTCCAAAATAGTCAAGACACTTAACTATTTATTTATTTTATATATGTTCTTTTTGCCACGTGGACCGATTTCGATGATTCTTTTTTTATTGGAAAGGGGGTACCTTAGTGGTGGTCCCATATTAATTTGGACAAGTTCTGATGAAATGATCAATGACGAAATAACGTAAATCTCCAATTCTTATGAGCAAATAATTTAAATTATAATAAATAAAATCTTTTATAAAAAAAAACAATCTTAAAACGTTCATTTAAAACCCGCAAACGTTTCGAGAAAATTTCTATATTTATGAATTGAATTTTATTATCATTTTCTGATTCCTTCGCCCGAATCTTTCTCTTACGAGATGCATACAAAATATTATCTTAAGTCACTATTAATAACATCACTAAAGAGAGAAAATAAAAATAATTTTTATAAAGGAAAAATAAAACCGACTTCAAAAAATTAAATGCAACAAATAAAATAATAAGAACTCAAAAATCAAATAAAATGCAGTAAAAGATATAAAATAATTATGTAATTTAGTTACGACTACACGATGAAATTTTTGCATGAAATCACTTTTTGAAGTCGGTGCTAAACAAACTATATAAGCGAGCGTACCCGCCAAACGTAATAAGTAAGATCCGTCGAGTTAGATTCATAAAATATATATTTTTGGCACCGACTTCAAAAAGTGATTTCATGTCAAAATTTCGTCGTGTAGTTGTAACTAAGTTACCTAATTATTTTATACCTTTTAGTATATTTTATTTTATTTTTAAGCTCTTATTATTTTATTTGTTGCATTTAATTTTTTTGAAGTTGGTTTAATTTTTTTTATAATAAAATAATAGAAATTAACCCCCCCCTCCCAATTATTTTATTCACTTCTAAAGAATTAGAAGAGCTTATTATTAGCTTTTGTTGAAGTTATAAGACTTGACCGTTTTTATTTTTCACTATTATTTTAATGCTAAAATGCAACAAACTCCCCTCGTGTGGGCACCCCTGTTTAATTATATTCCTAGTTGGCCCTGAGAATGTTATATTACGAGTATAAAAGTGCTCGGCAGAAGTGGTAGTGGATTAAATTTCTATTTTTCCACTACAATATATCCAGATTTTCTTTTTTATTCTAATATAAATTAGGCTTTAGTCGTGATTTTTTACTCCAGTGTTAGTAGATTTCGCTTAATGGATTTTCTTATAAAAAATAAATATCTGAATATAATAGCGATAAAATTACTTAATATGGTATTTTTCTTTTCGATATTGTGTTGTATCCTGTCTGGAACTCTTAACCGTTTCCGTCTCATGATTATTTTATTCTTGTATACCCCCCCCCCCCCCCATTTAATTCAGTTCTAAAGAATTAGATTAGCTTTTTATTAGCTTTTGTAGAAGTTATAATACTTGACTGTTTTTATTTTTAGCATATAATGATAAATTTATAACAATTTTTAAACCTCCCCTCAGAAATTACAATGACGCACCTCTAAGGGCCGGTTGTATGTCGCAAGTAAATGCTTTTTACCACTAAAAATGGTAGATGGTAAATGAACGTACTGTTTCACTTTCAGCGCCTGTCATCTGATTGGCCATCCCAGTGCCTTCATTTACCATCTGCCGTTTGTTAGTGGTAAAAATCATTTAATTTGCGTCATACCACCGGTTTTAAGGGCCAGTTGTATGTCGGTTGGTAAAGTCTTTGTAAAAGTCGACAAAGGGTAAAACCTTAGAATTCGCATTGATAGCCCGGCCATATGGCCAATCAGACGACACGCACTTTTTTATCTGATTGGCCGTCCCGCCGGGCACAATGTGAATTCTAAGGTTTGACCCTTTGTCAACTTTTACAAAGACATTACCAACCGACATAGAACTGGCCCTAAGTGTTAATCCCACTCGAGGGGTGAACTAGCGACCTAACATGCTGTACACCTACTTCCACTTGTACTTCCAAATATTTCCAAGTACTTCCAAAATACTTCCAAAGAGGTGTACACCTACTTCCAATCGCGGATCACCCCTCGATCCCCCTCCTGTGGTCACCCCTGTTTAATTATAGTGTTGTATATTAGTTGGCCCTGAGAATGTTATATTATGAGTATAATAGTAACGAAAGCTCGCCAAAAGTGGTCACGGATTAAATTTGTATTTTTCCACTACAATATATCCAGATTTTCTTTTTTATTCTAATATAAATTAGGCTTTAGTCGTGATTTTTTACTCCAGTGTTAGTAGATTTCGCTTAATGGGTTTTCTTATAAAAAAAATAAATATCTGAATATAATAGCGATAAAATTACTTAATATGGTATTTTTCTTTTCGATATTGTGTTGTATCCTGTCTGGAACTCTTAACCGTTTCCGTCTCATGATTATTTTATTCTTGTATAATATTGCTCTCTATTTATTTTTTTTTTGCCAAAAGACTAAACAGTATATAGGCATTTATTTGCTGGCTGGCGAGGGGGTGTTTTTCGGCCAACATTTGGAGGTTTGCCCTCGATTTCTGCTTGAGGCCATGAAGGGAAGTGCAATTTCCGGGGGTGCGCCACCACCTCGTGGTTTCTCTATAATAGCCATAGGGGCCGAAGAAGGAGGCCTGAGAGGCTGAAAATCGGTGGGAAAAAAGGAAGGCGAGAGAGGCTCTCCCTCGAAAAAGATATTTTATTTTAAATGGCGTCACAAAGCTGCTAAGTGACTGCCGTATGCCCCCCGGGGGAATAGAAAAACATCTTAAGTCACCCAAGAATATTAATAGCATTTCAAGAGCGAGAGATGGAACTTTAATCGATTTTTAATAAAATTGGCGAATGGATGCATTTTAGATGAAAAGCAAATCTTCATGCATACTGAGCTTTCAATTGGATCCAAAATTAAATATTTAAGGAAATGGAAAATGTAGATTATTTTTTTATTAAATTTTAAAGAACCTTCAATATAAAAAGTTCGAATAAAATGAAATTTTATGTATGTATTAAAAATGTAACTTGCAAGTGATGGGACTTAATTTCGAGTATTTCTTAGTTTTTTTAATCTGTAATTCAAACTACTAAAATAATTAAAATAAAATAAAATCTTCGAAATAACGTTCAATCAAGAATAAATAAAGAATTATTAAAATAATTAATTAACAGGAATAGCAGGGAATTGGACAAAAATAAAAAACAGAGTTTTTATTGAATGGGCCAGACGTTTCGTCGATTAATTTCGACTTCCTCAGTGGCTCATTCTATCACTCTTTGTCAAAAGACAATTCCACTACGCGACGAAACATCCTTTAATCCTTTTTATTTAAACTATAATACATTGTTGGATCATGCCCCAATTGCTCAAGAATCTTGAACTTTTACACACTTGAACAATCAAAAAATTAAAAACCTTTAATCAAAATTTATCACAAAAAAAAAATATGTTTCTACTCTTTAAACAGACAAAGAGATTTTAAATTCATTTGTCTTTTGACAAAGAGTGATAGAATGAGCCACTGAGGAAGTCGAAATTAATCGACGAAACGTCTGGCCCATTCAATAAAAACTCTGTTTTTTATTTTTGTCCAATTCCCTGTTATTCCTGTTAATTAATGCTTATTATGGATACGAGTGATCTACCATTAAAAATAATTTTAATCAAATTTACCTACACTTATCTACTTTCATGAATTTATAATTGTATGGTTTTTACTTTGTGTAATTGTAAAAAAATCTTATAAAATGTTTCAATTTTTAGTACTACTGAAAACCAGAGGTGGCGAAACTGTCTGGTAGGTAAATCAATCAGATAAATGGACCGTTTATTTTGAAAATGGTGTAAGTCCATTTTTTGTTATTTCGAGATTTTGTATTTAAGGTAAACGCACCAGTAATGGGCCACCCCATTACAAATGTGGAGAAATTAAGGGTCTTTTGTTACCTAGGGCAGTGAAAGGGATAAGGGTCGTTTACTACTTCCTTCCAGGATCCCTTAGCACTGGAATTCACTTCATTCCTTTACTTGGTGTTTAGATTATTCTGATCAAGAGACGAATATTTACCAATGTTTCAACTTCTGCTTAAGAGAACTGTTAAGATAAGAAATTTTTTTCACAAATAATATTTATTTATTATAATGCCTGTTTAGTGACTTTAAGGATTATTTAGTACTATAATATGTATAATTCAAATTGTACAGTGCATAAATAATAAAAAACTTAAAAATGTAGACCAGTTTGCTTAATTTTACAGCAGTGGAAACTCAGTTTTAATTCAATTTTTCTCTTAAATGGCCCATTACTGGTGCGATTGCCTTATATTTTTATAAATATATATTTATATGTCGTCACCTTAGTCTGTAAACCTGTTAAATCCATTTTTATTATATATGACATATTAATACAGTTCGAAAGAAAAAGAGATGCAGCATCGTCCAAGTAAAACTGCTACTTAAAATTACGATCGTAAGTTGTAGAAAAAAAAATGTGAAAAATAGTTTCTTTCTATAACAACAATATTAAATTTTGTTTGTTTTTTCTCTGTCCTATAAAATTTCCTTTTTGTGAGTTAGCAGGTTTACACTCTAAGGCGACAATATATAATTTTTGAGGATAGTATACTCTATTGGGTGGGCTATTATAAATATGAATAATTTTTAAGAAAAAAATAAAAACCGACTTCAAAAAATTAAATGCAACAAATAAAATATACTAAAAGGTATAAAATAATTATTATCTTATTTAGTTACAACTAAACGACGAAATATTAACATGAAATTACTTTTTGAAGTCGGTGCCAAACAAACTATACATATAAGCGAGCGTACCCGCCAAACGTACTAAGTAAGATCCGTCGAGTGCGATTCATAAAAGGGTATATGTTTGGCACCGACTTCAAAAAGTAATTTCATGTTAATATTTCGTCGTTTAGTTGTAACTAAATAAGATAATAATTATTTTATACCTTTTAGTATATTTTATTTGTTGCATTTAATTTTTTGAAGTCGGTTTTTATTTTTTTCTTAAAAAATTATTTTTATTTTTCTCTTTTTAGTAATGTTATTAATAGTGATCCTACCATCTAGCTAGACTGGACCCAATGCAAAAAAAAATTTCAAAATCGGTTGACAATTGACGGAGATATGAGGTAACATAAGCACAAAAAAAAAAAAAAAAAATCAGTCGAATAGAGAACCTCCTCCTTTTTTGAAGTCGGTTAAAAATAAGGCATTCATGTCTAACTAAAACTGACATAAACTCATTTTTTTCAAAATTGAACTTACACCACTTTCCAAAATAAACAGTCCAAATAATATATAATATTTTTTTTTATTATTATAAAATATATAATGATACAAATACATATCTTTTTTTATAAGGGCCTCTACATCTCCCCTTATAGCCCTCCGATCCTTCCACTCAGGATTCGGTTGAGTGGCTCAAGGTGTGACCACAGCAAAACGGTGTGAAACCTTAGTATGCTGCGACAAAGAATAAAATAATAATAATAATAACAAAAAAAGGAATACCGCATGCCGTCCAAACAAAAATAAATAATTAATAAATGAATTTATCTTTAAGGACCAATCATAGATTTTAGGGAAAATATTTTTACATTGCATATCAGAGAGGTTCGTCCCCTTAGGAATCGAACCCAAGCGCTAACTAAGCTTGCCGGGCCGTTTAGCTATAATTCTTATATATGGTATGTTGCATATCGGAGAGAGATTCGTCTTAAGGGTTTGGCTAAGTTAGCTGCGCTGGGTTCGATTCCTAAGGGTACGAACCTCTCTGATATGCAATGTAAAAATATTTTCTCTAAAATCTATTATTGGTCCTTATAGATAAATTCATTAATTAATTAATATTTTAGATCTGGGTTGATTTTTGAAATAATTTCCATCTTTTTTCAAAAAAAGACACCTAAAAAAGATACTTAAATCTTTGCTTTCACTATAAAAATAAATAAATACACTGGGAAGAATAAATAAATAATCAAATAAATAAAACAAAAAATAAATAGTTAGAATATGTCACTGTATAGAGTATTTGTTGCTCAAATATCAAATATTAATGATTGATTAAAATTATTGTATTTATGTTATTTATGTTATGTGACTAAAAAACTCTTCAATTTATAAAATTTAAATTCTACATAAGCCACTTAAGTTTTGGAAGGGTCTTAGAATAAATATATTAGGTACGGAACCCTCAGTATGCGAGTTCAACTCATATTTTGTCGGCTTATTAAGCTATTGTGATTAAATTCAGATCAATGTTTTTGCAAGAATATAATACTAGACTGGCCGTACTAATTAATTAGTAAATTAGTGTATCTAACCTTTTTTTGTGATTGCAGGAGTGCCGAGAAATAGGAGACAGGATGAGGTCATGCCTGCATTTCTTGCTAAAGAACCCGGGCGATTGACCCGGTCACCTTTGCCTCGCTGGCTGGCTCGCGTCTTATCAGAGGGACACCGTTAGCCATGGGTTAGTCGAGACGAACTCGGTTTTTTTTTAATCGGCAGCTTTATCACATTCCCAAAAATACTCCAGAAATTATCAATTAATATGTTTCATCTTCTTTATGTATTTTTTTTAAATAAAACAAATGTTTTTATAAAAGAAATTAGTTTATTTTTAACTAGCTTCAAGGCCCGCCTTCGGCGGAGCTTTTGCTAGCCAGGGGGGCTTCGCCCCCAGGACCCCACGTGACTGCTTTATTGATGTTTTATTAGTTACAGAGAATAAATATTTTATATATATACCATATATATAATATATATTTGGTTTTAATCTTTAAAATATATTTTTAAAGAAATTCCAAAAGCTAATTAATTCCTTTCAGTTAGTTTAGTTAGTATAGTTTCAATAATCCTTTATAATTAACTTTGAAATAAATAAATAATATTGAAATGAATGAATGAGCTCGAATACAAAAGCCAAAAGGCTTAGTTCTTTTGAAATGGCTGAGGGTCTTAAATACAATAGAAAAAGGATGAGGTGAGATTCCCAAGGGTATTTTTAAGAAAAATGATTTTTAAATAACATATTTTATTTTAAATTAAATATTTTTCATCTATATATATAATCAAAAGCTTGGCTGAAACTTTTTTATTTTTTTCTACCCTATTAAAGACGGTTTTCAGAATTTTTTTAAAAAAATTTCACCCAACCCAAAAGAAGTTAGGAATTTTTGAAAAAATAGCTTTTTTTAAATAACCATAACTTTTTCAAAAATTTAGTTATCATGACGTTTTTTTTAAATTTACTTTAAAAAAAATAGATAGTTTTTTAAATCTTTGTTGCAATATTAAATTCTTCTTCAACGATAATGTAGTTAGAACTATTGAGAATGAATGACACTCAAAAATCTTACAAACAGGGCCGCCAACACTTGTTTTTTTGCTAGTTTAGTTCTTTTATTGTTTGGCAAGCTATGTTGGCTAACCTGAATTTTTTTCGTTTTTCCTGAATTTTCCAATTTTCCGGGCAACTTTTCCAATTTTTTTTTACGTATTAACCTGAATTGGACTATTACGAACATTTAAAAAAAAATTAGCCAAATCGGTCCAGGCATTTGAGAGATCTGCGCTTACGAAGAAACAGAAATTCATTTTTATTATATAGATATAAATTTCTAATATACAGGGTGGGCCATAAAGATCTACCACATTTTGAAGAAAAAATGAAAAAATTTAACTAGAAAAAAACTGAATACATTTTTGAAAAGAACATAAAATAATTTTTTTTTAAATACATTTTAAACATTATATCAGACAAAAAAAAGGAGGTGGTGTCACAAATGAAAATTCGACCAAACTCAACCAAATTTTGTTTACATATTCTGTGGACGTCCAGAAGGCTAGAAATGCAAAAACTAACCACCCAAAATGGGGTGAGGGTCAAAAATTTAAAATTCTAGCCCTTACGAACAAACTCAACCAAATTTTGTATACCTACATAGTTTGGTCGAAGGGCTATAATTTTCATCTTTGAAAGGGGGCGGCCCTTTTTGTCTGATGTAATGTTTAAAATTAATTTTTAAAACAATTTATTTTATGTTCTTTTCAAAAATGTATTCAGCTTTTTTCTAGTTAAATTTTTTTGTAGCAAAAAGTTAATGTTAAAGTATATAGTACAGGCAGTTAGGATTCATAATTCATAAGCCCGAAACTTTTTGCTGTTTATGTACACTACTACTAGTCCCGTGTTCGTTTGACAAATCTGGCAACACTGTCTGAGTTGTATATATTTTATCATAGAAATATCAGATAAAGTACATTATAAAGGATGATTTATAAAACAAAAAGTTCTTGAAAGCTGTTGCGACAATGTCTAAATCGTAAAAACGTCAAAAAAGTACTAAAGTTAACCAACTTTTTAGGTTAAATAAATGCGTGTTGCCAGCTTGTTTTTAGTCTAAATTTTAATTATTTATTAATTATTATCTCAGAAACTTAGTGTAACTATGAATTAAAATTTTCTTAAAAAATGTATTAGTTATTGTTTAATGTTGTTTTAGTTTTTTTATAACAATGGTAAGAAGAGGTTTCTTAATTATAATTAAATACTTTCTGATATCCCGTAAAGTAAAGAGTGAAAAACTCTATCTTTGGAATTTAATATCTCGGGAACTATATTGTTCATAAATATCGTTATTGCCACCAATCGATGCAGAAGTATTTAAATCAGGGGTCGGGGAACTGGGGTAAATTACCCCAAATGGGGTAAAAATGAAACTATCGGGGGTAAAAAGGACATTTTTAAAAAAATATTATTTTATAAACTATTATAGTATTGTTAGTTTGATAGCTTTTCCAGGAATTCAAAATCTTAAAATTAATAAAAGTTAAAAAAAATATATAAAAACATTAATAAAAGTTATGCATTTTTTGTCATGATGAGTGTTGGTGTATTTTTTTCTTTTTAAAAAGCAGTCAGTTAAACTCGGCAAGAAATCGGCTGAATGCCGAGGATTGTATTCAAATTGCGCTCATGTCAAAAAGTCCTAATTTTGAAGTTATTTTAGCGAAAATGAAACAACATCATTTTTCTAAAACGTAAAAGCGTTTGAATTATGTTAATGTTTACAATTTTTATTTACTTACAGAGAGTTTTCATGTAAATTCCAATTAATTCAATAAATAATAAATAAGTGCCTGGAGCACCGAGAGATGCTCGGTAACTTTTTGCTTCTAAATAGGTTAAGTTTCAAATTTCAAGGCTCTGCGACTTTCCGAAGACGAGATATGAACGATTAAAATATTTATTTTCCGACATGACTAATTTACACCCCTTCCCTTATTTTGACCCTTTTAAATCATGAATAAGGAGGTGTGATCCTTCGAATTGTCGGATTTTTTAAGAGAATAAAATTGATATTCTATTAAATTATTTTATAGATAAAAATTTTAAAAAAAAATAAAACCGACTTCAAAAAATTAAATGCAACAAATATAAAAATACACTAAAAGGTATAAAATAATTATTATCTTATTTAGTTACAACTAAACGACGAAATATTAACACGAAATTACTTTTTGAAGTCGGTGCCAAACAAACTATACCTATAAGCGAGCGTACCCGCCAAACGTACTAAGTAAGATCCGTCGAGTGCGATTCATAAAAGGTATATGTTTGGCACCAACTTCAAAAAGTAATTTCGTGTTAATATTTCGTCGTTTAGTTGTAACTAAATAAGATAATAATTATTTTATACCTTTTAGTGTATTTTATATTGTTGCATTTAATTCTTTGAAGTCGGTTTTTATTTTTTCTTTAAAAATTTTTATTTTTCTCTTTTTAGTGATGTTATTAATAGTGATCATATCATCAGAACTTGACCAAATTAATATGACACCATCCCTAAGACACCCCCTTTCGGATAAAAAAAGAACCATCGAAATCGGTTCATAAACAAAGAGGTTAGGTCTAAACAAACCTAATAAAAAAGGTCTAATACCTATGAAAAAAAATCGAAAAAAAATGGGACCAATCGGAAGCTAGACTGGACCCAATGCAAAAAAATTTTTCAAAATCGGTTGACAATTGGCGGAGATATGAGGTAACATAGACACAAAAAAAAAAAAAAAAAAAAAAAATCAGTCGAATAGAGAACCTCCTCCTTTTTTGAAGTCGGTTAAAAAACTAGCTGCAAGGCCCGCCTTCGATCTATTAGTGCAATTTAAAATAAAAAAACCAATTAATCTTATTAAAAATAAATTGAAAGAAATGTAATTATAAATTTTTATTCCAACAACCACGTGTGAATAATTATTTCAATTAACAAAAAACCCATCAAAAACAACTTATCCAAAAATGAGACCATGATAGATCGAATTGTCAACACAAAAACCCGCCTAACCCGTGAATTTAATCCAAATCGTTAGAGCCCTTTTTCGACAAACCGATTCTAAATATATATACAAGAATTGCTCGTTTAATATAAAAAGATAAGATACATTTTCCTTGCTTTTTTTTCTTTTCATGTAGGGGTAATAGCGACCTATGGAAAAATATTTTGGGGTAATAGCTAAAAAAAAGTTCCCCGACCTCTGATTTAAATAATAATCTGTCTAAATTTCAAAAAAATTCTAAGAAAACGCATTTGGTGATACATATAAATTATCCTCTGAATGTTGTTACATTTAATAAATAACGAAAAACGTTTTCAATTCCATGATCTTTCTAGTGGTGTTAAATTTAATGATATTTATTCTAATATCCTAAAATACCGAATTATAGTAATATTCCTTCCTTTAAAAAATATATAGCTCTCGTAAAGTTATTCCATCCAAATGGAATACATCAATACTTATTGGTTATTTGCCTATAAAGATAAATAAAATCGCAGAGCTAGCAAATAAATAACCATTTTATTCAAATGATAAATTTGTGAAGTTGAGTGGTGTTTTATCAAAATTAACGATCCGACTTTCATCTGTGACTGGCATTCTTGGGATAATCCAGAATCCAGCCAGCCTCAAGTGGCTATAAGGTTCGAATTTGCCACAGAAGCTAGAATGCGTGCAAACGGCCAAATACGCTATTACTCAAATTACTTTATCCCATATATAACGTATATAAATGAAAAGAGAAAGAGAATGTGTAAACAAAGTGGATGAACGAGGGTGACGTGGTGAAAAATATTGCTCAATAATTATTCTCTTTTTTTATACGTTGACTGATCTAATATCATTATTCATTACTTTCTCTCCGGACAACGAAGAGAAGCCCAGGGGCGGATGAGAAAAGGGACTTCTCATGCGTAAACGAAACATGTTTTAGAATTGCCTCATGGGAGAGAAAAAATATTCTGATTGGTTAAATGTAAAACACTAGACTTTCACTTACGCTGGATTAAGGTAGTTGTTTCACCATATGGGTTTTCTTAAGATTTTTTTGAAATTTAGACAGATTATTATTAAAATACTTTTGCATCGATTGGTGGCAAAACGATATATATGAACAATATAGTTCCGGAGATATTAAATTCCAAAGATAGAGTTTTTCTGACTCTTATAGATTGCATCGAGGAGTGAACCGCGACCTAATATGCTGAACACGTACTTCCACTTGTACTTCCAAATATTTCCAGGCACTTCCAAATATTTTCAAGTGCTTCCAAAGATTCCCAAGTACTTCCACATATTTCCAAGCACTTTCAAATATTTTCAAGTACTTCCAAATATTTCCAAGTACTTCCAAATATTTCCAAAATACTTCCAAAGAGGTGTTCACCTACTTCCAATCGCGGATAACCCCTCGGATTGCACTATACGGGATATCGGAAAGTTTACATACATATTTAATTATAATTAATAAACTCTTCTCATTGTAATAAAAAACTAAAATAACATTAAACAATAACTAATATAATAATAAAACTTGAGTAAGATACGAGGTAGGTTTCACAAAAAAAGAAATAAAACAAAATTGAGTTTTGAATTCGATATATTTCTTAGACTCCTGATGATGGGCTAACCCCCGAAATATATCGAATTCAAAACTCAATTTTGTTTTATTTCTTTTTTTGTGAATACCGGTATCTTACTCAAGTTTTATTATTATATTAAAATGTTTCACCTAGAACCAACACCGAACTCCTTAAAAGTTATTAATAACTAATATATTTTTAAGAAAATATTAATTCAAAGTTACAAGACAGTTTCTGAGATAATAATGAATAAATAATGAAAATTTTACACTAAAAACAAGCTGGCAACAACGCATTTATTTGTCCTAAACAGTGGGTTAACTTTAGTAATTTTTTAGACGTTTTTTCGCTTCAGTCATTGTCGCAAGAGCTTTCAATCGCTTTTTAAGGACTTTTTTGTTTTATAAATCTCCTTTTAAAATGTGCTTTATCTGAAATTTCTATGATAAAATATATACAAGCTCTGACAGTGTTGCCAGATTTGTCGAACGAGCACGGGATTGGCTAGAATCTGTACATAAACAGCAAAAAGCCTTGTTGTCTGTTCTATATACTCAAGCATTAACTTTATGCTACTATTGTTGTGATACAACTACCTTAATAAGAACAGACAATAATAAAAATAAGTAAGTAAAATTTCAAGGTAGGTTTCACAAAATATAAAACGAATATAGGTTTTGAGTTATTATCTCGATATTATATATTTCGGGTTTTGAGCCCATCATCAGGAAAAAATTGTTATACAGGGTGGGCCATAAAGATCTACCACATTTTGAAAAACTAGAAAAAAACTGAATATATTTTTGAAAAGAACATAAAATAATTTTTTTTAATGTGTTTCCAACATTATCAGACACAAGGGGTGGGGGGGGGAGGCAAAATGAATATTCTAGCATCTAGGCCTTTCGACCAAACTCAACCAAATATTATATACATATTTTGTGGGCTCCAAAAAGACTAGAAATGCAAAAAGTAACTACACAAAATTGGGGGAGGGTCAAAAATGCAAATTCTAGCCATTTTGACCAAACTCGACCAAATTTTGTATACCAATTCTATGGACCCCCAGGAGGCTAGAATTGCAAAAACTATCCACCCAAACTGGGGAGGGGGGGTCAAAAAAGGAAAAAAAATTCTTTTTGAGGCCTACAGAATATGTATACAAAATTTGGTTGAGTTTGGTCGAAAGGTCTAGAATTTTCATTTTTGACCATCCTCCCCCATTTTGGGTGGTTAATTCCCTGTTATAAATATTTGTTTTATTTTTTTGAAACCTACCTTGAAATTGTACTTACTTTTTTTATTATTGAAAATGTTTCATCTTGAACCGACACCTAACTCTTTAAAAATTTGAAATAGACAAAATAAGTCCTTAAAAGTAATGTTTCAGGATTTGGATGAAGGCAGGGAAAATGTAAATTATATTTTCCATAAGCATGGCAACTGGACACCCCTGAGAGCCCAAAATTGTATCTACGATCGAAGAAAAAGGGACTTTGCCGGTGAGGGTCAAAAGTCAGTTGAAAATGTATTGAGTTCAAATATTCAACGATCCATTGACCAGCTTCAATATCTGATAAGTTCCAAGGGGCGGGAATGTTTCATAGTTGAAATTCAAGAATATTTGCGGTGGAAGGGATAAAACTAACAATCTATGACCCTAGAACGATGACACCACATTTGCTCACTAGCCCTTCAAATCGATAAAGACAAGATTGGCCGCCCCCGAAGCTCTGATATACGATTACTGCAATACCATCTTCGGACCATTCCGTAGGAAAATGACGGCCTTACATTGGTAGTAAATTAACTATTAGAAGGGTAAAAAAAATGAAATTTAATATCACTTTTTAGAAAATAAACGAAGCTTCCATATAAGATTGAAATATATGAGATTTTATTTTATATTTAAAAGATTTAAAGGTATATTAATGTAATAAATAAAAAAAAATGGATGGAATAATCTATTTTTAAAATATAAATAAATGTAGATATACATAACAGACCATTCAATAAGTCCGTAGGATAAGTAAGAAAAAAACATAATTTTGACAAAACTCGATTTTATTATTCAACATAGTTGCCTTCGAGGGCGATACAACGAGTTTAGCGATTTTCCAACTTTTCGATACCACTTTTATAGTACGATTTCTTTCTCGTCAAAATAGGCCTCAGTTTCAGCGAATACTTCATCATTGGACTTCTTTTGGATTCTGGTGTGTAGTAGTGAAGACATGTCTCATCCATTGTCACATATCGACTATAGAATTCCATTTCATTGCGGTTTAACAGCGCCAAACACTCCTCTGAAGCATCGATTCGTTGATGTTTTTGGTCGACTGTGACGCGGCAACCACTTTGCACAGAGCTTTGGCATACCCAAATGTTCCTATAAAATGGTAAAAACACTACCATCTGATATCTTTACAATGTCAGCTAGCTCGTCCACCTTCAATTTGCGATCGTTCATAACCATTTTGTGAATTTTTTTATGTTTGCTGGAATAACAGCCTCTTTTGGGCGTTCACTGCGCTCTGCATCATTTGTGCTGGTACGACCACGTTTAAATTCAACAATCCACTTCTCTATCATTTGTCTCGATGGAGCAGAGTTCGGATAATGTTTATCAAGTTATTGTTTGTTTTCCACTGTATTTTTTTTCATCAAAAAGCAATGCTTTATTAAAACTCGAAATTCACTTTTTTTTCAATAACAAAAGTTGCTTCACACAAAATGCTATAACTCACGAATCAATAGTCAGATTGCTGTCAAATTTATACACGTATCGTTTGAAGGTTAGTACTAAATAAAAATCATGTGGAAAAATTCTAGTAACGCCATCTATGTGTCATCCTACGAAGGGTCTTTCGAGATCCATAGGGGCTGCCTGCATCTTCTTGGTGGGTTATATCTATATGTTGCAGTAAAAACCCGTTTTTATCAAGAACGCGTTCTTACTATTTAAAACGGATTTTGCTCAATACCTTTATGGCAGCTAGAATTTACTGATGTTGGTTGAGTTTGGGTCAAAGGTCTAAAATCTTCATTTTTGACCTTCTTCCTCATTTTGAGTGTTTATTTTCAAAAATTTTTGAATGAAAATGTCAAAAATTACATCCCTTACAATTTTGCGTCTAATTTTTGACATTTTCGTTTAAAATTTTTTGAAAATAAACACCTAAAATGAGGCGGAAGATCAACAATGAAGATTCTAGACCTTTGAACCCAGCAGTAAAAACCCGTTCTTGCTAGTTAAAATGCGTTGCGCTGAAAATCTTTATGACAACTAGAGTTTACTGATATTAGTTGAGTTTGGTTCAAAGGTCTAGAATCTTCATTTTTGACCTTCCGCCTCATTTTGAGTGTTTATTTTCAAAATTCTTTGAAAGAAAATGTCAAAAATTACATCCCCCTACAAATTTACATCTAGTTTTTGACATTTTCTTTAAAAATTTTTGAAAATAAACACTTAAAATGAGGAAAAGATCAGCAATGAAGATTCTAGACCTTTGAACCGAGTAGTAAAAACCCGTTCTTACTAGTTAAAACTAGTTCCGCTGAATACCTTTATGGCAACTAGAATTTACTGATATTTTGTTGAAATTTAATATTGTAATTAAGTACGTTGAAGACCACAAAAAAGGTCATATAAAGTTTTATGTAAAATTATATTTTAAAGTACTTTACCCTAGAATAAGAGTGTACATTGGATAAAGTTTAGAAACGATCCGTTGCAGTTTATTTTATTAATGCAATCGAATTCACCAGGAAGATGCAGCCCCTGCATATATAAATTCCAATATATATAATAATATTATTATTACAGTTTAAAGGGTGCCTCGACTGCGTGGTCATTTGCGGCAATATATATAATATCTAAAGTATATTCCTATATAATCATTAGCCAATACAGCTTAGCGCCTAATTTTTCTAGGATAGGCATAGCCTCGAAAGCTATGACATATTAGTTGTCTAAGAATCAGGCGCGTCCATGAAATCATTATTTTAAATTATATATTATAAAAAAATAAAGACACCCTAGTAATATTATATATAGGTAAGGAAGAGAGGTGAACCGCGACTTATTATCGTGTACACCTACTTCCACTTCCACTTTCATTTCCAAATAGAAGACAATAGATGAAGGGGCATTATCTAATAAATTCCAAAATAATTCTACATAATTCCAAAGATGGTGTACACCTAATTCCAATCGCGGTTCACCCCTCGGGTAAGGTAGAGGGACTTATTGATGACATGCACCTAAGGATGACAATCTAAAAGAAAAAATAACTAATTTTATAAATTTTAGTTTATTTTCTTTTAGTAAGTTAAAGAAAATTGACTAAAATTTTCTTACTAGTTAAAACGCGTTTCACTGAATACCTTTGTGTCAACTAGAATTTAGTGATGTTGGTTGAGTTTAGGTCAGAGGTCATGAATCTTCATTTTTGACCTTCCGCCTCATTTTGAGTGTTTATTTTCAAAAATTTTTGAACGAAAATATCAAAAATTCCATTGTCTACAACTTTGCATCTAATTTTTAACATTTTCGTTTAAAATTTTTTGAAAATAAAAACCCAAAATGAGACGGAATTCAACAATCAAGATTTCAGGCCCTTGAACCCCTCAGTAAAAACCCGTTCTTACTAGTTAATTGCGTTTCACTGAATACCTTTCTGTCAACTAGAGTTTACTGATATTGGTTGAGTTTGGTTCAAAAGTGTAGAATCTTCATTGTTGATCTTCCGCCTCAAATTTTTAAACTAAAAGTTCCAAAATTAGAAGCAACGTTATAGAGGATGTAATTTTTGACATTTTCGTTTAAAATTTTTTTAAAATTAACATGAGGCGAAAGGCCAAAAATGACGATTTAGAGTTCTGAGGGTCCACTGATTATGTATACAAAATTTGGTTGAGTTTGGTCAAATATCCTAGATTTTTAATTTTTAGCCCACCCCTCCTCCACCCTTAATTTTGGGTCGATATTCACCATCAGCTCGAAATCTCAATGGATCAACACTACGTGTGAAATTTGATTTCAATATTCAAACTAGTTTTTGAGCTAGCTCGTCAACATTTGGTAACGCACAGACTAACTAACAGACAGACAACCGGACAACCAGACAACCGGACAGACAGACTAACTAACAGACATTTTCACAAAACAATTATTATCTCTAAAAATATAATTTTTTCGATGTTCATTTATTAGAGCTTTTTTTAGAGCGAAATTCCATGGTTTCGCTCAATTTTTTTTAATCAAAATAGTTTCAGCCGTTTTTGAGATATTTCAAAAAAAAAGAAGGGAAAAAACACTTTTTTCATGCACGATTACAATACTTGACCATACCCTGTATGGTAAAGTAAAAAAGAATATTGACATATAATTATACAATCGATTAATTACTTATTAGAATGAGATTTCAATGAATTTCATATTTTCAGAATTTCTATAAATAGATTGAATGGAAATAGTTTTTTACTCTATAAAATTATTATAAGAATTAAATAATAATCGTGTAATGGATTCCTAATGGAAAAAAACGATAAAATATTAATCTATCCATTAAATGAAAACTGACTATAAAACTAATCTGTCCTATCTTATTCATAAATTATTATTCTTATTAATGATAGATGGAGAATAATTTCTACATTATACATTACGTTAAAATAGCATTGACTTAATGGAAATTTTTCTTTCTGACGCTGCTAGATCTTGAATTATTCTCTCATAATGTGAGCATAATTATTTGCATTCTTAAAAAAGAAAATTAAAATTCGTAAACTTAATTATGCACGTTATAGTTTTTTACAAAGTAAAATAGGTGAAAGAATTATACATAGAGTAATATAGAATGGAAGGCTACCGTATATAGAAAAAGCGCTCTCTAGCGACTGCACTTAGCAAACTCTTAGTTCTTAAGAGCTATCCACAGATCATAGAGAATTCAAAGCCTTTGTCATAGATAAAAGATACATACCCTTTATGTTATATATACCGGGTGAGTTTTTTATATATAATTTTGTTTATTGGGCCGCCGAGGAGCGGGCCGCCTCTTACAAGACACAAGACCATTACACAAATTCATTTATAAATCCTTCATACTTTCAGCTTCGGAACAAATTAATTCAGATTCAGAGCGGGTGGCTGAGAGATCCAGGATTAATCCTGACTCACATTTCACATTTCTTTTTTTTTTTTTTGAATTTACAAAAAATAATCATACGCCAGGCGCTCTATATGTTCTTCTGCTGAAAGTGTAAAAATTAAGGAGCGATCCTCTCATCGCCCTATATGTCAAATTGTTTATTGTTTTGTGGGATATACCCAGGGCGATGAGGGACTCATCGATTTTCATTAACCAGGCAAATTTGAAATATAATTGTAATTTGGACTCGAATTTTGAAATGAAAGATTCCAATTCATTTTAAATTAAGAAACATTAAATATATTGATAATTATTCCTCCCCCCCCCCCTCGCCACTCAAAAAAAAGAGGCGAAACTTTTAAGAGACGATGTATTTTTGGTAGTTTACGGGTATACATTTGGAGTGTGGTTTTTTAAGAGGAATAAAATTTTTGGACCGAGACGCTGCCCGCCAGGGCTGCCCGGAGGGCCGAGCTTTGAGGGCGTGCCTTCTGCATCAATTTGTCATTCATATCATAACACTTCTTCCACATTCACCATAAATTAAGACTATTTCAATTCTATTTTCAACAAAAAATGCTCCATTTCACATACAATATAACTATCTACCGGATTGACAGGAGAAATAAACTTTTTTAAGCTCAAGAATTTTAAAATGATCTATTAAGTAGAAAATAATCTCTTAAATCAGTGTATAATGAAGTTTTAAGATCATTATAAACACTTATTTTCATCGTTGTGACTCTTCAATTTAATAATCAATTATTTAATAATTATTTATTTAATCATTATTATTTGATAATTAAGTTAAATAATTGTTAAAAATAATTATTAAAATTAATTTTTTTGGGGGGGGGGGGGCTAGTCGGTAGCGTATCATCCTGCTAACCAAGTGGACCCGGGTTCGAATCCGACTCGAGGGGTAGAGACAAAATTTATTAAATATATAGTATCGTAAATTGGCTTATGGTTAGAAAGGCCGAAAAGCCAAAAAAAAAAAAAAATTGAGATCTAATTGACTTAATCATTGATGTCGGATAAAAAAATAGTTCCTATGAAAGTTGTTCAGTTTTTTTTTACTTTATTTGAAGATTAAGGATCCGTAAAGAAATATATAGGTTTCCATTTAAAAAACAGAAGTTGACCTTGAAATACCCTTGAAAGCTTGTTCTAGGTCGACAAAAAATAGCGTAGTTTAGTTTCCCCCTCAATATAAATAAACTTTTATTTGAAACTTTTTTCATATAATGCACTGTTTTTGAGTTATAAGACTGTCTCAAGATAAAAAAAACTCACCCGGTATATATAAGCGTATTTTTTACTCTTGTTAATGTCACCAAAATTTGCCCCGAAGAGAGCGGTTTCCGCCATTTTATTGCCCAATGGTTTTGCCCTTGTCTCGCCAGAGAGCTCTGTAACTGTATACGCTAAAATACATTGGCTCCTTATGGAGCCTTACACTCTATATTACTCTTTGGAATTATTTTTAAAGAGGTAAGTTTTCAGCGCCCCTTGTGGGATAAATCGCAAAACAAATCTGCCTGGGGGCCTTCTGAGAATTCTCGCACAGGGCTCTAAAGGGGTAAATCCAGCACTGTTTATATTAATTTTTTTATTAATAGAAATTTCAAAGTAAATATTTCTACTTAATCTCACTAATTACTAAACATAATTCATTTTAACTTTTAATCTTCAAGTGAATTTAAAAATAATTAAGTAACTTATAAGACTATCTAATGAGCTATTTAGAATTAAGCTTTACCATAGTCATTAATAAAAAAATAACTTTAATTTGCCCATCAAATTCTTTAGCTAAAAATACACATTAAGATCCATAAGCAAAGAATGTAAAAAAAAAGCAACAACAAAAACAACTACTGTAGCAACATATAAAACCTCTGGCTTCATATTTCATATATATTTTAAAAAATCCTAGATTATGTTTACAGGGAGGAAGAATTAATTATTTTCTTGGCTTTGTAAATGAAAGCACGATATTTAAAGTTTCATAATAAATCATGAGTTATTATTATCCAGGGGATTAATTAAAAAAAAAAAAAAAGAATCAGATTCATAATTTTTTATCCATTTTTAAGATAGCAACGAGAAACAACACATGTTGGGAATTGGACCACATAACAGCCTCGAATGGAATTTGGCCCGAGAGGGTAGAAAGGGTAGCGGGGGCTGAAAGGGCTTAAAATGGGGTCGGTAGTTTGGGGAAAGAAATAGAAGTGGATAAAATGGCAGGAAAAAGCAGATGAGGTGCATTTTGAACATGCAAACATTAAAGCAACGACATTAATGGAATTAAAACCGGGACAGTTGACAATGGAGCTCATGTAATTAAGTTGCTAAATTTTATATATACTATCATAGATAGTATGTATATTAAAAACCAACAAAATTATTTCGAAAAAAGTAAATGTAATGTCGTAAGTAATTTGTTAAATCATAAATGATGTTGCCCTCATTGTCGTAGTTAGGGAATTTTCATACGGGGGACTTCCGGTTTGCTGATTAGCCACCACATGGTTTCAAATTCGGTAATCCGATTAGAGTTCAAGTAACTATTTAGTAGAATTGACAAATTTTTGAAGTAACGAAATAATTTAATGTTAAATACACAATCCTCGTATTAATGGAGTTTCTATTTATCTAACTTTCCACTTAAATTTCACCATTACTACCTAACCCTTTGATGTACACACATTTATATTAGGACACCGTTTAACTAAAACGGCTTTTATTTTTGTAAAATAATGTTTACTTTTCCCAGAAAAATAATTTAATTAGGAAATTTTAATCCTCTCTAGCTACTTAAATAGCAGGCTCCTAATTATAGATAATGAACTTTATTTTGGTAAATTAAAATATCAAAATGTTCTTCATTAGAATTTTTGAATATGTAGAATATCTAAACCTCTAGAGCAGGATTTATCTAACTTTCCACATAAATTTCACCATCACTGCCTAACCCTTTGAGGTACACAAATTTATATAATGACCTGTATTGAAAACATTTAATTTAAAACAGAAAAGTTAATATGACTGAAATGTCTAAAATCAATAGTTTATGCGTTAAAAAATATTCCAATATTGTAGAGTGAATGAATGAATGACTTGAATCAATAACAATTAAGGTGTCTGATGGCGAGACATCCTCTGGATATAACAGGCCAAAAGTATTATAAATGAGAAAGAAATAGATCTTATTTTATCGATTTTATCAATCTGAAGGTTTACAGTATGTCTATGATATAAAAAAATAGCATTTTGATTAAGAATTTTGTAGTTTAAAAGAAATTGTATGAAAAGATTCAATTTCTTCTCTCTGAGAGCGAATCAACTAAAAATGGCAAAAAGTTTTATTTTTTCTCATTAGGTATTTATTCAAATCTATTGAAATTTCATATTTATGTATTATTGTCATTTATCTTTTATATCAAATAATTATTATTAGGAAATTTACATTTTAAAGGGTAGTTTATTTGAAGTCTAATTTGAAAAAACGCTAATAACTCAGTTGAAAATATTTTTTAAAATATGAAATTAATAAATATTATAAAACAATTAATTATTAATAATTTAATTCAATTTCGAACGAAATCTATTCAGTACTTTTTGAGAAAATGGTCAAAAACCCCGAAAACCGCTATGAAAGGCGGTTTTAGAAACATTTTAAAATTCAACCACCATGTCATAAGTCAATATTTCGTTTCATATGACTTTTTCAACTTTTTTCAAAGGCATCTAGTGCTTTCAAAATACATCGTTTTTTGACAGTTCAGAAGGTTTTTGACCATTTTCTCAAAAGGTATTGTATCGATTTCGTTCAAAATTGAATTACATTAATAATAATTGAGTGTTTTATAATATGTATTAATTTTATATTTTTAAAAAATTATTTACCCGAGTTATTAGCGTTTTTTCAAATTTCACTTCAAATAAACTACCCTTTAAAATGCAAATATCCTAATAATAATTTGTTGATATAAAAGATAAATGACAATAACCGACAGATATGAAATTTTAATAGATTTGAATAAGTATCTGTTGAGAAAAAAAATGAAACTTTTTGCCATTACTTATTTGCTAATTGAGAAAAGAAATTGAATCTTTTCATATAATTTCTTTTAAACTACAAAATTCTTAATCAAAATGCTATTTTCTTATATAATAGACATACTGTGTCCCTTAAGATACATGAAATCGATAAAATAATATCGATTTCTTTATTATTTATAATTTTTTTCCTCTGGTTTTTCAAGGGGCTGGGTCGCTAGTCACCCGGCATCAGCGAGTCATTTGTTATGGTTTTCTAGCTTTTTACCATTTTATTAAAAATTAATCAATCAATTTCGTTCAAAATTGAATATAATTATTAATAATCGATTGTTTTATAATATTTATTAATTTTATATTTTTAAAAAATTATTTTAAAGTAGTAAATAATTAGCGCTTTTTCAAATTAGACTTCAAATAAACTACCATTTAAAATGCAAATATTTTAATAAATACTACATTTCATAGATATGAAATTTCAATATAGATATAATTGAATGAGAAAAAATTAATCCCTTGCCTTCAAGTCGAATCGCTGCCCCAGTGAAGAAACTGAAAATTTTTTAATTTAAATTGAAATACTAATTTCTTATATTAAAATGATTACGTGTACCTTCACATTTATTAAATCGATAAAATAAGATCGTTTTATTTCTCATTTATAAATCTTTTTTCTGTTTAATGGTGAGGTTGAGACCCAAGCCTCTCTAATAGGGGTCACGTCATTTGATCAAGACCATTCAATATACCTTAGTGGAATTTCTTTTAATATATTTAAATGTGAGAATATTTATTATAATAAATTAATAAAATAATTTAAATATTCGGAGTTTTGGGAACCAGCGGCCCAAGACAGAGAAAAACTATTTTCATATTATTAGGATTTAATTGAAATTATTTATTATTTTATTATGTTATAATAAAAACACATTTAATCACATTTATGTTTGATGAAAATTCGTTCAAGTGATTTGCTAAAGTACTATTATTATAATAAAACCTATTTATAAACATCCAATCGGGGGTATTCGAACCCATGAGAAACAACAGAATGTTTCTAATTAAAATGACTGATGATGATCTAACTTTCTAAATTATAGTCTTAGCCGAGGGGTAAACCGCGATTGGAATTAAGTGTACACACGTCTTTGGAATTATTTTGGAATTTATTAGAAATACCCCTTCATCTATTTTCTTTTACTTGGTAATGAAAGTGGAAGTGGAAGTAGGTGTACACGATATTAGGTCGCGGTTCACCCCCTCGGTCTTAGCTATGAAAAACTTGACACACACACATACACACACAATTGCAAAACCTTCACTTTTTTTTAATTATATAAGAATAAAAAATAAAATCTTGAGTTAAAAAAATTGTACTGTTTTGGTTTTTAAATCTCCAAGTTTAAGCAAATATAAATATCTCAATTTAAACTTGATTATGTAAATATATATTTTAAAATAACAACTTTAAACTAATGAATAAAAGATTTGTTTATTAAGTGTTTGGAATTGAAATGAAACAAATATAGCCAAAAAATATACCCATGTCAGTTGGTATACTATAATCATAAATTATTAATATTTTTTGCTAAAAAATAATATTGATAAACCAACAACTAAATGTTAACATTTTATTCATATACTATACAGTGTGTGTTGCATGTTGTGTAAATAAATGATCATTCGATTCTAATATTAAAATTTTAAATAGATATGAATTTTATCTGCTTATATTTAATTTGCCCACAAGCCCTCATTTCTCAGTGGAATGAGATTTGTTTAGGTGTAAGTATACACTTAGAATTTCAAATATAAGAGTTCGAATTGGCGATAGTAGCAGAGTTAAGATTTCCAAAGAGATTGTCAACTACCGAATCCGAGGTGTTAGGAATGGTTTTTATCATTTTTTTTTTAATGATATTGATGTGAGAAGGAGATACACCAGAAGGTGCATCCCCTAAGGCCTGTATGGGCTGGCCCCTCCATCGTGAAAAGAACAGAGTAGAAGGAAAAGAAGCCTCAGAAACTTAGATACAATTCAATATCCAATTTACTAAGGTTTTAGGGGCTTCGAGCAGTGGTAAATTCTCCGCGCGATAAATTAGGTTAAATTTATCTCCCACTTAAAATTTAAGGGTTGATTTGCAAATACTCTCATAAGAACTGAGGATCTAATCTAACTAAAGCCGAAACGTTTTCTGTAATTGAGAGTTTTTTATTCGACAGAGGCTGAATTCCTGTCTTTTTTAAATTTATAAATTGAGGACAGACATCTCTCGATTTATCAACGTTCTTAACTATCTTTGTTTTGGAAATACCAACACTTTGGTACGAACTTACTTCAACCTTCTGTTTTATTATTGTCTTGGGTATAGGAATCCTTGCTCACAGAAAATTATGCTAAGCAAAAAATACATGCTTCAAAATTATTTTTCTTCAGGTTCCTGACATGTTTAAACACGAAAATGCAGAAAAATGAAATATTTGAATTCACTACTGCATCCTGTCTGGTAGACAATGTTACGTATCTTCGGTGATTATCATCATCATCATCATCATGTAAGCCGTTGCTTTCAGGATGCCAAGCTTAAAATATTGTAAACACAATTGAATATCGGGTTCTGGATTACGAGCTTGAGAGACTATTGCCCAGGGGCTTCCGTCAGCTGGAGAGCCTCCAGAGATTAAGTGAAAAACGAAAACTTATTTCATTTGTAAATGCTGAATCAAAGTATAAATGTTCTAAATTATCCATTTAAAAAAGTTTAATTGCCTTTCTCTCTCTCTTTCTCTCATTAGTCTTTTAAAATTACATTATATTATTTTTTTTTCAATTTTTTATACATCCTTTAAAACATCTACAATAGAAAATATGCATTAGGAACATAATGCTTAGGGATAAATTACATATGACCCACATTAGAAAAAGTAATAAATAAATAACAAATTCATAATTTTTTTTCTTTTTTGCTCATCAAATAATAAGCCGACGTGTTCTGATGTGGCCATCCACTTGACTTTACCATAGAACCTGGCCGCTCACTTATATTTATTATTTAATAAAATTATTTATAATCATGTAGGGGGGGGGTTAGTTTTTGCATTTTTAGACTCCTGGGACCCACTGATTATGTATACAAAATTTGGTTGAGTTTGGTAAATGGCAAAGATTTTCATTATTTTACCCCCCCCCCCCCCATTTCGGGCGGTTAGTTTTTCCATTTTTAGACTTCTTGGGACCCACTGATTATGTATACAAAATTTGGTTGAGTTTGGTAAATGGCCAAGATTTTCATTTTTTGACCCTACGCCCCCCCCCCCCCCGTTTCGGGCGATTAGTTTTTGCATTTTTAGATTTCTGGGGGTCCACAAATTATGTATACGAAATTTGGTTGAGTTTGGAACAAGAGCCTAGATTTTTAATTTTTAACCCCCTTCCACCCCCTTCTGGGTCGATAATGCACCAAAATCTAATCAACTCTAATCAAGCTGCTTCGAATTTCGATACTGCCATCAAAAAGAGTTTTGTTTTAAAATTCGAGACATTTAAATTAATATAAAAGTAAAGATTTGAGCATCTTATTTTTGAAAAGAGTTGGAATGTTTTTCAAAAATGAGCTCGGGTTCAGATTAACAAATCAATTTTAAACTATAAAGAATTTAATTTTTAGGACAGAATCTAAGATTTTAATAGAAATATTATTAAATTGCGATATCAGAGGGATTCATCCCCCAGGAGTCGAACCTGAGAACTAACTTGCTTTCCGGGCAGTTAGCTCACACCCTCGAGACAAAAAGCAAGTTAGTTCTCAGGTTCGACTCCTGGGGGATGAATTCCTCTGATATCGCAATTTAATAATATTTCTATTAAAATCTTAGATTCTGTCCTAAAAAATTAAATTCTTTCTAATTTAAATTAATGTTTCATAATTATTTTTGTTTTAAATAAAACCCTCAATTTAGTTTGGAGCTAATATATAAATGTGAATTTTTATACTATAAGAATATAATAATAATAATAAAATATTTGAAAATATAATGGACACTTGCGGTAATGCTTGTAGTCAAAAAGCTTAAAAACTTGAACATAATCTGCTAAGAAAGGAGAAAATAAATTAAAATTACTTACTCTCTATTAAAAAATTCTACAAGAACAAGGGATTTTTTTTCCAGAAGGAATAAGAGTTGGACATTGCCTTTAGAATGTGCTAATGGTAATATTTAATGACAGAATGTCCATTAGAACAACAAGCTTTAAACACCCTATCATTATAAATAAAACAATTACACAAAAGATCTGTTGAACAAAGCTGTAACGAAAAGTGCATGGTCACGAATAGATTCACAATCCGGTTGGATATTATACCTGTGTTTCAAAGATTAGTGGTGTTTTTGTTTTGTGTGCTAAATAAATAAATTATAAAGTATACACACTACTTTTTTTTTTACTTAGGGAAAGTGGTGTAGGTTTTAGGTGAAACATGATATTAATTAATAAATTAAAGGGTGTGTAGTTTCACAGAGAATGAAATAAAACTCAAAGAGGTTTATACAAACTCAATATATTTCGGATTATTAGTCCATCATCAGGAGTTTACAAGTTAAAACTAATAATAATTGAACGAGTGATCACAATTTTTAACATCTAAATCATATGTACCAATATAACAAAATATAACATTCAAATCTTACATACCAACATAACACAAGAAAGACATCAATAAAATTAAAATTTAAAAAAATGTTTTACAAAGATTTTTCTTTTTTTAAAATATAAATATAAGAAATCTAAGTAAATATGAATATTAATTTAAATAAAAATTACAAGTATAAATATAAAGTCTTTTTAGAATTAAATTAGAAAATAAAATTGCAAATTTAAGTCATAGACACAAAATTAATTATAAATATCAATTTACAAATAAGTATAAATCACATATAGAGATAAAGATTAAAATAAAACATAATAGAGATAAATTACAATATACAACAATTTTGTGGTTATCTCATATATCAGTATGTCATTTATTTTAGAAGCCTGAGGGCGCGTGGTTTGAATTTAGTTTTGATTGTAATTTGGGAAATAGTATATAGTTGAGAAAGAATGAGGTTAAGACTGTTAAGTTTTTTAATTTTTGTTAATTAATAGATCTATTATTGTGGAATTTCTAATGTCCTGCTGGTTATTGAGAATTTTATCTTTTTCGATTATAGCTTTCTTAATTTCGCTTGATTCTAATAGGTGTAATTTTTTTATATTTAAAAAAAGAAAAATCTTTGTAAAACAATTTTTTAAATTTTAATTTTATTGATGTCTTTCTTGTGTTATGTTGGTATGTAAGATTTGATTGTTTTATTTTGTTATATTGGTACATATGATTTAGATGTTAAAAATTGTGACCACTCGTTCAATTATTATTAGTTTTAACTTGTAAACTCCTGATGATGGACTAATAATCCGAAATATATTGAGTTTGTATAAACCTCTTTGAGTTTTATTTCATTCGCTGTTAAACTACACACACTTTACTTTATTAATTATACACACTACATTGGAAAAAAATCGGCCCTGGCATTTAGATTATATGTTGAGTCCCTCATCCTCAGAAAAGAGAAATGAGTTTATCTTGAATTCACCAATAGCATTAAATTTTCTCATTTTTAGTTTAACATACAGACAAGCTATATATAGCGCTATTTTTCAAAGTTGGATAAGCTAATTTTTGCACTTTTCTTGCATCTGGCCCACTTCTGGAGCGTTTACCTTACCTAATTTATGGTCTAGTATGTACATTTTTTTTTTAAGAAAAATCTATATTTATGTTTGTAATAGTTAATGATTGATTGATCTTTATTATTAGCCTTCTCGGCTATTTTTTTTTTTTACATTTATAGTTTTACATTTATATTTTTACATATAGTTTGACATATTAATTTACAATTTTAGGTACAAGTAATATAATTCTTCACATTAACAGTTTCAATATAATAGGACATATTAATAAAAAATGAGAAAGTGGAACAGGTAAAGAAAAGAAGATACCTATGGTAGGTATTATGTCTCAACAGAATAAGAAAACACACCCCGGCCTATACAGCTTCCCTTATCTACAGAACAATAACATCGCCACATTCCATGTAGTGCCCGATAGTTCCGTATGTAAAACGGATTTTGACGGGCTACAAAAACCCCAGATTAAACCAATGAGAAATACACCAAAGGGCAACAGGCACACCAAGCAAAACAATGTTTGGAGCATTTTAAAAGTTGTATTATATGATGTATAGCTACAATAGCTAATAAAGATTATTATCTTTGTAAAATGTATTCTTTTAATTTTCGTTTAAATATTATAAGACTGTCACATTGTTTTAACTCTGTTGGAATGTCATTATACATTTTTATGCCTTCATAAAATAAACTTTTTTGCGCACTTTTCGTTCTTCGAAATTGTATCATAATATTGTCTGCTTGCCTCGTTCGACCCCCCACTAATACTATTTTATTTCCTAATTCTATGGGCAGCATTCCCTTTATAATTTTAAAAATAAAAATACAAACATTATAGTACAACCTTTGCCTTATAGACATAAATTGCAATACTTGTGAAGGCCATTACCAGAGAGTTACAGTTATTTTCAAACAAGCAATGCAAATAGTAATTTCTTCATCGCAAAGAGATGAATTCATTGATGTCTTATTAAAGCATATGTCTATATATGGGATAGTTATTTGTAGAGTAAATAGAAATCCATCTGTATTAGCCTCATCTTCGTCAAGTTTATTTACATGGCTTTCTGACAGAGTCAAAAATAGCAGTAGGCACACTAATAGTAGCAACACCCTCTCAACATTGATATTCTTCTCAGGTTGGCTCTAAGCAATTTAATATCCTAGTGCAAGGGTGAGGGGATTCAGTAATGGGAATTGTATTGGATTCCAGCAAAGATTCATTGAAAATAATCGCCATGCATATTCATAGGTTGAAGGAGACAATAAAAGAGTGTGTCTTCTGCTGGAATTATAAATTTTATTTTTATTTATAACGAGACTTTTTTTCCAGACGAATCAAATATTAAATTAATTAGATCAGAACACGATCCCCTAAAAATTAGTATCTTCGAATGGTTAGAAATTTTAAAATCATACAATAACTCACCAAAAAAATTCTTAAATCGAAAAATAGAACTTTCGGAAACCCTTATCTCAAAAATAGCTGCCCAAATAAAAACCCCAATAACGCCACCTATAGCCAAAATAAACTGGCACGTTCTGATGTGGCCGAGGGGTGATCCGCAATTGGAATTAGGTGTACACCATAATCTTTGAATTACTTTGGAATTCATTAGATAATCTATTGTCTTCTACTTAGAAATGAATGTGGAAGTAGGTGGTACACAATTTTAGGTCACGGTTCACCCTCTGGATGTGGCCATCCATTTGACTTTACCATAGAACCTGCCTCCTCACTTATATTTAATATTTAATAAAATTATGTAGGGGGTGTTAGTTTTTGCATTTTTAGACTTCTGGGAGCCCGCTGATTATGTATACAAAATTTGGTTGAATTTGGTTCATAGACCTATATTTTCATTTTTTGGCGCTCTTACTTTTTGCATTTTTGTGGTTAGTTTTTGCCATTTTTACTCTTCTGGGGTCTTACTGATGATGTATACAAAATTTGGTTGAGTTTGGTACAAGGGCCTAAATTTTCATTTTCTGACCCTATACCCCCCCCCCTATTTTGGGCGGTTAGTTTTTGCATTTTTTTGTCTTCTGGGGCTCCACTGATTATGTATACAAAATTTGGTTGAGTTTGCTCAAATGGCCTAGATTTTTATTTTTTAACCCCTCGCCCCCTTAATTTTGGGTGGATATGCACCAAAATCTAATCAGCTCTTAATCTCAATTCACCAAAACTACGTGTGAAATTTGGTTTTGATATTCACACTGGTTTTTGAGATAGCTCGTCTACAAAAATTAGGTGACGCACAGACTAACACCCTAACACATTAACAGACATTTTGATAAAACAGTTATTATCTCAAAAAATATAATTTTTTCGATGTTCACTTATTAGGGTTTTTTATAGAGCGAAATGCCATAGTTTCGCTCAATTTTTTTAATCAAAATAGTTTCAGCTGATTTTGAGATATTTCGAAAAAAGAAACAAAAAAATCACGTTTTTCATGCACGATTACAATACTTGACCATACCCTGTAAAAATGAAACAAGTATAAATGTTAAATCATAATTTGCCCAGAGCACGTGTAAATCTCATTCTCCATTGATACATTAATTCCTGTAAATCAATTGTAATAGACTGATGAAGAGGCCAAAGCCCTCGAAACTATAATCTCGTTATAAATAAATTAAAAATTTATAATTCCAGCAGAAGATACACTCTTTTATTGTCTCCTTCAGTTTATAAAAATTCTGCTACTCTTGGCAAAAAACTGTCAAATTAATTCTAATTTTTGTTACGCAATCCTAAATAATCCTACTATTGACCAGAATTCCAAATAAAACTATACTTTTGGACAAAAAATATATTTTTTCCGGACTTATGTTTTAAAAGCCTTTCATTAGCTAACTTTGAATGATCTTTAATGTAAAAAAATTATACTATCCTAGCATGGCAAGTTATTTAAAAAATTGGCCCATTTAGTCGAGATTTCAAAATGGTATACCACTTTGTACTTTCTTCTTTAGAAAAAAAATATTTCTATTTTTTCGCAAAATTAGGTAATTAGAAAACATATTTTGATAGTGTTTTTTTATATTTTTTTATTACTATAGTCTCGTTATAAATAAAATTTATAATTTCAGCAGACACACTCTTTTATTGTCTTCTTCAATATATAAAAATTCTGCTAGCCTTGGCAAAAAACTTTCAATTTAATGCATATTCATAGATAATTAGTAGAGATTGTGGTGTTGGTGCAAGGTGAAACATCTTTAATAAAGATAAGAGTAAATAAATATTATATTAATATTGATTTACTATGAGTTAAGGATTCTAGGTCACTTAATTCACATTAAAATTAAAAAATTAAAAGATATAATTTTTTTTCTTTTTCAAAATATATATTTCGGGCTATCAACCCATCTTCAGAAGTACAGAAAGTAACTAATTAGTTACTTTCTGAACTTCCTGAAGATGGGTTGATAGCCCGAAATATATATTTTGAAAAAGAAAAAAATGTATATCTTTTAATTTTTTAATTTTAATGTGAATTAAGTGACCTAGAATCCTTAACTCGTAGTAAATCAATACCTATTAAATATAATATTTATTTACTCTTATCTTCATATTCATAGAGTTAATTAATTATTAATTTCGATCAAACTCTTTTAAATTTGGCTTTCACAAATATGAATATATGATTTGGTTTGTGGAAGATGAGGAATATTTTGAATCTTATGATACATTTTTTTAATCCATTAGAGAAATAAAAAGTCAATAGAGTAGAAAAAAGTTTAGTAGATAGGGAAATAAAAAGAGAGAGAGAGAGAAAAAAATAAAAGCTATAAAAGAAGATTTAAAATGCATGAGGCTTAACAAACAAACAAACATTCATTGGAGAAGTCTTCGAGTTTAAATTCGGCTTCAGAGGGGTTGGAGGAAATAAAATAAACAATAAAAGCCCCTTATCGACATACGAGCGTGTCAATTGGAACCAGCAGGGCTAAATATTGAAACGAATAGCATAAGGGTTGGTGTGAATCGAATCGCTAGCGCCCCTCAAAAAAATATTCCTCTTAATTAAAAAGGTTACAAATCAAAGGAAGAGGAGGAAGCAAGCACCAGAAGTAAATTAATTGAACATGAAGCCCAATCCCGGGAATTCCAATCTCAATGAATAGATCATATTTTTCATCCTTAAAGGGTGACATGGACTTTTTATCGTTATTTTTTTTTTTATTTGATAATCTGGCAGAAATATGATTTTGACATTCGAGTTAAAAAGAATTTTTTTATTTTGTTTTTTTTAAATTCCCGAATATAAATATTTCAGTGGTGCTAAATATTTTTCCATTCTAGAGTGGAAAATAATAATATCAATTGTCAAAAAAGAAGGGTATTATTTTTAAATAAATGATTATATTTTTATTTTAAAATATGTTAATTAATTAATATATGTACACTCTTTCCCTGTATTATATATATTTTGAAGTAAAAACCCGTTCTTACTAGTTAAAACGCCTTCATCGACCAACCCCCTTTACATTTCATTTCAAAAAGCAGGAAATTAGATTTATTTGAGTCATCTGAAATTAAAAAGGATATACACCTTAATCAAAACATCTTGAACAATCAAACAGACATCAAAACTTCACCAATAATTGACATCTTAATCAATGATATTTAATTTGAATTGGAGTGCGATGAGAGTGTATGGTGGGTTTATTTTTATTTTTTATTTATATTTTTTTAAATAGAAAATAAGAGATGAAATTTTCACTATGCACCCTCATTGCATTCCATAGTTTATTGCCCTCCTTTATGGCACATACATAATTTTCGGCAACTTCCAAGTATAAATATCTTTTCTTTATTCCAGGCCTTTGTCCCCTACATCTGTTCTTTCGGCTCTAAGGCCATCCCATCCCCTGATAATTCTTTCATATTTATACTAAGTCATAAATAACTGTCCATCATATTAAAATAAAAATAAATTCTGTTCATTATTTTATGTTATCTTTAGTCAATGTTCTCCTGACGATGAGCTCGAAATATATAGAGTAAACTAAAAAAATCTTTGCAATTTAATTTTTCTCCTTGTGAATCACCACCAACTCCAACCTAATTTAATTTTAACAATGTTTCACTATAAACCAACACCGCGTTCCCTAAATTTGATAGTTAAAACGCTTTTCACTGAATACCTTTGTGTCAACTAGAGTTTACTGATATTGATTGAGTTGGTTCAAAGGTTTAGATTTTATTCTCCTACAGTATAATATGTATGTTGTACCTATGTGAAAATAAACATTGGATTCTAATAAATACTAAAAATGGAGTAAAAAAAGGAAAACTTTTTCAAGACTTGTTCCGTCTCTACAAATTTTTATGATTTGTAAATTTTTGCCACTGAACGTCTTGAGCTAGAAAGCTGTAACTTCCTACAAGTTTTCATTTTATTCATCATAATTTGAGCTTATTAGATACAATCGTTCGAGATATAAATTTTTGAGGAAAGTGTACTGAGTTTTGAAAAAGAATGGTTTTTAATAATAAATTAAGTTATATTCAGAGATGCCATATAAAATTTGTAAAACGTTAATTTATTTACATTTATAGGCCACTCGAAAACATTTAAAGAACTAATTTAAGAATTAAAAAAATCTTGAGCGACCTCTATAAAGTGATATATCGACTTGAATTATTCGAAATATTTATAATTTTCAACGTAGCCAATAATAACAAGACGAGAAAAAAAATTCAATTTATTATCATTTTGGAAATTTTTAAAAATCTTGAGCCACCTCTTGAAATTTTTTAATCGAGCTGATTTTTGGTAAGCATTTTAAAAACACGTATAAATTAACATATTTTTATGTGAGATCGAAAATAAAAAAAATATTCGTTTTTTTTGGGCCAATCTAATATACAGTAGGTTGCTCCTTATTTTGGATATTTTCGAATATTTACGCTAACAGGGGCTCATATGATTCAAAATAAATAAAAAAATATCCTCCAAGTTTCAATTCTCTATCTCAATTTTAATCTAGTTCTACATAGCGATTAAGTTTCCCATCTAAATAACATGGGGTTTTTGGAATCGAACGAACAATTTTTTATTCCGGCCAAAGTAATTGTTCAAAAAATTTGAAATTTTGTAGACTTTATTCTTATAATAGTAGAAATCCTTCAGAATTTTTACAGTCTTTTAGCTATTACAATTTTAGAGTTACAGCTAGATAAATTAGTGTTATATCTTATTATTAGTAAGTTATAGACTCCAAAATTGTAATAGCTAAAAATCTGTAAAAATTCTGAGGGATAGCTACTATTATAAGGACAAAGTCTACAGAGTTTCAAATTTTTTGAACCATTACTTTGGCCGGAATAAAAAAAAGATCGTTCAATGCCAAATACCCCATGCTATTTAGATGGGAAACTTAATCGCTCTGAAGCACTAGATTAAAATTGAGCTAGAGACTTAAAACTTGGAGGATATTTTTTATTTATTTAGAACCGAGGGGTGAACCGCGATTGGAATTAGGTGTACACCGTCTTTGGAATTATTTGGAATTATTTGGAATTATTTTGGAATTCATTAGATAATCTATTGTCTTCTACTTGGAAATGGAAGTGGAAGTCGAAGAAGGTGTACACGATTTTAGGTGGCGGTTCACCCCTCGTTTAGAACCATATAAGCCCCTGTCCGTGTAAATATTCGAAAATATCCAAAATAAGGAGCACCTTAATAACAGTATCGTAAGTTTTTTTTATAAGTCCCATTAATCTACTTTAATATATCCATTATAATATCATTCAGAATAAAAAGTAATTTGAGACGATTTTTCTCTTCTTTCAGCTATTCATCTAAGCATTTAGTTATTTTTTTCTCTTTTGAAAGAGAAAATGTATCATTAAATTGAGAAAAATATTTATATAGAAAAATAATCTTTATATTAAGAAGAACAAAAAGTGTTAAAAATTTGACTATAAATTAGGTAAGGTAAACGCTCCAGTAGTGGGCCATACCTGTAGTTGGTCAGATGCAAAAAGTTCAAAAATTAGCCTATCCAACTTTGAAAAATTGCACTATTTATGTCCATTATAATATCATTCAGAATAAAAACCCTGAGTCTATAACTACTAATACTAAGATATAGCAGTATTTTATCTAGATGTAACTCCAAAATTGTAATAGCTAAAAATCTGAAAAAATTCTGAAGGATTGCTACTATTATAAGGATAAAGCCTACAGAGATTTAAATTTTTTGAATTATTACTTTGGCCGGAATAAAAAAGTGATTGTTCAATGCCAAAAACCCCATGCTATTTAGATGGGAAACTTGGTCGCTGTGTAGCACTAGGTTAAAATTGAGATAGAGACTTGAAACTTGGGGGATTTTTTTTTATTTATTTAGAACCGAGGGGGGAACCGCGATTGGAATTAGGTGTACACCGTCTTTAGAATTATTTGGAATTACTTTGGAATTCATTAGATAATTTATTGTCATCTATTGTCTTCTACTTGGAAGTGGAAGTAGGTGTACACGGTTTTAGGTCGCGGTTCACCCCTCGTTTAGAACCATATGAGTCCCTGTTCGTGTAAATTTTCGAAAATATCCAAAATAAGGAGCACCTTAATAACAGTATCGTAAGTTTTTTATAAGTCCATTAATCTACTTTAATATATCCATTATAATATCATTCAGAATAAAAAGTGATTTGAGACGATTTTTCTTTCTTTCAGCTATTTATCTAAGCATTTAGTTATTTTTTCTTATCTTTTGAAAACGAAAATGTATCATTAAATCGAGAAAATATTTATATAGAAAAATAATCCTTATATTAAGGGCAACAAAAAGTATGACACGGAAGTTTTTTTATTTAAAACATTTTCAAATTCTTATTTAAATAAGTGACAGGCTTCAAGAGAGAAAAAAATGGGCCTAAATGCCGCAGAATATTAATGAATAGATTGGTGAGGCAGGAGTTGCCTGCAACGAATAGCTGGCGCGCGCAATGGGCATAATTATCCAACTTCCGGGTCATCTCTTATATGAAGAGAAATGATATCCGAATATAGTACTTTGATAAACCAACTATATTTTAGATATAAACCCGGACAAAAATGAATGGATGTCTATTAATCAGCTTGTCATAAAACTATTTGGTCGAGTCTCCTTGTATTAAGTTGGTCGATGTTGCACGAACAATAAGGGTGTGGAGATGGGGTATGCGGGTATGAAGGGTAAATTCTGGGTGCCGCTTTTTCACTGTGTGCGTGCCACAAACGTTGTGCACGTTGGAATTGACAAATTAGGACACCCATAGAGACAGAGAAACATATATGCGAGCAACAACATACAATAAATAACCGCATGCCATGAGGAAAAATTGAAAAAAAAATAATTGGAAAATTTTTCATTTAAATTCCTGAATGTTTTATTGTAGAAAACCGCGGGAGATGGATCTTAAAATATACAATGGGCGCGATTTTATAAGCTTCATTATTTATCTGGATACACAGAAATAGGCAAGTAAATGAAATAAAACCCTCAAATCATCCAAATTGGGGCTGTAGTATATTCGGATTTCAATTTAAAACATGATACCTTGTATTTTCAATAGTAAAAACATATAATTTGAAATACCAGGTGTGTAAGTTTAAAACGGTGCTTTTTACTTTACCATACAGGGTATGGTCAAGTATTGTAATCGTGCATGAAAAAAGCGGGTTTTTTCCTTCTTTTTTTCAAAATATCTAAAAAACGGCTGAAACTATTTCGACTAAAAAAATTGGGCGAAACCATGGCATTTCGCTCTACAAAAAAGCCCTAATAAGGGAACATAGAAAAAATTATATTTTTCGAGATAATAATTGTTTTGTCAAAATGTCTGTTAGTTAGTTGTGTGCGTTACCAAATTTGTGTACGAGCTAACTCAAAAACTAGTGTGAATATCGAAACCAAATTTCAAACGTAGTTTTGGTCCATTGAGATTAAGAGATGATTAGATTTTGATGATATCGACCCAAAATTAAGGAGGATGGAGGGGGTTAAAAATTAAAAATGTAGGTCGTTTGAGCAAACTCAACCAAATTTTGTATACATAATCAGTGGACCCCTAGAAGTCTAAAAATGCAAAATCTAACCGCTCAAAATGGGGAGGGGGCAAAAATGAAAATCTTGGTCATTTACCAAATTAAACAAAATTTTGTATCCATAATCAGTGGTCCCAAGAAGTCTAAAATGCAAAAACTAACCACCCGAAATGGAGGGGGGGGGTCAAAAAATGAAAATCTTTGTCATTTACCAAACTCAACCAAATTCTGTATACATAATCAGTGGGTCCCAGGAGTCTAAAAATGCAAAAACTAACCCCCCCCCCCTACATGATTATAAATAATTTTATTAAATATTTAATATAAGTGACGGGCCAGGATGTTTGGTAAAGTCAAGTGGATGGCCACATCAGGACACGTCAGCTTATTTAGTAAAAAACACATGTTTTTTTCATAGAAAACAAAATCAAATTTAATCAACGTACTGGCCTTCACTAGCTACAACATTTTTGCCATCTCTCGGGAAATTTGTGGATATCATGCCAAAAAAAAAATTCCTTCTCTTTCGAGGAAAACAACTCATCAAGCCATTTTCGGACATCTTCGTAAGAATCAGTGCTGCTCAGCGAGCGCGTGGTCCATCGATGAAAAAATGTGGTAGTCAGAAAGGGCCAGAAAAAAGGTTGAGAATTTCTGGTCTAAAATATATCTTCTAGATATCTTATAAACATCTTAAAGACAATAAGAGCTGAATAAAACATCTTCTAGAACCTGCTACAGTGAAACCCATCAAATCCGAACTAATTGGTATTGTAGTCTATTCGGATTTCAATTTAAAACATGATATCTTGTATTTTCAATATTAAAAGCATAGTATTTGAAATAAACTTTTTGGGATAGGAAATTTTGGAAAGGGAGGCATGGCATTCTTACGAAATTCCAGAAGAGGTTCATTGGAAGAAAAAAGATGAGAATCTCTGGTCTAGAAGATAACTTCTAGACATCTTCTAAACATCTTAAAGACAATAAGAGCTGTACAAAACATCTTCTAGAACCTGTTACAGTGAAAATCCTCAAATCCGAACTAATTGGCGCTGTAGTCTTTCGGATTTCAATTTGTTCGGATTAGCCGAAATCAGCTCGAAAATTGAAGATAACTGATATGAAGTGAAAGATTAAGTGATATTTTGTGTGTTTCTATTATTATTTCATTGTTTTTGCAAAGTAATTAACCTAAAGAATTTCAATAACCGTTTTTCAATCCTGGATGACATAAGTATGTAGATACATTTACACTTTGTTATGTAATATGTTAACTGTACTTCTTTGTTAATTTTTCAACTAATTATGTAAAATAAGGTTATAATGTAGAATATATACTAGTAGAATATATACATAATTGTTTTATGACTAAATAAATAAGTTACATTTTTTGCGTTCGGATTTCCGGGGTTCGGATTTGAGGGGTTTCACTGTATACTCATTACATTAGTTAAACTGGTAACTTGTAACCAGTAAAAGCTCAGAAAATCCCTTCATTTACATTGATTAAGTTTTTTATTCTAGAAAAGTACCAGACATGGACAGTTCTTAAAATACAATTGGAGGAATTGTATAAGCTTAATTATTCACCTAGATCCACAGATAGTTGAACACCACTTGATTATTAGCCGGTGACAAAAGATTGATGGCATCTTTTTTTTGGTCTTCCTCTGCTTCTTGTTCCTTGTGGGCGGTTGTCAATATTACAAATTAGTTACATCAAATCCGACTTAGCGGAATGATAATGAAATAAAGTAAAAAAAAAATTGAAAGGAGTCCAATAAATAAAAACACGAACTTGCTTTTTGTTTTCCTACTCTTGCAAATTATGCAATATATCATTCACAACTGTCAGTTTGGTTATCCATAAAAAAAGACGAAAAAAATAAAATAAAATACAAGATATATATATTTATATATTATTTTAATATTAATGCATTTGGAGTTTAATTTAAACAAAAAAAGCTGATAGAATTTGCTTTTAGCCTGATTTATAAATGACCAGAAAATATATGAGTTAAGTAAAATTACTTGGTAGGTTTCACCTAATTACCAAGTAATTTTAATCAACTATTATTTAAAATCTTTCTTCTATCATCAAGCTGCTTAAAAATTGTTGAAAATATATATTTCTAATTATGCTTGATTAGCTACTACAGTTTAGGGGAGTCGGGTAGTTCAGTCAGCTAACGCACTGGCCTCACTTCGGCATCGATTATGACGATGTTGGTGTGGAGGTCCAGGGTTCGATCCTGGCTGGCAGCTAAAAATTTCTACCGGCTGAAAACTCGGCTCCCTCACTAACCCTACTAACACTTTACTTATATGGTGTCTAAATGGGCTTTGTTTCCAGTGACATTAAATAAATAAAAAAAGCTACTACAGTTTAGACAACCAACTAAATCTATTCTAGTCCTATTATCTACCTAAGGGAGCCTTGGTAGTTATAGTAGAGCAATCCGCATGGGTATCACCTACTCCAAAGAATTCAAAAGTATTATAGTAAAAGATATGTCTCATGATCAAAATGAAATTAAAAATAAATTAAGGTAATTCTTTTATAAATGCAAAAATTCAAAAAGTCTTCGAAACTTGGAATATAAGCCATTAAAAACATAATAAACATACTGTTAAAATTTGAAGACGACTTACCATATCAAACATGAAATAATTGAATTTAAAAATGAGTTTTTTTACATAATATGGTAGATTGGGAAAGGGTGGAAAAATTACATTATTTTTTTTTCATTGAAGGACATCACCATCTTGATGAAAATCAAATATTTGTTAGAATAATATATTCGGAGTAACTTAAAAAAAAAATTGAAATTATTTACCTCGTACCATAGTTATGATAAAAAAAACATATTTGGGCGATTATTTTTAGTGGAGGGGATATAATATCATTGTCTTGGACCACGGATGGATGGATGTTATCGTTTTTTTGTCCACGATTTTTTGCCCACTGTACAACCGATTGAAATGAAATAGAAACCCTACCATTAGTTTAACAAATTGAAGCTCTGATTAGTTTTTGGTACATATCGGCCTACAAACATTAGTACTTTAATTCAGTAATTTTTTAGTTTTTTCTAAATATTTTGAAAATGACTATACCAATTTTGATGAAAATTAATATTCAAATTAAGTACCTTGAGAACCACAAAAAAGGTCATATAAAGTTTTTTGTAAAATTATATTTTAAAATACTTTAACCTAGAATAAGAGTGTACATTGGATAAAGTTTAGCAACGAACCGTTGCAGTTTATTTTATTAGGAAAAGGAGGAAAAAAAATTTGTTTTTCTCTGCCTTTGTTAAAAATGAAGAAAGTTTTTGAACACTACTGTGGAGAGAAGAAGGAAACATTTTATTTGTTTCATTCATTGACCCTTTGAAACCCTGAAGAAGGAGGGAAAAATCCTCCGAAACGTCTGGTTTGAAAGGAAAGGAGAAAAGGATTCCAATAAATTACACCTTATTTGATATGTGTTAATTTTTTCTTTCCTCACTACCTCTGGGCTGCCTTCCATTACATTCAATTAAAAATAACTAATTTTATTAATTTTAGTCGATTTTCTTTTAGTAAGTTAAAGAAAATTGACTAAAATTTTAAAAATTAGTTATTTTATCATTTTTTCTTGTGTATTGACATCCTTAGGTGCCTCTACCTTATAAATATCTTTCAGTAAAAACGGGTTCTTACTAGTTTAAACACGTTTCACTCAATACTTTTGTGGCAACTTGAATTTACTGATGTTTGTTGAGTTTGGTACAAAGGTCTAGAATTTTTAAAAAAATCTTTTAATCGAATCTTTTAAACGAATATGTTAAAAATTACATCTTCATTAGAAGAAAAGTTGTAGAGGATGCAATTTTTGAAAATTTCGTTTAAAAATTTTTTAAAATAAACATCCAAAATGAGACGGAAGGTCAAAAATGAAGATTCCAGACGCTTGGATCAAATCAGTAAATTCTAGTTGCCACAAAGGTATTCATTGAAACATTTTTAACTACATAGTAAGAACCCGTTCTTACTAAAAAGCTGGTTTTTACTGCATCACGAGAGGTGAACCGTGATTGGAATTAGCTGTATACTGTCTTTGGAATTATTTGGAATTGCTTTGGAATTCATTAGATAATCTATTGTCTTCTACTTGGAAATGAAAGTGGAAGTGGAAGAAGGTGTACACGATTTTAGGCCGCGGTTCACCCCTCGCTGCAACATATACCTACATATAATTGCCATTTCAAGCAGTAATTAATGTTATACATATAATTAATTGTATAACCAGCACCATCTTGAGAAAACATTTTCGCCCTTGATTTCTGGTGATAATAGAAGATAATAAAGAAGTACCTAACCCTCGAAATAATGGCAGATATTTTAGCTCAGTCAAAAAAACAAGATTCTCGTATATTGAAATACTGGACCTAAATAGATAAATCACAATTTCGCACATTTTACACTGGATGAACCCATTAGGTGAAATATATTTAGAATTGACATTAGTATTTACGGTAGAACAAAAAAGATGAAATGAATAACAGACTGCATTAGAGCCCAGATAATTACGTTTTTTACTTACAGTTTAAAGAACTGCAATTAAAAAACCATCAAAACCACTTTGACCTTAAAATTATAAACATTAAAGTTTCTAAATTACATTTTTATTAGTCGACGTATAAATACATGTGCTTGTGTGTGGGGAAATATGTCCAAAATAGAATTGAGAATAAGTGAGAGCTTATCGAAACGTGACTAAAACTGACCACCTAAGTGAAAAAATACTGTGACGTGATATGAAATATGACTTTATATATAGATATATGGTATATTTCTATTAGGGGTAAATTTCAAGTTATGGCCTAAATAAATCACGCTTAGGATTAGGTTGCTTGACAGATTAAATTTACCATAAGTACATATAGGGTCAGTTTTAACAAAATTATTTATTAATTTATTTATGTAAAACAGATTAATCGATTTATTGAAAAATGTATATCACAGGAACGAGTAGAGAACGCTGTTGATTTATTTATTAACTTCCATTATTAGCAAGTAGAATTCTAGGGGTATTAAAAAATCATAGCCGATTTTACCATATCCTTGTTATACTCAAATAATTATATATTTGATTTCAATTATGCATTAGGGAAATAGGACTATCAGAGAATTTGGAATGGAACAGATGGGAATGGAAGCGGGTGCGGTTGCGTCAAACCAATCTTGTGAATTTATACTCTATAACAGGGGTGGCCACTAACCTTAACTTTGGGAGCCGCAAATTTATAAAACTGTTTCAAAGCGAGCCACATTGTTTGGAGATTAATTAATGGTTTATTAAAAAGACACATTTTTTTATATATTATATATATTTGTCTAGATTAATTTGTAACAACGCTTAGAGAAATTTCTCTAAAAAAATTACCGTCTTGCCTAGAATCGAACCGACGAACTCTTGAACTAAGGGCATTAGCTCTAGCCATTACACCATTGAAACATTAATAATTATATCTTGATTTCTGTTACTAAAACTATATATTTTTGATTTACCAGGTATTTTGAGCAAATAATGGAAAAATCTTTTATAAATAAAAAAGGTCGAACGACCGGATGTGAGAACAAAAGGCCTACCCATCTACCTGCGATGCATGGTAAACTTCACTAATAAGAGAAAAATAAAAATAATTTTTAGAAAAAAAAGCGACTGCAAAAAAATTAAATGCAACAAATACAATAATAAGAACCCGGAAATAAAATAATTATCTAATTTAGTTACAACTAAACGACGAAATTTTTCCATGAAATCACTTTTGGAAGTCGGTGCTAAACATATACATTTTATGGATCGCACTCGATGGATCTTACTTAGTACGTTTGGCGTGTAATGAAGACAACATCGCGTAAGCTCGCTTATATATAATAATAAAACTTGAGTAAGATACGAGGTAGGTTTCACAAAAAAAGAAATAAAACAAAATTGAATTTTGAATTCGATATATTTCTGGGGTTAGCCCATCATCAGGAGTCTAAGAAAACTGATTATATATTGGAAAAATAGTTTTACAAGTAAGAATTTTTAAAAAAAATTTTAACTGTATGTGGTGAGGGGAAAGTAGGGGAAGAGGAGAAGTTGTTCTAAGAATTAATATTTTCTATTGAGATTTGAACTGGCTGAAAGGAATCTATACGTGCTATTATAATAACGAATGGACAAGTACCTGAGAAGGTACAACTTGAAAGGTACATGAGAGAGTGCAATTACCCTAGTATATTCAATGTGCGAACAATGGAAGGAATGTTTATTTAATTTATTATAACATATAATCAATAATTGTATTTTTATACACTTCCAATTGATTATTTAAAATATTTGAATTATTAGAGAGGGCTATTTTTATTTCGGTGGATTCCAAGAGGTCCAATTTAAGGCCTTTTCTTTCAAAATGAATGGGGATAGGGTTATTATTAGAGGTTGAATGGTTAGATTCATGTAAGTGAATTGCGAAGGCTGAGGTCGAATCTAAATTAATGTTATCGGATTTGTTGAGATGATTAAGGGCTAGTTTGTTTAGCACCGACTTCAAAAAGTGATTTCATGTAACAATTTCATCGTTTAGTTGTAACTAAATCAGATAATTATTTTATACCTTTTAGTGGATTTTTTTGATTTTTGAGTTTTTATTATTTTATTTGTTGCATTTAATTTTTTTGAAGTCTGTTTTTTTTCTAAAAATTATTTTTAGAAATTCAAACATTTTTGCGAAACTTTCTACAACATTATATAAAGAAATCTCTGTAGATATACTTCCTATTTCTTAACACGAAAAGGTAATTATTGATTTATTTATTTATTTTAGCAGTCAATTCAATTTTCAGCCGACATAGAGCGAAGTGATAATTTTATTTTGATATTCTTATTGCTTTTTTTGGTCTTAGAGTACTGTGAAATTGAAAGGTCTGTAAAAAACCTGGAAAAAAATTTATTTCCGATTACAATACTTCTATATAGTACTTATGGCAAAGTAAAATGTATGCGTGGAGGTTGAATGGTTTTTGTCACGATTCATTTGCTTGAATTCTTAAACCTAAATTTGACCCGAATTCATTGATTAATAATTTACATAGAAATCGGCTGATAACCATTCAATCCACTCATTCATAAATCTTTCTTTTGATATATATATATTGTTTATATTTAATATATGAATGAGGTATTAATCATATTAATCAGCATTTCAGTAAAACCATTTTAATGAAAATCTATTTTTATAATTACCCTTAATAAATTAATCCGCCTTCTCGTTCTTATTTATCTGATTAATAAAATAGTCGAGATCGATTAATGATATCAAAATATGAATAGAATTCATTCAAATAGTAACAATAAATACTTTCTATTTAATGCTCAGGGAAGTTGTTTTTTATTATAATTATTTTAATATGATAAGATAAATTACATGTCCAATAATTTCCTTATACTTTTCTACTTATTCTGCCCTATCCATTTTGTGTAAGTTCGCAATAATGATCCTTTTTGCAATTTAGGTAAATATTAGATACCTAACTATTTATTTATTTATTTATTTTATGTATGTTCAGCAAGAACTTTTTGCCACGTGGACCAATTTCGATGATTCTTTTTTTATTGGAAAGGGGTACCTTATGGGTGGTCCCATATTAATTTGGCCAAGATCTGATGATATGATCAATGACAAAATAACGCAAATCTCCAATTCTTATGAGCAAATAATCGAAATTATAATAAATAAAATCTTTTATAAAAAAAAATATTAAAACATTCATTTAAAACCCCCAAACGTTTCTATATTTATGAATTGAATTTTATTATCATTTTCTGATTCATTCACCCCACGCTTTTTCTTACGAGATGCATGCAAGGTATTATATTAAGTCACTATAAATAACATCACTAAAAAGAGAAAAATAAAAATAATTTTTATAAAGAAAAATAAAACTCATTAAATTCAACAAATAAAATAATAAGAACTCAAAAATCAAATAAAAATGCACTAAAAGGTATAAAATAATTATCTAATTTAGTTACAACTAAACGACTAAATATTAACATGAAGTCACGTTTTGAAGTTGGTTCTAAACAAATTATATAAACTAGCGTACCCGCCAAATGTACCAAGTAAGATCCGTCGAGTTCGATTCATAAAATGTATATTTTTGGCACCGACTTCAAAAAGTGATTTCATGTTAATATTTTGTCGTTTATTCGTAACTAAATTAGATAATTATTTTATACTTTTTAGTGCAGCGGTCGGGGAACTTTTTTAGCCATTACCCCAAAATATTTTTGCTTAACTCGCTGTTACCCCTACATTCTGAAAAGCAAAAAAAAGCAATATAAATGTATATTAAAAGAGAACGAATTCAATCTTTAGGACAAATTCTAAGATTTTAGTAGAAATTGCGATATCAGAGGGGATTCATCCCCTCAGGAGTAGAACCTGAGAACTAACATGCTTTCTGGGTAGTCAGCTCACTGTAAGAACATATAGTAAATTTATCATTGTTTTTAACAGTGTAATTACAATGTCCATCAGTCTATCAGCATTGTACTCGTAAACTAAATAAGATTCAAACTTGAAATTAAAAAATTACTATCGGCGAGAGGTTTTTTGTCTCGAGGGTGTGAATTGATTGACTGACTGCCCAGAAACCATGTTAGTTCTCAGGTTCGACTCCTGAGGGGATGAATCTCTTCTGATATCGCAATTTAATAATATTTCTACTAAAATCTTAGAATTTGTCCTAAAGATTAAATTCTTTCTCTTTTAAAATACATTAGTTAATCTGAACTCGTGCTGATTTTTTTGAAAAACATTTCAACTATTTAAAAAAAAGATCCTCAAATCTTTAGTTTTATAAATGTATATTATTTATTAAATTAATTGGAATTTAGATGAAAACTATCTGTAAATAAATAAAAATTCTAAACATTAACGTAATTCAAACTAAAATAGTATAAGGTCAGGTGGGGTAACTGGGCCAGCTTCTTTTGTTTTCCCAAGGATAGTACTCCATATTTTTGGCTATAACTAAACTTCCTCACAATTTATAGATCTCGTGACTATATTAATTGAAAGATGAAATTTTCTTCAAATAATCATGATACTTTCAACTTTTGATTATTCAAAATTTTGGAATTTTCTTAAGTTGAATGTAAAGTTTTGCGGTTGGCCCAGTTAAACGCGTTGTGGGGTAATTGGACCAGCCCAGCCTATTTGCGGTTTTTTTAATTTTTAACATCTTTTGAGCAGTTGGACATGTTCCCCTATCCCTCAAGGCCCTGGCCGTAGGTAGAATTAGTCTCATTTGTATATGGATTAAAAATAATCAAAGATGTAAGCGATTCAGGGTAATTGGGCCCTGACTAGGCTGGCCCAGTTGCACCAAGACCTCTATTTTTTTTATTCTATTGAATTTTTTAAGGTAGATAAGTTTAAACGCCAAGTATAATTTTTAAAATCGATTTTTATTACAGAAAAATATCAAAAAAAGTATCATAAATCAAACAACTAAACAAAATAATTTCATTTTACCCATTGAAATAAAGTTAAACAAGTTCCTTATGCTTAAGAAAGCCTTAATTAAGTACTTACTCAAGTCTCAATATTTTCAAGGAGCTGGGTAAGGCAACTAGGTAAGAAGTAAGCACATAACTTGGTAAATAAGTAAATAAGTAATTAACTTAACTAAGTACTAAGTATAAAATAAACTTAAAGAAATTTCTCTAATTCAGGAACACTGAAAATTTCCCACCAATATGAAAAAGTGAATTGCGCTAAAAAAATGCGGTAAAATTAAAAAGCTCTGGGGTTACAGGACCCCTGGCCCAGTTGCCCCGGGCCCCAGTTACCCCACCTGACCTTACTAGTTTATAAAATAGAAAATTTTAAAAATGTCCTTATTACCCCCGATATTTTCAATTTTAGCCCATTTGGGGTAATTTACCCCGGTTCCCCGACCGCTGTTTTAGTGCATTTTATTTGATTTTTGAGCTCTTATTATTTTGTTTGTTAAATTTAATTTTTTGAAGTCGATTTTATTTTTTTTATAAAAATTATTTTTAATTTGAGTGTTTTTAAGTTTTTCGACATTTTAAAATAGTTTTCTTTAATTAATTAAAAATTTTATCTGAATATAATTTTTTCAATTTGTAAAAATATCGTTTCTTTGACCTAGTTTACAAGCATCAGGCTTAATATCTATTCGCTCTCAAGTGCAGTGGGATTTAGTATACACCGTTTACGCTTAAACTATCTCATTCCTATTAAGAGTAGACTGACAGTACACATCACACTCAATTCACTCTCAATCCGACTTAATCCTCTTGAAAACCAAGATCGAAGTGAATTGAAAGCAAATGAAAGTGTTTACACCAAACAAAACTCTTCCCCGGGATGTAAACTGAAATAATAAAAGCAAATTGGGATTCACATTTTATCTATTTTTTAGCTGTGAAGCCTGCCTTTGCCGTATCACTGTTCATTTACACTCTATAATCTATATTATACAGAAAAATTGTATATTTCTATATTGAAATTAAATTCTATGCCTAAGGCCGGTTCACTCGGAGCCTTTTCTCCTACTTGCTCCTAACTACTAACTGTCAATTTGGAGGCATGGATGGGGTCGAAATGACGTCACTCCTGACTGTCTTAATAGCATGCTTGCTTGATTAAAAGATAGGGCATGTTCTAAAAAAAAGTTTAGCTACATGGACCGAGCAGTGGCCAGCCAATCGGAAAGCATTATTTTATCACGTGGGTGACATGGGAATTGGCCAAATACATCTGCTGATATCACAGAACAGCTGATATTTTGTTTTTCACTGTTCAACTTCAATGAATAAAGAGAATATGCTTTCCAAATTCGTCTGCGATTTATAATTTCTTCAATAATATTATTGCCAGCCATTTTTGTTTGCATCTGAGCTGAAACTGAAAGATGATAGACCAGCTGTTTGGCTCAAAGAATTTTCTGAAAAAGCTTCGTGTGAACCCAACAGGCGAAAAATCAGCCTGACTGAACTAGCTTCAAATTGCAAGTAGGGCGAACAAGTTAGGAAAAAGTAGCAGAAAAAGCCCCGTGTGAACCGGCCTTTATACCAGACCAAACTTATTCCGTTCCAGAGTGAATCAATCGGTTCGAGATCTTAGAGTAAACTAGGACAATAAAAGATTCTTATATTAAACACCTATATTAATTAATTATTTTATTTTTTGAGCTTTCTTATTCTTCAATTCTTGATATTTTTAATTTTAAAAGAATAAAATTACAGCTATTATAAAAAATAATTTCTCTAGTCAATATTTCAGAAATTAGATTACTTTGTTCTATGCTTCATTCATAGTCCAGGCAAATTACGATTTTAACAAAAATTATCTACCGGGAAAGGTTTTATTGCTGAAATACCTTTATTAGTCCCCCAATATTACTTTCCTAAGTTTTCCCCCTAAATCAGAATTGTGGAATTTGCGCACCGCGCCTCAAAATGCGCAAATTTCGGAGTTATTTCAGTTTTTCTTGAATAACTATAAAAAGGATTAACAAATCAAAAGGATATTTATTAAATAAATTAAAGCTTTTTAAATTCCGCGTAAAATGATATTAATTTCATCCATTTCGGTTTAGTATAACCGGTGCTAACCCTTGTCAAAAATACCAATTTTTTCCAATAATTGGTACTTTTTGACTAAAAATGGCTCTTAACGCCTATTGGGGGAAACTAAGGTTAGTAATATTGTGCCACCAATAAAGGTATTCCAGCAATAAAACCTTTCTTCTTTAAGTACCATATCAGGTCTCCCTGACGTTTCGGCTTCTATCCACATATACCTGTGCTGAGTGTGTTTAGTTGTTTTTACACAGATATACGGGACCTACTTTTTGACGGTTCCGAACGGCTAGTTTGGAGAGGTTACTAGGCAATTATACTCTTGGTAGGCTGCCATTGCTTTCCAAGAGGAGGCGACTGCAAATATCTGCCGACTCAGTCGCGAACTAACGTACCTCAGACCAGCGGTTCGACACTCTGACCACTGACCCACAGCCGCCTAATAAAACCTTTACTCGGGGATAATTCTTGTATAAGCCCTTTTTCACCTAATTTGCTTGGAATATCAATAGAATATCAAATATAAATATCTATAGTTTTTTTATTATATCCAATAAACATAATCAAAGTACTATATACCATGGTATCATAAGAATCTATCTCTTCATACAAGTTCAAAATTTGAATACTTGATTTCAACTAGCTCTAAGTATGTTATATATTAGAAAAGCAAACAAAATTTTCCGTGAAAAACTCTTTAGATAGTCTTTCTTTGGAAAATCAAACTCTCCTTGTCTGTTTGTCATTGGTGGATATTTGTATAAAAGAATGGGATGGTCGGAGCTAGAATCTCCTCTCAAGAGGGTTGTTTTCCGAAGGGCTGTTTCAAAAGAGTTCAAATCTGATGGAAATTTATTTTTTATTCGAGTTTTTGTTGTTGTACTGACTTATTTGACTCTCAAATGCTCAAACAACACTTTAAGATACAAAGGTACGAAGTAAGAAGAAAGTTTGCCTGAGTTTAATTACTCTGAAATAAAAATAGGGGAAGTCGTTTCTCACTTTCTTTCTCCTTGGCGTTCTCGAAACACCCACTAACATTTATTTATTTTTTAAAACTTGGTAGAATTTATAACTACAGGCCAAAGAATCGAAAAACAGATCAATAACCATGGAAAACCAAAGTTTGAACCAAAAATAAAGATAATAATTAAGTATTCCACTTATTCAGGACAGTTAAATCCGATGTCAATGAATAAAGATCAGATATGTATAGATCATTTTGACTTTTCATGATTAGAATTTTAATATTTCGATTTTAATTACAATATCTCACGAGAAAGAGTTCTATTATTATAAACATTTGAATTATAGTAGGAAAATTCAACAAGAAATAGTGTATTTTTTTAGTATTGGGTCAATCCATTTCAAATCACCCAGGTAATGTTGCTCAACATTTTATATTTTCTTGATTTTTTTATCATGAGTTCCCTATAGCTAGACAGTCACACAACCGTACTTGAAAAAAATATATATGTTATAGTTTTTTTTGGCAGCCATTTTAAAATGATAGTTGGGCATATTTTATTGAAAAACGTGGTTTGCGGAAAATTTAATTGCCAAGCCATTTTTAAAGATAGCAGAATAATTCAAAAACCAGTGTATTCAGCATGAAATGAGTTTCAGGTATACATTATTTAGCTAACTTGGCACTGCATGACCGTGTAGAAGGGTAGCGTTTTTACTGAAATTCACTGCACTATTACTCTAAATATAGTTGAGTCTTGATCATAATTTTTTTGTGAGATATTCCTATTTGTATAAAGAACATTTTGTAAAATTTTCAATTTTTTTCATTAACTCCCTTTTCAGATATTGACATGTGAAAATTGACATTTAAAGGGTTTCGGTCATTTTTGAAAAGTTCTAGAAAAAAACCGAGTGCATTCTCAGGACTACAACTTATACTGCAGGTAGTTATATAAGTATACAATACAGAAATAACTTATTATTAGTGAGTCTCTTTTTCTTCATAAAAATTTATGGATTTAAAAAGTAACGATTTATACATTTTTTCCGAGTTTTTACAGGAAGAGTTTGACTGATTCTTTTGCATGATAGAAAAATTAAAATAATATATACCTGAAGTTCATTTCATGCTGAACACACTCGTTTTTGAATTATTCTGCTATCTTTAAAAATAGCTTGGAAATTAAACTTTCCACAAAGCACGTTTTTCATTAAAATATACCCAACCACCATTTTAAAATGGCTGCCAAAAAAAAAAAACTATAACATATACATTTTTTCCAAGTACGGTTTTGTGACTGTCTACCTATAGGGAACTCATGATAAAAAAATCATTAAAATATAAAATGTTGAGCAACAAATTTTATTCATATTGGGAGATTTGAAATGGATTGACCCTATTTTAAAACAAAAGATCTAGCGATTTATGCTAAATAAATTAATAAAATAATAATAATTTTATAATATTTAGGTCACTGTACCAGTACGAATAACAAATATGTTGTCTCGCATAATAAAAAGATCTGGATACACTGTATTATAATATATTAATGTTAGCCTATGGCTTAATTAAATCTCCCAAGAAGATTAATTCATGACCACCCCTGACTTTTTTAATCATATCGTTCAAATAATTTCTTAATCATATCCTGAGGTCATAATCGTAAAGATTGCAGAATTAATTACTCTGTCTACGTGATGTTGGTATCTAAAACAATCTGAAGAGGGTTTATTATCATTCTTACTAGATATGCCAGAGTACTTGCTATCTCACCAAACCGCTCCCACCTATCGGAACTACAGATTCTTCTTCTTATTGATAGACCTGTGGTCTGTTTATCCTAGCTCTTCCTGCCAGCGTTTTTTAGGTCGACCTCTGCTTCTTTTCCCTGCTGGCTTGTTTGTTAAAATTTTCTTGAGAATTCGGTCTTCGCTCATTCTTTCCACGTGTGCGTACCAATTCTCACTTCTACATTTGACCCAGTCATCGATCTTTTGTATTTCACATTTTTTCCTATGTCTTCACTTCTTTGTTTATCAAACAGCGATACGTCAAGGATTCTTCTGAGGGTCTTCATCTCAGCCGTTTCCAACATCTGCCTAGTTTTGGCTATATCTGGCCTTGTTTCGGCTGCGTACGTCAGTATTGGCCTTATCATAGTTTCATATATTCGCTCCTTGGCTTCTGTTCTTAAAAACTTATTCGACCAGATTTTGCTATTAAGACAACCTGATATCCTTAGGGCTTTAATAGATTGTGTTTTTACTTCTATCTTTAGATCTTGATTAGAAATTATCTGTATACCAAAGAAAGTAAATGACATGACCTGTTCAATTACCTTATCATATAGCTGTAATTTGAATCGAAGTGGCTCTTTGGACATAGTAACCGTTTTTTTTTCTTTTATTGTTGATAGGGTAAGATCGAATTTGGTGGCTAGTAGACTGAATCCATATAGTAGCTTTTGAAGAGAATCTTCATCTTCAGCAACCAAGGCGGCCAAACAAAGATTCATTTAAGTATATTGTTAAGCTTCTTGACCTGTTTTTAGTTACATGTTTAGATTCAGTGGCGTAGCTAGCCCTAGTAGGCCATGTATCGCCAGGCGGGCTATTTTTCGGAAAATAAACAAAAATGTTTGATCTTTTTAGAAATATCATATTTTTTCTGTTTAATTTTTCTTTTAAAAGCACATATTTTTCACAATTTAATACGCTAATAATTATAATGTAAGCACAAACAAAAATATATCACACATGACTGATTGCGTCGAATATGCGTGTATAATTTCATGAACAACGATAACAGGACTCCCCGTCTAGCGGGATGTACGTCTTGTGAGATTTTATTACCAAAAGTTATTACAATCATTGATCTCCTTTTTTATTTGAGTTATAAAATTAAACATACGTAAGTAATTTTAGTTTTGACACACATTTTTAGACGAAAATAAGTTGTTAAGGCGGTTTTGTTGTATAATATATATATAGTATTTCTCTAAATAATAGACATCTCTTTAACTGAAACGAATATAACAAAAATGTTTTTTAAAGAGACGTGATTTATTCAGAGGAATATTGAGAAAGTTGTGAATTTTAAAGTAGATAGTAGTCACTTAATGAATGAATTTAAAATCTTATTAAATAAATAAACAAACAGTCCTAATCAAAACCTCTCACATAATCTTGTTTTTTTTTTAAGTGATAACTTCTTATGCGAGGGTAAACCGCTTCGTTACGTAACGCGTTACGGGGACAGTCTGTCTGGCTTCCCCTTCTCTCACTCATACGGCGGTATTAATTTTCAGCAACGCTCATATAATTTTCTTTAAAAAAAGACTTGCCGGATGTCAGATTAGAACCTGAGACCTCTTTGCATGAGAGGCCAGACACTTTACCACTAGACCATGTAACTATTTTAAAAATCTTTGCTTTTTACTTTTACTAAAATGAATATTTTTGAATTAGACTATTATAAGGCTGGAAATAATTGAATATATTATATATAGCTATGTATTTAAAAAATAGAATTTATTGAATATATTGCGCGGCAAATTTGAAATATGTATAATTGAATTAAACTGAAAGAAAGACAACAATTAATTTTAAATCCAGAAACATTAAATATATTAATAATTATTCCTTTGCCCCTCCCCCCTACACTCTTCTAATTAAAATTAAATATTCATACCTCTTTTCTCCGGTTAATTATCCTTGCAATTGTCTTCCTAAAAAAAATACTTGGTTGGTGAATTTCTTCATAATTGTTATTTTTATAGGATTAAATAATGATACTAATAATGTACATACACAAACTTCTAATGTACATATTCAAGAATTGTAAATTAGAATAAAATATATTTTATAATCAATAAAAGATTTTATGAATAAATAACCTTTCCTTACATTATCATATTGATATACATAAAATTTAAGTAATAACTTAAACTTTCCTCAAGTTAAACAATTTCAATATTAAATAGTTCAACTTAGATTAGTTTAAGTTATCACTTCTGTCGAGCATCCCGAAACGCACACATTTTTTTAAATTGTTTTTTGATTAATTTTTTAAAAAAAGGAAAAGTTTTTTAATTTTTTTCCCGATCTATAAAGTAACATTTTGACCTCAATCAACGTGCCGTCTGATTAAAAAAGATAATTCCTTAAGTCCGGAAAGAGCCATCAGTGTCAATGGCTTATTTTTATAAAAGCAACCAGAGAAAAATATAATTACTTTATTAGTAAAATATTAATTTAAATCCAGAATAAAATTATACATTATGACATGTCTCTATAGCTCTGTATTCGAATAATTTTAGAGAAGGGGCAGATACGATGATCGGGTGAAGGTAATATAAAAAACATATTAAATTATACGATCTAAAACAATTGTAAACTAAATAGATTCCGCAACATTTCAGCCCCCGACAAAATATCATTCAGACAGAATATCTCATGACAAAATAACCCTTCCCCGCGTGAATCTTATGAGTAATGCAAATCGACTCCGGTTCGGTTAATATATATTCAGTTCGGCTCGGTTGGGTTCGTATAGCTCCTTTTCGGGCTGGTTTTTAGACGGTTCGGTTGGGTTACGCTGAGTTATACGAATCCAACCGAACCTCCGAAAGTTTAGTCCGGGCGGGGTGTGTTTCGGGCTCCCATTTTTTTCTAATCAAACACACATTGAAAACCGAACCATCCAGTCTCGGGCGGGGTGTGTTTGGGGCTCCCATTTTTTCCTAATCAAACACACATTGAAAACCGAACAGCCAATCGTCGGGCAGGGTGTCTCTTTTGTATTGTCCCTTATACTGGGAAATATTTTGTCAGAAGATATTATGCCGGGGGATATTTTGTCCTTTGTATATTTTGTCGGGGGCTGAAATGTCGCGGTACCAACTAAATAAACACCTAATGTATTTTGCTTCAAGATCCACTGAAGAAGGAAGACTGTAAAGTTTCCGAAATATTTGGATTTAATTTAGCCATCAATTGAATTAAAAAACCTTTCAAAAAAAGTTTGTGTTAATTTAAATGGATTTATGTACTTCTTTGGATGAGACTTCATTGTTATTACACCCCAAGGCTTTATGAAGAAATCATTTTCGAAATTTGGGTGATGTGTTTAAATATAATTTATCTGTTAGTATTTTGGAGACAGCGGGTTGCCAGTAGTACTCTTGATGACGGCAATGTAGGCCTCTTCTTTGTGAAAAGTGATGTACAGTTACCTAAAACAAAAAAAAACAATATTAGTAATTAGAATATTAATATTATCTTTTAAAATAATTTTTAGGTCTATAAATTAGGAAAGAGAGAAATTCAGCCAGTAAAGGAAGCCTCATCATTATTCAAAATGGACAAATAGGGATTACTTAGCCCTGTGATATATGTATGGAAATTAAGGGCTCTTTGCCCATATGATTTGATAAAGCTTTTCTCAGCCACCTGACGTTTGTATGTATTATCAATTTTCAAAAGAAGCTCATTAGAACTGAAGATGGCATACTATATAGATTAGTCCAGATTAATTTGCCACAACGCTGACGTAATGCCGCCGACAGGGAACGCCGTCGGCATATTTGCGGCAAATTTGAAATATAATTGTAATTTGGACTCGAATTTTGAAATGAAAGACTCCAATTGATTTTAATTTTAATTTTAATTAAGAAACATTAAATATATTGATAATTATTCCTCCTCCCCGCCCCCCTCACTACTCAAAAATTAAATATTCAATTTGATTTTCTTTGCGCACAAGAAAGAACGCACGCCCGAGTTTCTCATGGCAATACTGGAGCAGCCTGTCATACAAACAACACCTGATCTCTTTTAAATATTCGGAGTCTTATATCGATTATCGATCCCAAATTTAAAAAAAATGATATAATATAATTCTCCTCCTCACACGATCCCACTTATTTAAATAAATCTACATATTTCCACACAAAAAATATCACAATGCTGTAGATTATAGAAATAAGAAATACTCCCAGATTTATATCTAGATTCTCATTTCTGTAGCTGTGTCAGGACGAAAATGAGGCGAAACTTTTAAGAGAGTATGTATTTTCGGGAGTTTACAGGTATACATTTGGATTGTGGTTTTTTAAGAGGAATAAAATTTTTGGATCGAGACGCCGCCCGCCAGGGCACCAGCCCGGAGGGCCGAGATTCCAGGGCGTGCCGAAGGCACGCACGAAAAGCTCGTTATATAATAATTCTTCTTCATTTAAGTGCCATATCAGGTCTCCCTGACGTTTCGGTTCCTCTCCACATATACCTGTGCTTAGTGTGTTTAGCTGTTTTTACACAGATATACAGGACCTACTTTTTAACGCCAGTTCCGAACGGCTAGTTTGGAGAGGTTATTAGGCAATTATACTCTTGGTAGGTTGTCATTGCTTTCCAAGAGGAGGCGACTGCAAATATCAGTCTCGAAACAGCGTATTTCAGGCCAGCGGCCCGACACTCTAACCACTGCCCCACAGTCGCCTCTATATCTACAAATTAAATAATTATTAAAGCCGAACTGGTTTCTAGAGTACAATTGGGAGTTTTATTCGACAGAGGATTCCTTCATTTACTGGCTGAATTCCTCTTTTTCCTAATTTATAAATTTTTGGACAGCCATCTTTTCTTCATCATAATTTTTAGGGCTTTTATAAGGAATCCTTATAATTTCCTCATTTCCGTCTTTTCTATTTTCTGGAGTTCTTGGGGAACACACTATTGGTTCTAAGTAAAAATCATGTGAACACTAAAGTAATTTTAGAATTTTATTTTGTATGCAATTAATGGGTGGACAATGTACATTTTGTTTCACCTAACACTGCATCATCAGCACCTAATTATAATAAACAAACTTGTGAAAACTTGTGAAAACAGACAGCGCCATCAACGGACTGCACTTAATAGAAATGAGCCCGTATTAGACGAAACAACTTGTATATTGTCCAGCTAAGGTGGACCTTATTTTTCGATCATGAAATTTTTTCGGGACAGAAGCTCAAATTACGAAGTATGATAAGAAAATAATGTGTTCAAAATTTGAGATCGATCGGACAACCCGAAGAACTGGACCATCTCATTTGAAATTTTTAGAACTTCGCGCTATTCGGTTACTATATTTTGTTATCCGTCGTTAAATTGAAACAACAAATAAAAACATCGATGACCATGAAATTATTGAACATTTTCTTCTGAAATCCCGCCCCTACCTTCGTCATTCAACCATTAAAGAATTAGAGCACAATAAAAAAAATTAAGTAAATTCAATATTATGCCTACCCACTAGGCGTACATCGAGAAACAGATTTATTTGAGTAATATACCTAAGTATATTAAAAGAAAAAATTATTATAAATATATATTGCCTGAAAATAAATTTTATTTAACTAAATATGGAGTTTTAAAAATCCACTACCAATGATGATTTATTAAATTATTAGAATTTTGCAGTCTACAACTTACTATAACACTAAGATATAGCAGTATTTTATCTAGCTGTAACTCCAAAATTATAATTGCTAAAAATCTGTAAAAATTCGGAAGTATAGCTACTATTATAAGGATAATGTTTACAGAGTTACAATTTTTTGAACCTTTATTTTGTCCGGAATAAAAAATTTATCGTGCAATGCCAAAAACCCCATGTTATTTAGATGAGAAACTTGCATTGCTGTTTAAAATTGAGATAGAGACTTGAAGCTTAAAGGATATTTTTTTATTCATTTCAAATGAGCCACTGGGAGCACAAAAATTTGAAAATACCCAAAATAAGAACCAGCCTATTGTATAAATCTCGAAATCAGGTACCTACCTATTGCTGAAAAAAAAGTAAGAAATTGATTATTGAAATAATTTTTTTATCAATAATCTCTTTCAGTTGGTTTAAGGCGGTTCGGGACTGTTTATCATTTTTATAAGAAAGTTCTCAAATTTTCGCCATCGAATCATTGATGCATTAAATATTTATTCCCGAAATTTGAAGTTGATCGTCTGTCCCATTAGCGAGAAATAAATTATTGAAAATTGTCCTTTTAACTTGGAAGTAAAAGGGCTATAACTTCTATACAAATTATACTATTTTCAACAAATTTATACAGATCAATAATTTAACTTTTATGAATCGAATGATACATTTTTCAATAGATTTGACAGTCTAGTTAATTAGTTATTCATAAATGTAAAAAATAAAAAGTTATTTCGAGGCAACAGAATAAAACAAAAGCACTAGTGTAGAATTCCAACTCTATGTTTTTGTGTTAAATAAATGTTTTTATAATGAGAAAAAATTTATCTCAATATTCTTTTTATTAATAATATCAAAAAAAAGATTTTTATTTGAAACTAGCTGCAAGGCCCGCCTTCGGCGGCCCTCTTGGAAGTCAGGGGGCACGCCCCCTGGACCCCCCAACCCACCCAGCACCTCATCTCCGGACCATACCCAACCCCCACCCCCACCCCAACACTCCATTCTGCACCCTAACCCCCCCCCCCGCACCATGTACGCGTTCCCAAATCCCGCCCCCGCCCTGGACCCCACCCCTTACCCTCCAACCCTGCGCACCACACCCCCGCCCAGCCCCCTGAACTCCACCCCACACCACCCCCTGCACCCCTGCCCCACTCATCCTCACTCCTCACCCCACCCATTCCACGCCCACACCCACCCTCCGCACCCAGTTTTTGCATTTCTAGACTTCTAGTGACCCACATATTATGTATACAAAATTTGGTTGAGTTTGGCCCAAGAGAAAGAATTTTCATTTTTTGACCCCCCCCCCCAATTTTGGGTGGTTAGTTTTTGCATTTCTAGCTCTCTAGGGGCCCAGAGATTATGTATACAAAATATTGTTGAGTTTGCAAGGGCAAGGATTTACATTTTTTCACCCTCCCCCCTTTTTGGGTGGTTTTTTTGGGGAAATTTTTTTAAACAAAAGTTGTCAGAAATCACATCCCCTACAACTTTGTTTATCATAAAATTTTTCGTAGGGTTAATAGTTTAGGAGTTATTTGATAATTTTTATTCGTACGCCCCCCAAACCCCCTTCTGGGGTCAAAATATCAAAACATTATATAGCTAAAAACGTAAGGTAGAAGACATCTGATGTAAATATGGAATTTCATAATAATGCCTTTAGCCTTTTTTACGTAAATCGTGAGCAACTTTTTGGAAACCACTGAAACAGACATACAGACAGACATACAGACATACAGACAGATATGAATTTTGTTGAGGGTGTTTTCGTTCATAACTTTGCTTGAAATGTGTGCAAGTAAAATTTGGCGTGATTTGGAGCAATGTACAGACAAAACCTTAATTTTATATAGATTAACCTCATTATTAACAATTTTTTTTATTAAAAAATTTAGTAGGGAGACGTTGTCACTATGCAGAAATACAAAAGATTTCTTCGAAGATCAACCAGATAGATAAACTGTCTCGAACTCCCTTAAATGTAAGTCAAACCAACCTAATAAAATCGTCAAACTTGTGAACTATTTTCTTCCTATAGTGGTTTTATTTAACCAGATTATCCCATAACGCTACACAAAATTCCATTTTAATGGAATGATAATTATTTAAACCAATTTGACTTCCTTGTTCGAAATAGACAGAGAGAGAATATTATGCGATCCCGCAATGATAAGATAAATTGCTTAATAACTAATAATAAAACTGGTTGGAAAATAACGCAATAAAATCGTCGAAATGTTGACTCGTTTATCGGGGCCGTTCTTTCTTCCTGGTCGACTAAATGAATGAGTTTAAATTGGGTTAGGGAATGATCTGCACTGCAAGGGTTAATGGTTAATTGACCCCCTCTCCTTTGCTAGCACCCGGACAAACACACCCTTGCTTATCTATAGAAACAACCTTCTACTGAGATCGATCCCACCTTTATTGGATTTAATTAAATTTGACTGCAGTCTTTTTCGAATAGTCAGGCTACACGAAAGAAAAACGAAGAGGCCGGTGTTTATGTTGCGGAAGTGGTCTGTTTTTAGCCTCAAATCATGGGGCATCATTCCTCAATTTTAATTAAATTGATCCGAAAAGAGAGGATACGTTTCGTATTTATAGCTGGGGAGTGAATCATGATCTTAAAATCCGAATGAGAGCATACTAACAATGAACAGAGGGGCTTTTATTAGTGTATCAGTAAAAATATAAATTTAGATCACTTTTTAAATTACCTAATTAATTGACCATATTGTGAAATCATTCTAATTCTAGGTACCTACTATATAAATGTATATAAGCTGACGTGTTCTGATATGGCCATCCACTTGACTTTACAATACAACCTGGCCCCTCACTTATATTTAATATTTAATAAAATTATTTAAAATCATGTAAGGGGGGTTAGTTTTTGCATTTTTAGACTCCTGGGACCCACTGATTATGCATACAAAATTTGGTTTAGTTTGGTAAATGGCCAAGATTTTCATTTTTTGACCCTCCGCCGCCCCCCCCCCATTTCGGGCGGTTAGTTTTTGAATTTTTAGACTTCTGAAGACCCACTGATTATGTATACAAAATTGGGTTGAGTTTGGTAAATGTCCAAGATTTTCATTTTTAAACTTCTGGGGGTCCACTGATTATGAATACAAAATTTGGTTGAGTTTGCTCAAACGACCTAGATTTTTAATTATTAACCCCCCCTCGACCCCCCTTAATTTTAGGTCGATATACACCAAAATCTAATCAGCTCTTAATCTCAATGGACCAAAACTACGTGTGAAATTTGGTTTCGATATTCACACTAGTTTTTGAGCTAGCTCGTCCACAAATTTGGTAAAGCACAGACTAACTAACTAACAGACATTTTGACAAAACAATTATTATCTCAAAAAATATAATTTTTTCAATGTTTAATTGTTAGAGCTTTTTGTAGAGCGAAATACCATGATTTCGCTCAATTTTTTTAATCGAAATAGTTTCAGCCGTTTTTTTAGATATTTTGAAAAAAAGAAAGAAAAATCCACTTTTTTCATGCACGATTACAATACTTGACCATACCCTGTATGTTAAGGGACACAGTATGTCTATTATATAAGAAAATAGCATTTTGATTAAGATTTTTCTATTTTAAAAGAAATTGTATGAAAAGATTCAATTTCTTCTCTCCGCAAGCGAATCAACTAGAAATGGCACAGAGTTTTATTTTTTTTCTCATTAGATATTTATTCAAATCTATTGAAATTTCATATCTGTGTGTTATGTCTATTTATCTTTTATGTTAAATAATTATTATTAGGAAATTTGCATTTTAAAGGGTAGTTTATTTGAAGTCCAATTTGAAAAAACGCTAATAACTCCGTTGAAAATTAAAAAAATATATAAAATTAATAGATATTATAAAACAATTAATTATTAATAATTTAATTCCATTTTGAACGAAATCGATTCACTACTTTTTGAGAAAATGGTCAAAAACACCGAAAACCGCCATGAATGGCCATTTTAGAAACATTTTAAAAAGCGGTCACCATGTCACAAGTCAATGTTTCGTTTCATATGACTTTTTCAACTTTTTTCAAAGACATCTAGTGCTTTCAAAAAACATCGTTTTTTGACGGTTCAGACGGTTTTTGATCTTTTTCTCAAAAAGTACTGTATAGATTTCGTTCAAAATTAAATTAATTCATTAATAATTAATTGTTTTATAATATTTATTAATTTCTTATTTTTGAAAAAAATTTTAACGGAGTTATTACCGTTTTTTCAAATTGGACTTCAAATAAACTACCCTTTAAAATTCAAATTTTCTAATAATAATTATTTGATATGAAAGATAAATAAAAATAATATACAGATATGAAATTTCAATAGATTTGAATAAATATCCAATGAGAAAAAAAATAAAACTTTTTGCCATTTGTAGCTGATTCGCTCCCGGAGAGAACAAATTGAATCTTTTCATACAATTTCTTTTAAACTACAAAATTCTTAATCAAAATGATATTTTCTTATATAATAGACATACTGCGAACCTCCAGGTAGATGAAATTAATTAAATAAGATCGATTTCCTTCTTATTTCTAATTCTTGAACTCTTGTATCGAGACGGTTGTGCCGCAAGCCTCTCAATGCCGAGAGACACATTATTTGCCCAGAATTCACCAAGACCACCATATGAAATATCTTATAATATATTTAAATGTATGTTTTATTTTTATAGAAAAATAGAAAAACTATAATACAACATGTGCAGTACGTGTGGTAATTGAATATAATGTAAACGGTGAACAGATGGAAAGGCAGGAAATAAGGAGAAGGGTTTGTGGAGGGTGGATTTGCTGAATTGATACATATTCGACTATCAAAATACTTATTGGCATTGGAAAAGATTTCAGGGAACATTTTTTCTCTTAGTATAAAATAAAATTTTATTTTATTATCTCAATAATCGTAAAAGAAAAAATTGTCACAACTTTTGTTATAACCAATTCATTTTTTTTTTTTTTTATAAAACTATATGTGGTAGAATCATAGAATATTGGTTTTCGAAAAAAGTATTTTAAATATATATTCTAGCATATATTAGAGGCCGATCATAAATTACGTAACACGAATTTCAAGATTTTTAGACGGCACTCTCCCCCTGTGTCACATTCTGTCACATTTTCATTAAGTCCCCCTGTATTGTGACGTCACATTATCACTTTTATACCCTTATTGCTTGGTTACAATTTTTTGTTTAGATTTATTTTAACAACATTTTCAGGTTGAAATAATATTAACCTGAAATATAAAAAATATTAAATTAGGGAACGAAGAAAAGATTTTTTATTATAGACAAAAGGATCAGCCGGGAAAATATTTTTGAAATTTTTTTTTAATTTGTCTTTTGTGACACCTCAATTTGTAAGATCCCCGGGCCCCCCTGTCACATTTTGTCACAAATTTGAGATGCTGCCTCCATCCTTACTATGTGATGTAATTTATGGACGGCCCCTTAAATTGATTTTAATTTTAAAAAAAAATTTCAATTCATTAAAATGGATATATGAAAATTTTGAGGGGGATGGGGGTGTAGTCAGGGATGTTTGGATATATATTTTTGCTTTCACATTTATATTCAATAACATAGTCATGTGAAGTCTTGCGATGCCCAGTCTGGGTCCTGACTCTTTGAGAGCTTGTATCTTAGAGATGAAAAAAGTTAATTTCATTTTGTAACTTCTAGGTGGAAGGAATCGATGCCCTTAATAGTTGGAAATCAGATTTAGGACATAAAACCGGAAATTGTGGTCTCCAGAGGCCAAAAAGTGGTCAAAAATCTATTGGTCGGTGCGTATGCATGTATGTAGCCCCCCTGCGTTTCGCAACCATAAGTCTCAGAGATACGAAATTCGAAACTTAAGCTCGATATAGGCTAGAAGGAGTAGAGCAAGCTTGATTTTCAATTGATTAAAATGGATATATGAAGGTTTTGAGAAGGATGGGGTTGTAATCAGGGAATTTTTTGATATATATTTTTAATTTTATGGTAAGTGTAGAATGAAAAGGTAAAGTTTTTATTTTTAGATATTTAAAATTTATTGTTAAATGATTAATTTGTTTGAAACTGAAGGGAAAATGTGAAAATTTACGAATGAATAAAAAAATGTATAATATATTTATGAGATTTTTAAATAATTAAGATCTTGGTTCATTTCTGCATGGGCTTGTACCAAACTCAACCATATTTTGTACACATAATCAGTGGGCCTAGAGTAATCTAAAAATGCAAAAACTAACCCCCCTCTCCTACATGATTATAAATAATTTTATTAAATACTAGCTGCAAGGCCCGCCTTCGGCGGCCCTCTTACTAGCCAGGGGCCCCCTGGACCCCCAGCATTCGAACCCCACCCTCACTCCCCACTCCTCCCCGAAACCCACCCAGCACCCCGCACCATGCCCAACCCCCGCCCCCACACCACCACCCCAACACTCCATTCCGCACCCTAACCTACTAACCCCCCTCACCCCACCCCTAAAACCCCTCCAGCACCCCAACCCCCGCACCATGCACCCGTTCCCAACCCCAGCCCCCACTCCACCACCCGCACCCCACCTACCTCGGACCCCGCACCCCACCCACCCCGGCCCCCACCCGCGCTCTCCAACCCCGCGCACCCCACCCCCGCCTAGCCTCCTGGACCCTAACCCGCACCACTCCCTGCACCTCCACCCTACTCCGCCTCACTCCTCACCCCACCCCCATTCCACCCCCGCACCCACCCTCCGCACCCAGTTTTTGCATTTCTAGCCTTCTAGTGACCCACAGATTATGTATACAAAATTTGGTTGAATTTGGCCCAAGAGAAAGAATTTTAATTTTTTGACCCCTCCCCCATTTTGGGTGGTTTGTTTTTGCATTTCTAGCTCTCTAGAGGCCCAGAGATTATGTATACAAAATTTGGTTGAATTTGCTCCATGGGCAAGAATTTACATTTTTTCACCCCCCCCCCCCTTTTTGGGTGGTTTTTTGGGAAATTTTTTCAAACAAAAGTTGTCAGAAATCACATCCCCTGCAACTTTGTTTTTAATAAAATTTTCCGTAGGGTTAATAGTTTAGGAGTTATTTGATAATTTTTATTCGTGCGCCCCCCATACCCCCTTCTGGGGTCAAAATATTAAAACGTTATATAGCTAAAAACGTAAGTTAGAAGACATCTGATGTAAATATGAAATTTCATAATAATCTCTTCAGCCGTTTTTACGTGAATTGTGAGCAACTTTTCGGAAACCACTGAAACAGACAGACATACATACAGACAGACAGGAATTTTGTTGAGGGTGTTTTTGTTCATAACTTTACTTGAAACGTGTGCAACCAAAATTTGGCGTGATTTGGAGAAATGTACAGACAAAACCTTAATTTTATATATATAGATTAAATATAAGTGAGGGGCCAGGTTGTATGGTAAAGTCAAGTGGATGGCCACATCAGAACACGTCACTTTATTTTACAAACATAATACTTAATCAGTTCCGGACCAAAAAAATATCGTGCCTTCTCGCAATCTCGTTGTGGAAACATTTTTACTTTTAATTATGTAACTAAGCGTTTGCAAAGACTGTGTGAATGGAATTTTCATGTTGTACCGGACAGTCCATATGGTGCATGACGCTAGACTTGAATCCAATTGAGGTTGTCGTTTATCGACCTTGGAGGATTAACCCTCATCCCCTGATACCAGAACTCACTATTTTGGCCTTGCAGGTCTATTCAAATTTCATTAGAGCCGCTCTGCTCTGCCGTCAAACGGGATTCGTCTTCAGCACAAACTCTACAATCGAGTGAGGTTTTCTCTGCACCCGCGACCGCAGAATATCCAATGAGATGGGACCCCCTGACCCCTTCAACCCCCAACAAACTATCCACCCAACTCGTCACTCGAGGTTTTCTTCACCGATGCTCCTGCGTCTTTTCTTAACATTACTTTCTTTTAAATGAATACGATTCGAGTCGATTAGATTGCCAAAATAACAACAACAACAACGGAATATTCAAATAGAAAAGTTTCAAAGAAATAAAAAATATCCCTTTTTTTATATCTAATCGAAATTGAAATAATTTTCTTTAAAACACCTATAATTAAAAACTTTCAATTTAAGTTTTTATATTGAAATGGTTTATTCTATTTTTAGGCTTAGAGAATATATAATTGTATACTTTGTTTAAATTATTAAGGTAGTTGTTTCCCCATATGGGTTTTCTTAGGATTTTTTTGAAATTTACATAGATTATGGTTTAAATACTTCTGCATCGATTGGTGGCAAAATCAAATTGATGAGCAATATAGTTCCAGAGATATTAAATTCCAAAGATAGAGTTTTTCAGACTCTTATACATTGCACTATTAGGGATATCGGAAAGTTTGTATACATATTTAATTATAATTAAGAAACTCTTCTTATCATACTTGTAAAAAACTAAACCAACATTAAACAATAATTAACTACATTTTTTAATAAAATTTTAATTCATAGTTACAACACAGTTTCTGAGATAATAATGAATAAATAATGAAAAATGTATAATGAAAAATTTACAATAAAAACAAGCTGGCAACAACGCATTTATTTAACCTAAAAAATGGGTTAACTTTAGTAATTTTTTTGACGTTTTTTCGCTTCAGCCATTGTCGCAACAGCTTTCAATCGCTTATTAAGAACTTTTTTTATCAATCTTCCTTTATAATGTACTTTATTTGACATTTCTATGATAAAATATATACAAATTCGGACAGTGTTGCCAGATTTGTCAAACGAGCACGGGATTGGCTAGTAGTGGTATATAAACAGCAAAAAGTTTTGGGCTTATGAATTATGAATCCTTATTGTTTGTTCTATATATTCTAGCATTAACTTTTTGCTAGTATTGTCGCGAAACAACTACCTTAAGGTACGAAAAAAGTAGAGAGTGGGCCAGTCAAAGAGAGAGCAGAGAAATAGTGAAGCTAATTTCGAAAAACTGTTATAAATATATGCGTTGGCTTTGTTTAAAATATTGTAAGAAAAAAAAAAGAAAAAAAGAAAATTAACAATATTATCAATACCAAGTAAAAAATCTTCATACAGGGTGCTGGACAGTTGCTCTCTTATTTATTCATATTAGAATATTTTATGGTAAAAGTTTTGGAGATATTGGGGAACTCCAAAAGAGTTCTAAGTAAAGATCATGTGAATACTAAAGTAATTTTAGTATTTTATTGTGTAGGTCGAGAGGTGATTCGCAATTTTAAGTAGGCGTACACCTCTTTGGAAATATTTGTAAGTACTTGGAAATATTTGTAAGTACTTGGGAATATTTGGAAGTACTTGGAAATATTTGGAATTAATTGGAAATATTTGGAATTAATTGGAAATATTTGGAAGTACAATTGGAAGTAGGTGTACAGCATATTAGGTCGCGGTTGACCCCTCGGTGTAGGTATACAATTAATTGGTGTACAATAGGGTGGACCTTAGCTATCCCTGGTGAAATTTTTTTTCCAGAAACATTTTTGGGTTCAGAAGCTCAAATTAGGAGATATGGTATAGAAAATAATTTGTATAAAAATTGAGATCGATCGGACAACCCGAATATTATATTACACATTATATTATGAAAATATTAATTTCATTAGGAAACTCGATATGTGAAGGTCGACCTAAGTCGGGATCTTGTACTATAAGAAGAAGAAATAAGCCGACGTGTTCTGATGTGGCCATACACTTGACTTTACCATACAACCTGGCCCCTAAAATTATTTATAATCATGTAGGTTAGTTTTTGCATTTTTATACTTCTGGGGTCCCACTGATTATGTATACAAAATTTGGTTGAGTTTAGTAAATGGGCAAGATATTCATTTTTGACCCCCCCCCCCCCATTTTGGGCTGTTAGTTTTTGCATTTTTAGACTTCTGGGGTCCCATTGATTATGTATACAAAATTTGGTTGAGTTTAGTAAATGGGCAAGATATTCATTTTTGACCCCCCCCCCCATTTTGGGCGGTTAGTTTTTGCATTTTTAGACTTCTGGGGTCCCATTGATTATGTATACAAAATTTGTTTGAGTTTGCTCAAACGGCCTAGATTTTTTATTTTTAACCCCCCCTCCCCCCACCCTTAATTTTTGGCCGATATGCACCAAAATATAATCAGCTTTTAATCTCAATGGACCAAAACTACGTGTGAAATTTGGTTTTGATATTCACACTAGTTTTTGAGCTAGCTCGTCCACAAAAATTTGGTAACGCACAGACTAACTAAGTAAAACAATTATTATCTCGAAAAATATAATTTTTTCGATCTTCACTTATTAGAGCTTTTTTGTAGACCGAAATGCCATGGTTTCGCTCAATTTTTTTAATAAATAGTTTCAACCGTTTTTGAGATATTTCGAAAAAAAGAAGGAAAAAACCACTTTTTTCATGCACGATTACAATACTTGACCATACCCTGTATGGTAAAGTAAAAATAAAAATAGTGTTAGTTGGGTAGATTTATAAAATATTACATATAAATAAATTAATTTTTTAATGTAAATTGTTTATTTAATGATTAGTAACATTGACCCCAATCGAGTTAACAGCTCTTAGGACTTGATAAATCTAATTTGCATTATTCACATTGGTTTACATCCACGTGCATTTAAGATTATCTTAAGATAAATCAATTCTAGAGAAATCTGATATTGCGCCAATCGTATATAAACTAAACGATATAGTCTCAACGAACATATATTTTTCTAAAAACCTCAAACACGTGTTGACCTGAAAAGAATTGAGTAATTTAAGTTTAAATAGAATTTCCGTATGTTTGCTTCATTTAAATATATTGATTTCCGAGACAAATAATATTAACTTTGTTTTATTAAATAGCAAACACATGCCCAGGGACCCCCCAGCTCACCTTCAATACGTCACTGCTAAATATACCTATTTCACAATTATTATTCATAGAATAAAACCCTTTATTTAATATTTTCTTAGAATTAAAAAAATATTTTCTGTAAGAAATTTTTTTTAAAGCATATAAAAAAGTATAATTTAATGTTTGTTGAACAAAACCCCGAATTCATAAGTAATCCTTTCATTCAGTGTCGAAGTCAGATTAATTGAAAAATCGAGGGGTGATCCGCTATTGGAAGTATTTTGGAAGTACTTGGAAATATTTGGAAGTACTTGGAAATATTTGGAAGTACAAGTGGAAGTAGGTGTACAGCATATTAAATCGCGGTTCACCCTTCGTGAAAAATAGAGCTAATAATTTTTCAATGAAGAGAAAATATCACCAGATTTTCTAAATTTAATGGTAACTCATTAGTAAGTTTATTTCAGTTAAGAACTTATTTCTAAATTTATTTTATTTTTTTTTTTGATATTTAAGTAAATGTCATAATAAACTATATTCATTTTAGTATGTTTTTTTTTTTATAAAATAATGTTTAATTTTTTCAGAAAAAATTATTTAATTTCGAAATTTTAATCCTCCTCTGCTACTTAAATAGTCAGACTCCTAATTATAGATTATGAATTTGCTTTTGAAAAATGAAAATATCAAAATGTTTCTTCATTAGTTTTTGAATATGTAGAATATCTAAGCCTCTAGTGCAGGATTTATCTAACTTTCCTCATAAATTTCACCAACACTGCCAAACCCATTGAGGTACGCAAATTTATAAAATGACCTTTATTTAAAAACATTTAATTTAAAACAGAAAAGTTAATATGACTGAAATGTCTAAAATCTATAGTTTACGCGTTCAAAATTATTCCAATATTGTAGAGTGAATAGACTTGAATCAATCAAAAATAAGGTGTCTGATAGCGAGACATCTTCTGGATATACCAGACCAAAAGTATTATAAATGAGAAGGAAATCGATCTTATTTTATCGATTTTATCTATGGCAAGGTTTACAGTGAGTCTATTATATAAAAAAATAGTATTTTGATTAAGAATTTCGTAGTTTAAAAGAAATTGTATGAAAAGATTCAGATTCTTCTCTCCGGGAGCCAATCAACTAGAAATGGCAAAAAGTTTTATTTTTTTCTCATTACATATTTATTCAAATCTATTGAAATTTCATATTTGTGTATTATTATAATTTATCTTTTATATCAAAAAATTATTATTAGGAAATTTGCATTTTAAATGGTAGTTTATTCGAAGTCCAATTTGAAAAAACGCTAATAACTCGGTTGAATAATTTTTTAAAAATATTAAATTAATAGATATTATAAAACAATCAATATTTAATAATTTAGTTCAATTTTGAACGAAATCGATTCAGTACTTTTTGAGAAAATGGTCAAAAACGCCGAAAACCATCATGAAAGGCCGTTTTAGAAACATTTTAAAATTCAACCATCATGTCATAAGTCAATGTTTCGTTTCATATGACTTTTTCTACTTTTTCAAAAGCATCTAGTGGTTTCAAAAAACATCGTTTTTTGACGTTTCAGACGGTTTTTGACCTATTTCTCAAAAAGTACTGTATCGATTTCGTTCAAAATTAAATTAAATTAATGATAATTGATTGTTTTATAATATGTATTAATTTCATATTCTTAAAAAATTATTCAATGGAGTTATTAGCGTTTTTTCAAATTGGTACTTCAAATAAACTACCCTTTAAAATTCAAATTTCCTAATAATTATTATTTTTATATTAAAGACAAATAGAAATAACACCCAGTTATGAAATTTCAATAGATTTGAATAAATATCTAATGAGGAAAAAAATAAAGCTTTTTGCCATTTCTAGTTGATTCGCTCCCGGAGAGATAAAAATTGAATCTTTTCATACAATTTCTTTTAAACTACAAAATTCTTAATCAAAGTGCTATTTTCTTATTTAATAGACACACTGTAAACCTCTAGGTAGATGAAATTAATAAAATAAGATCGTTTTATTTCTCATTTATAATTTTTTGATCTATTTTATCAAGAGGCTGGGCCGCAAGTCACCTGGCATCAGCCAGTCATTTATTACGGTTTTCTAGCTTTTTACCATTTTCTTAATAACTAATCAATCAATTTCGTTCAAAATCAAATATAATTATTAATAATCGATTGTTTTATAATATTTATTAATTTCATATTTTTAAAAATTATTTCAAAGTAGTAATTAGCGTTTTTTTAAATTAGACTTCAAATAAACTACCCTTTAAAATGCAAATATTCTAATAAAAACTATTTGATATAAAAGATAAAAGAAAATATTTCATAGATATGAAATTTCAATAGATTTAATTGAATATGTGATGAGGAAAAAATTAAACCCTTTTGCCATTTCTAGTCGACTCGCTGTCCCAGTGAAGAAACTGAATGTTTTCATAACATTTCATTTAAACTACAAAATTCTTAATTGAACTACTAATTTCTTATACATTAGAATGATTACGTGTACCTTCACATAGATTAAATCGATAAAATAAGATCGTTTTCTTTCTCATTTATATGGTAAATCTTTTGCCTGTTTTATGGTGAGGTTGAGACAAAAGCCTCTCGGAATAGGGATCACGTGATTTCATCAAGTCCATTCAATGTACCCTAGTGAAATATCTTTTAATATATTTAAATATGAAAATATTTAATATAATAAATAAATAAAATAATTTTAATCTTCGATTATATATATTTTAATTTCTCTTTTCATTCATAGGCTTACATGTTTACCCTTGGCAAGTAAATATGTATGTAATTGTAGTTTAGTTTATTTTTTTATTTTTAGGACCTTATCCAAGTACTATATTTTTTTTTTTTTTTTATTTAAAATAATCATGCACAAGCACATCACCTCAGCGATTGGCGAGATAACAAAAAATAAAACCCATTCTGACCAACTTTTTTTCATTTCATAAAAAAAAACATAGGTACCTACTTATGTCATAATAAGGGCCCCGCTTTAGATTTTGGGTCCCGGGTGCGAAATTTTATTTGGGAGCTTTGACAGTTTGTCTCTGTAACCCTAGTGGACTCGAAAAATTCAATCTATTTTCATAAAATTTAAAAATTGTAAAATACTCATTGGAATATACAGGGTGGGGCATAAAGATCTACCACATTTTGAAGGGGAATAAATATGAAAAAAAACTGATTATATTTTTTAAAATAACATAAAATAAATTTTGTTTTAATGTGTTTTAAAAATTATCAGACAAAAAAGAGGGGGTGGGGAGGTCAAAATGAAAATTCTAGCCGTTTCGATCAAACTGAACCCAATTTTGTATAGATATTCTGTGGGCCCCAAAAAGGCCAGAAATGTAAAAACCGACAGGTAAACCGTGACCTAAAATCGTGTACACCTAATTCCACTTCCACTTTCATTTCCAAGTAGAAGACAATAGATGACAATAGATTATCTAATGAATTCCAAAGTAATTCCAAATAATTCCAAAGACAGTGTACACCTAATTCCAATCTCGGTTCACCCCTCGGTAAAAAATAAATACCCAAAATGAGAGTGAGAGTCAAAAATGAAAATTCTAGCCCTTTTGTCCAAACTTATCCAAACTACATATTCTGTGAACCCCCAGAAGGATAGAAATGAAAAAACGAACCAAATTGTGTATACATAGTTAAGTCGAAAGGGCTAGAATTTTCAATTTTGACCCTCCCCCCATTTTGGATTTTGAATGGTTAGTTTTTGCATTTCTAGCCTTCTGGGGTCCAGAGAATATATATACAAAATTTAGTTTAGATTGGTCGAAAGTGCTAGAATTTTCATTTTTGACTCTCCCCACCCCCTTTTTTGTCTGATAATATTTAAAACATATTAAAAAAAAATGTATTTTATGTTGTTTTCAAAAATATATTCAGTTTTTTCTAGTTCAATTTTTTCATTTTTTATACCTCTTCAAAATGTGGTAGATCTTTATGGCCCACCCTGTATAATTAAATGTAAAAGAGAAACAAAGACCAAACGAAGCACTAAAGAAATGAACAGCGAAGCATCAGAAGACAAGACAACATAAATTGTAACTTCACAAGATTAATTTAAAAAAAAATATTCCCTAATGGAAATATTGTTGTATGTAAATATATTATAATATTCGTAAAATATCTGCTCCGAGCTCTGAAGGGACAGAAGAATGAAAAAAAATCAATAAAATATTCATTTCATATGTTATCATGATGAAATATGTTTATCTAAATTTTCATCTTCAATCTTCCCATAGTCAAAAGAATGTGAGATAAATATTCTAAAGATTAAGCAACGATGTATTTTCATGATGGATAGGCTACCACAAGAGCCACTCCCACGATTTATGGCTGGTTTATAATTTTCAGAATATTTATTTTCTAGCATTATCTAAATAATAAATGCAAAACAATATCTGTATTACATTAATTAGGATTTTAGAATTTAACATCACTTTTTAATCCACTCTGATTTATAAGGATTATAATTGTAATTTTAATTTAAATATGAAAATAATTGGGTAATATATATATTTAGAATTTATTTATTGAAAAATAAAAATATAATGAATGTTGGCGGGTTCCAATAATAAAGTGAATAGGAATTTGCATTAATATTTTTTATCCAGGGGATTAAATTGTCTAAAATGTAAAAAAATACAGACAGTCGTGGGACTGTCGGTAGAAGCTTTGCTTCTTCGTCGTTGATATACATTGTCCAATGATTACAAATAATAAAATAATAAAAATAAAAAATATTGAAAAAAAAAATCAATTATAATAATGAAATAAGAAGATGAATATTTTATTCATTTTTGAAAGTGACTGTCATCTGATTGGCCATCCCAGTGGCTCCATTTACCATCTACCGTTTGTTAGTGGTAGCATTTACTTTACAACCGGCCCTAAGAGCTGTGTGAACGGTTGTGCCATCAATAGCTACTGCAGCTTTACCTCTCGCCTCACCCTTCACCCGCCCTCTCTCACTTCAGCTCTACCAGCAGCCCAGATTCGTAGCGGAATGGGAATATTACGGGCTCGCTTTTTCCCATTTAGACCCTGCCCAGCGCGCTTAAAGAAGCAAAGCTTCAAAAAAGGGTCAACTTTGACTCTTTTCTCCCATTTTAAACTATAGAACTATACAATATATTATGAATTAAAAAAATTAATAAAAAAGATATTTTCCCCAACGTGTGAAAAGATCTTTAAAAATTAAATAAATATTTTTTCGTTGAGATAAAAAATTATGTGTGAGCCTCATCCACACATAACCTCACGGGCGAAGTGAAACTTATTTAGCCGTAGATGTTATTAAAATAATTTAAATTACCTAATTTTAATAAATTTTATTTGTCAAGAAATATTTGTGGGTTTTAAAATAATAATTTAAGTTTTCTAATTTTAATCAATTTTTTTGTCATGAAATATTAGAGGGTTTTAAAAAATTATTTCCTCTCTATTGAGTCATTTCCCCTTTATTGTAACAAAAAAAATCAAAGAGATAAGTGGCTAAAGTTTCACTTCAATAATAATATTTACTTGAGAAGATCCAAAAAAATTTTCTCTAATAAAATAGAATTATTGGACAGTCCCTTTTTCTCAATCAAAAATCAACGTTGCGGAGGATTTTCCCTCCTTCTTCAGGGTTTTTTAAAAATTCCATTGATGACTCTGTTGAGAAATAAGACAAATTTCGAGTACTGCTGAATGATAGAAAGGGAAGTTGAAAAAAAGATTGAAA